>OX463843.1:5342603-5506161 GCA_949825065.1 Odontocerum albicorne
AAATATTTATAACTAAAAATATTATAAGTTAAAACATTGGAAAGTTGGTAGAGCGGAAAATCGAAACCGAAATGTCAACCTGTTTACTAAAGAAGCTAAGCACTAAAATAACTAAATACTAGCCCATCAAAATGGTTTAAATCAAATATTGTTAAAGTTTTTCTTTTTCTTTTAACCTTTACACCTGTTCAAAGTAATTAATAAATTAGGCGCCTGTTTGTATCACCCACAATTACAGCAGAGGACGCACGACCCTGTAACGCCGACCCCAAATTGTTTCAGATTATGACATAATTATTGAAGGTTCTCGCGATAAGTTATTCTTTATATTTAATGACGGTCCGCTAGGTTCAGTTAACCTTTGTTATCTGCCGAAAGGAGGGTAATTAATGCAAATGTTCAGAGTATTTTAATAACCACATGTTTCCATGTGTATAAATAAATATATCATTCCGTTGAAAGAGGCTGACTTTTATTTACTTTACTACAAATTAATGTAGGACGTATTACAAAGCTCTTTTTGTTCTTTATATGTGCTCTTGAGTTTATTTCATAGATTATTTAACCATATTACGAGTACATAAAATAAAAACTCTTAACGAATAAGAAATATCACTTTATAAAGATCTTACTAAGTTGAAAAAACGACTCTTTATTGGTTATTGAAAAATATTTATGAATGCATCGATTTTTTTAATTTAACAAGATACTTTTTTATATTTTACCTAGTTTAAATTACAAATTATAAAGTTTATATGAAACATACATATGTTTTATATTATATTGTTTATAGTTAAGGCATTGACGTTGTGGAGGTTCAAAGACATTATAATTTGTTTTATCAAACACTGTTTATTCCACTTTTTGTAACGATATAACCCTACTAGTTTCAAGGCTTTCCTGTCATCTTCAGGGGAGCACAAACAAGTCTTGTTTGTGCTCCTTTGAAGATGAGGTGAAAGCCTTGAAATCGGTTGGTGTATACCGTTACAAAAAGTGGAATAAACAAAAAGTGGATGAAAAGTGGAATAAACAAAAAGTGGAAAAAGTGGATGAACAGTTATATCCCAAAAATCTCTCCGCTCTTGGCCGAAATTGTCCCATGCCTCCCTCACCCCTCAGCCCCAAACCGTTGAAGCGTGTATATCCATACCAGTTCGAACAGAATTTAGTCTTGTTTGCGCTCCCCTGAAGATGAGGTGAAAGCCTTGAAACCGGTAGGGTTATACCGTCACAAAAAAAGTGGAATAAACAGTGTTTGATAAAAATAAATTACAATGTCTTTAAACCTCCACAACGTTAATGCCTTAATTATAAACAACAAATTGTTTTGTTTTATTTACAAGTCGTGTAAAGAGTTTACACGACTTGTAAATAGATTTGTACAAAAATTTGTTTTATTTACAAGTCGTGTAAATAGTTTACACGACTTGTAAATAGTTTACACGACTTGTAATTAAAACAATAGTTTTAAGATATGTTTAAAAAAAATCTTCAAACTGCGTAATTCTAGCCAGGAATCAAACTATTTACACCAGGTTGCTTTGCAATCATCTAAACCACTAGACCACTGGCGCCGACATCCCATTAACTTTAGTTCAAATATCATAATACTTTGAAAGTGATGTATTAGCAGTAAATTATCCGCTCATATCTCCGCCCCTCGTATATCACAAAAGGGATGAGGATTGTTACGAGTTTATATTTATTAATTTTTATATATTTTTTTTACTTATTTTCATTAATAAAACATTGTCAAAAAGAACCACAAAAATTTGATGTATTTTTTAAGAGGGTGATTCATGTAGAATTCAGCTAAAAAATAGGACAAGGCAAGGCAGACAAAGTGTGAGAAGATGGCATTTCTACTGGTTGAAGAATTAATTATTTTATTTTTTTGTATTTAATTTAATTAACGACACAACAGTTTTTTTTATATACAAATGAACATATTACAAGTTATACAAGTACTTAAAATTATTGATAAAAATACAAAACTTTATATTAAACTAACATGGAGATACAAAAAAGCAGTAGTAATAGTAAATTACAGTCATTGTTTAAAATTAGTTAATATTAATATGTATATTTAAGTTCGATATATGTATGTATACCACAAAATATTACCAAACTTCACCAAGCAGACTTACGTAATTGTCGAATACTTATTTTATAGTGGTTCAGAGCTAAGATTTGTTTTTAGTGGAATAACGCTTACATAGAACAAGAATTGGATTTTGTGATAATGTTATGTATAGCTTTTGAGATATACAAAACACATGGCATCATTAGTAGAACGAGATGCAAGTTGCTTTGCAGAATTAAAATCTTCCTACATGTTGATGCAGGGTTACTCAACTCCAGAGTCAAAGTATTGTCCTTAATGTTTTGTTTATATTACGTTATCTATATTAATAAAGGAGAGTACAAAGGTAGTAGCTATTTCTAAATATTGTGATATTCTGGCGAATACTATATATACAATACTTATATTAAAAATATCTAAATTGTTGCAAAACTCGTTTCCAAATCTTTGCATACGAATTATAGATGAGTTGATTTTATAATTAGTATAGCAATTTTCGATATAAAAGGGATTGAGCTGTCTTGTGGATCTAGTGAGAATACGAAATGAAATGCTTGCGAGTAAGTGAGGTGCATCAATCACTGAGTGAATGATTTTGTATAGCAGTACTATATCGGCTGTTTTTCTTTGCAGAATCGAATCCTTCCACATGTTGATGCAGGGTTACTCAACTCCAGAGGCAAAGTATTGTCCTTAATGTTTTGTTTATATTACGTTATTTATATTAATAAAGGAGAGCACAAAGTTAGTGGCTATTTCTAAATATTGTTGTGAATTGTTTTATTGTGGTATTATATCTTTGTTCAGAGCTTCTGCATCAAAGGTGAAGGGGGTCGTGATAATTGCCTGCTTCGGGAGAAATGATAAACTTTAAAAAAGAAGAAGAATATATAGGTTTATATAAATAAGGAAACAAAATTGTTGACCAATCGAAGGAATTCAAAAAAAGTAAAGCTGACGTCACATAACATCGTTTTGGTCCCACATTTAAGTTATGTAAACGAAACTTCAACGGGATACAAAAGCGATAGAAATTAAAGTTGTGAAAAAAATTTTGGTATATTAAAATAAGAAGGTTCGAACCCCGCACTGTGCTACTCCTCTTGAATGACACAAGCATTTTTTCCGCCTAGTGTTCGGGGATATAAGGATACCTATGACTTCGGTTATATAAATTCATTAAAAAAAAAAGAAATAAAAAACATGGCAGTGTGCTCCAATCTTCTCACTTCAGGTGTGCCATCCGATGTGTTGCCGGTGAGTTTGCTGGTGTGCAGCGGCTCACTACTTAACGACTTTCCAACTGAAATGACGTTGGAATGGCCAGAGGATCTTCGACTATAAGGTCCAGCAACGACAATAACGATAACAAAAATGACAAATATACTAAAAAGTACCAAAGAAGTCAAAAGCATCCGAACCTTTCGTTAGATATGATATGTGACAGATACATTTAAGTTTTGTTTAAATGTAAATATAAATTTTTGTGTGAATAAATAATAGATTATAATAGTTAACACTTGCCTTACTGTGCTAAAAAAATCCGCCAACCACAGTGCCGGACGCTAAGCGTCCAGTAAAAAATGTATATTTTAAATTAAAACTATGCAAAATCTGCTAGGTTAATTTTTGTAATTAGCTATAAAAATCATTTTATTGTGTATTAAAACGTCGAATAATCAAATAAAATATAAGTCCTGGTCACTCGCTATCCATCACAGGGAGGCAAGTGTTAATTCGATTGAAATTAATTTTAAATTAATATATATTGGTATAAAAAAAATTTAAAATAATGATTCATAGATTTGTCACAGAAGCCGCCTCTCAAAAATATTTCAGCTGACTTGACGGAGGCGGTTTTACATTCCGTATACTTAAACACAGTTAAAATTATGGTTTTATACCATGTCAACTTTGCCTTTGTATTGTAAAACACTTTAATTGCATATAATACAACCTAGCGGATTTATTAACATAGATATTAATAAGGCTTTGAGTGAAAACCAGAGTGAAAACCTTTTCATATAAATTTGAGTTTCAAAGGGAATCGAGCCCGCAACCCTCAGGTTGGAAGACACGCGTCTCACTTAATAGGTCACGGACGTTTTTTTTTTGCGAATGTCAATATGTTTTATATGTAATGTAAAAAATTAATTTAAGTATTGTTGAAGGGAAAAAGAAACGTAAATGAATTAAGGTTATACATTGTAAACTCATTAGTTCGGAAATTCTAGGATGAGACTTGTGACAGCTCACAAATTTGCCCCAATATAACCTTGTAACGATGTTCACTAATTTTAATTATTTTATCAACTTTAATATAAGTCTCAATTCTAATAAATAGCAAATTATTTAGGTAAATACATTACATAAGGTTGTATTGGGGCAAATGTGTGAGCTGCCAAAGGACTCATCCTAGAATTTCCGAACTATATGTAAAACAATTCATAATTTTAATGTCTATATTATTTATATTTAAGGCATTAATATTGTGAAAGTTTAAAGATATTGTAATTTGTTTTTATTAAACACTGTTTATTCCCCTTTTTGTGACAGTATAGCCCTACCGGTTTCAAGGATTTCACCTCATCATCAGGGGACCACAACCAAGTATTTTTGTGCCCCCTGATGATGAGGTGAAAGCCTTGAAACCGGTAGGTGTATGCCTTTGCAAAAAGTAGAATAAATAGTGTAACAAATTACAATATCTATATTTTAAGTTACATTATATTAATATTGTCAAAGAATACCCGAAAAAGTGTGATGTGTAATAATCAGGGCTGTGGAGTCGGAGTCGGAGCCGGAGTCGTGGAGTCGGAACATTTTAGGCGGAGTCGGAGTCGGAAAAAATCGGCCGACTCCGACTCCGTTTAATTATTTTAACATTTTATTTAATGAATAACGTTACGGTATGTGTTAACCAGTTAACCTCTCATCGTTTCATGCCTGATACTATGCAGACTTTTATAATCGCAATAAACCCCAAAAGGGGATTACGTTCAGTTTACAGTTTTTACAAAATTAGATATAAAAACAGCAATACTGCGATATCCTGAAATGATTCAAGATTCAGCGCTGACCGTCACGGCCTTACCACTTACCACCTACACAAGTTAAGAGCTTCCATAAATCCTGACTTATTTTCAGATCTAATTCCATTTAGACCACGAATAGGAAATAAGATTTATATAAAGTATATTTACTTTCAAAAATCTTATCTTGTGTTCTATTCAATATTGAATCAAAATAACAATGAACAATATTAATAAGATTTAGTTAACGTATGAAAACAAATGAAGCAACCTTTTTATTTTATTTTAAAGTGTTTTCTTATTTTTTTAATACCTACATGTGTTGTTTTTCTAATTATTTTAAAAGTTTCATTTAATTCTTTTTTAAATATTAATATATATATTTTTAATATTATTTTAGTGTGAAGAAATTGCTTAATGCGTATTGTTTATATATTTTTTTATAAAATTGTTTCATTTGTGTACGAATATAATTAATTTTTAATTTATACCTGTATCCATTATTAATAAGTCAATATAAATACATTAGGTAGACGCAGTAAATTATAAAATAAAATAAAAATTGAAGTCAGAGTCAAGAGTAGGAGTCGGAGTCGGAGTCGGAGTCGGAGTCGGTGTCGGAGGATAAAATAAAGCCGGAGTCGGAGTCGGAGTCGGAGTCGGTAAATTTTCATCCGACTCCACAGCCCTGGTAATAATGATTAAGAAGTGCATGGTCGCACAGTAACGAAATAGACTTCCATGTGGAAGGTCGCCGGTTATAGTATTTGGTGGTATAAGAATACCGATGACTTTAATCATATGTATGTTTAAAAAAATATAGAAAAACATGCCTGTGCTTTTTTAAACATAGATATGATCAAAGCCATCGGTATTATTTTACCACCAAATACTTGCTTTACCACAAATTGCTGTGTTGTTCGAGGGGAGTAGCACAACGCGGGGTTCGATCGTCTAACTTAAGTATGCCATCGGATCCAGTACAGCGGTGTGATCAGTGAATTTGCACGTGTGCAACGGGACAATCACTTAAAAAAATTCAACAACATGGCGTTTCTTTTCATCTGACTTGACTTTGGAATGGCGACGGGATCCTCGACTACGAGGCCCAGCAACGATGACGACAATAAGGACATCCATAATAACCTTTCAAGTAGGAGTCACGAGAAGTTTCGGCTTCAGTCAAAAATAATACATTGAAGGTTTCAAAAAAAAATTACTTAATTCCAAAAAGTATCAAATACGTTTTCGTTATCTATGTGTTTTACTCGTTTATGTTAACGATCGATTGTTAAAGTGCAAAATAAATGTAGATATAATTTCTAGAATGAATAATGTTTGATACAAGTTAAATAGATTCAAGGGGAGCTTATAAAGAACCTCCATGTAGTGCACCCTTCAAGGGGTAATGATCAACCAATCTTTACAATACGGACACCTCTTCACGTGTGGTGGTGCCTAATCAAATGTGGCCTCCACGACATCCTACAGGAGAGCGACAACGGTGTAACCGTTGCCAAGCATTGGGGAGACATCATTTAGGCAAGTTTAACAATTGCTATTTGATGAAGAAGATACAGGTTAAACGGAGTATAATATTTTTATGCTAAATAAGAAACCAAACAAACTTGTATGCATCCAGTCTTGAGCTAGTATGTAAGACAGTATCCCATTAACTTTGTTTCCTATCGCTACACACCTTTCAATATCCCTCGTAGTTTTTCAACTATCTGAGAAAATACTACCTAAATAGCAGAAATTCTTAATTTTCTGTAATATATAACTGGTCACCAAAATATAGTATTTACTTCTCCGTGCACACTATTCTGTCATCATGACTAGATTTTGCAGCATTCATTCTCAAATATAGCATTTACTTCTCCATGCACACTTTTGTATCATCATGACTAGATTTTGCAGCATTCATTCTCAAATATAGCATTTACTTCTCCATGTACACTATTCTATCATCATAACTAGATTTTGCAGCATTCATTCTCAAATATAGCATTTACTTCTCCATGTACACTATTCTATCATCATAACTAGATTTTGCAGCATTCATTCTCAAATATAGCATTTACTTCTCCATGTACACTATTCTATCATCATAACTAGATTTTGCAGCATTCATTCTCAAATATAGCATTAACTTCTCCATGTACACTATTCTATCATCATAACTAGATTTTGCAGCATTCGTTCTCAAATACAGCATTTACTTCTCCATGCACACTATTCCATCATCATGACTAGATTTTGCAGCATTCATTCTCAAATATAGCATTTACTTCTCCATGTACACTATTCTATCATCATGACTTGATTTTGCAGCATTCATTCCCAAATATAGCATTTACTTCTCCATGCACACTTTTGTATCATCATGACTAGATTTTGAAGCATTCATTCTCAAATATAGCATTTACTTCTCCATGCACACTTTTCTATCATCATGACTAGATTTTGCAGCATTCATTCCCAAATATAGCATTTACTTCTCCATGCACACTTTTGTATCATCATGACTAGATTTTGCAGCATTCATTCTCAAATATAGCATTTACTTCTCCATGCTCACTATTCTATCATCATAACTAGATTTTGCAGCATTAATTTCCAAATATAGCATTTACTTCTCCATGCACACTTTTGTATCATCATGACTAGATTTTGCAGCATTCATTCTCAAATATAGCATTTACTTCTCCATGCTCACTATTCTATCATCATGACTAGATTTTGCAGCATTCATTCCCAAATATAGCATTTACTTCTCCATGCACACTTTTGTATCATCATGACTAGATTTTGCAGCATTCATTCTCAAATATAGCATTTACTTCTCCATGCACACTTTTGTATCATCATGACAAGATTTTGCAGCATTCATTCTCAAATATAGCATTTACTTCTCCATGCACATTTTTGTATCATCATGACTAGATTTTGCAGCATTCATTCTCAAATATAGCATTTACTTCTCCATGCACATTTTTGTATCATCATGACTAGATTTTGCAGCATTCATTCTCAAATATAGCATTTACTTCTCCATGTACACAATTCTATCATCATGACTAGATTTTGCTACATTCATTCTCAAATCTTTCTCTTCGTATATTTCATGTAATTAATTTATCAAACTATATAATTCATTCTCGGCTAACACTAACATGTCTTGCTAAATACTAATTTTAAAACATAATACAAGTTAAAATGTATTTAAATTAAAGAGTAAAAAGCAGTAGATAAAGCCAAATGACCTAAAACTGTTACTGAGCATCAGAAACTCATTAGAGAAAGAAGAAGCAGAGAAAAACAAATACTTTGCCCTATATCCAACAAGCTATTTGCCCTATATCCAAAAAGCTATTTGCCCTATATCCAAAAAGCTCTTTGCCCTATATCCAAAAAGATATGCCTGTCAGAAATAAGCTTACAGACACCTCCGGTAGCTCCAACGTAAAATACCCAGATCCCTCACTTTGTGTTGTGTCTCCAATTATACTCGTCACTGGTAACGGATATTCATTCCCATGCTTAAGTACCTCATTGACTTTTTTCCTATTGCTACACGTCAAATACTGGAGGGAATGATTGAAGGATCGATTGGCAGAGGACGTCCTCGCCGAGAGTATCTGGTGCAAATATGGACTTTATGGACTTCACCTCCTACACAGAGCTCAAGAGGATCGCTGAAGACCGAGTGGAGTGGAGGAGGAGATGCAGAGCTTTGCTGCTAACCAATCCCCAGGATTGAAACTGAAGAAGAAGACACGTCTAATCTAAATAAAAAAATCAACAAATTTAGTGCGAAAGTTTATATGTATGCATCCAGTCTTTAACAAGATGGTATCACGAGTATTCGAAATCAAGGTAACCCTTGACTCGAAGTATCAATTTTACCACGTAGTCTCGTATGAGGTACACAAAAGGTTAAGAGTACCAAAGCATGAGCCTGATTGATGCCAAGATACAGCCTGGGGAGGTTGACATTGTGCATTGTTTGCACGCTAAGTCCACCGCAGGGAGGTGACCTCGGGGTAAGTCCAAGCCAGGATTACATTCCAAATCCTCACACATAGAGAACACAGTCCCATTGTTTTCAATATCAGTTGTGTTTGTAAAAAAACATGATAGTTATTGTCGAGTCATCAGGGGTCACAGAGTCGGCTCTGGTGGATGTCAATTCGCGCTGCACTCATCTTAATTTTTATTCGTAATAACGTAACTTCTTAATGAAATATTAACGTTATATTTAAGAAAAATATTAAAAGGACCATAATAAATCACAATTTGCTTCAAAAATTTTAACAAAGAAAAACAAATTACGTTTGGTAGCTGTAGTAATGTCCGAGCGTATTTTTAGATGTGTTTTCTCTATTTAAAGTTTTATATGCAACTATTGAAAGGGTATTTTACTCTAAAGGCGTGAATTTTGACCATTTTTTCAGACTAAATTAAAAAAATTAATAAAAAATATTTTTCATGTACATTATTTACAGATTGTTTCTTGATGATTTGAGAATATACAAAATAATTTTTGAAAAAAAAAAATTTAAATTCAAGATGTCATCAGCTGTTACATCTTGTCGTAAAAGAAGGGGTAAGCCGATATGATTGAATTGGTTGTCTGAAAAAAAAAACCTATTTTTTTACCCTTTTTTCAATTTTTTTTTTAAATAGTTAAAAAATAGTTTTTAATTTTTCAAGGTAGGAACGATACAAAAATATATATTTAAGTTTTTTATCAAATTTAAAGACAATCAATTGGATAAAACTTGAGATTTTATGTCGACCAGATTGAAAAAAGTAGTTTCGAGAAAAACGCGTTTAAAGTTTTGAGATTATTGTTCGAGTCATTCCGGTGCGGCGTAATTGCTGCCTCATTTATAGCTATAACTTCGTAAATATTGGGAATTTTTAAATTTCCTTTCGAGAACATATTTTTAAAGGTCTAAACTTTAAGAATATGAAGATAATAAACATTTTTTTCAAATTTTTAGAGTAGAATACTACCTTAAACAAGTGTTACTAAAAACGAAGATCAGTCGGTAGGGAAAAATGTTTTATCGATTAATTTACAAAGTAATATTTACTACAGTCCAGATCAACGATATTTTTAATTAACTGATGTGTAATTTAAGATATTTTCTAAAAAACATACATTTTTAAAAACAGCACTAATTCCTAAAATAATGTAATTTCATCTACGAGTACATTCGGCTAAACGAACTATAGAGCCGGCTTTGGCCTGATATTATATCATAAGGTTCCGACAAAAGGCGATCTGTGCGATACACCATAACCTCGATTAACGGTAGTGATACGTACCCGAAAAAATATACAATTCAATTTTTTTTTAAATAAAACATGTTTTTCCCATAAAAATACATATAAAATAATTAAAACGTAAAAATCAAAATGATTTATATTGAAAAAAATCGAAAATTGACGAAATTAAAAAAAAATTTAATCAAGTTACACAAATCTTTATGAAAATTATTTTTAATATAAACACTGTTTTTTTATATAAACTTATTGTATTGTATTAAGCTACGGTTTCCTAAGAAAGTGGGTTCATTATATAGCGCGCATAACACGACGTGATGCTGGCGCGCCGCCAGACGGCAGAAATGAGAACCCACAACTGTCAGTTGGAAACGTCAAACGATATTATTTCACATATTTTGTTTCAACTGGGCTTTTCTATAGTATTTGCTCTTCACATTATATAAAGCTTCACCATTCCTTACAAAACCAATCAATATTTCGTCATTTTCGCTGGTCCAAATTAAATTACGTTTGCGTCGCATCCGCCTGGCGCGTAAGTAAGTATTGTACTATTAAAACAAAAAAGTATGGTTTGTAATGTTGTATTAAAACATAATAGTATTGTATTATAAATAGAGTAATATTAAAACATAAAAGTAAGTATTGTACTATTAAAACAAAATAGTAAGGTTTGTAATGTTGTATTAAAACATAATAGTATTATAAATAAAGTAATATTAAAACATAATAGTAAGTATTGTACTATTAAAACAAAATAGTAAGATTTGTAATGCTGTATATGTTGTATTAAAACATAAAAGTATTATAAATAAAGAAATATTAAAACATAAAAGTAAGTATTGTACTATTAAAACAAAATAGTAAGGTTTGTAATGTTGTATTAAAACATCATAGTATTATAAATAAAGTAATATTAAAACATACAAGTAAGTATTGTTCCATTAAAACAAAATAGTAAAGTTTGTAATGTTGTATTAAAACATAATAGTCTTATAAATAATGTAATATTAAAACATAAAAGAACTTGGATATACATTTATAACTGTTTTAAACGTTTAAAAACTAAATGATAAATATCTAAATGATATTTAATTTAATTACTGGACGTTTTGTTTTCGAAAACTTCAATAAATTTAGGTATTGGTGTAGTGAACCGCGAGTCGTTATCCGGGGGGGTCTTTGTAGATGGAATGCGAGAAGTATGAAAGAAAGTTGTCCTTTGCCCTATTGACTTGAAAGTATGTCGGATGAAAAACCAATATTGGAATCTGAGTGTCAGTTTCATAATTGACAGTTACACTCAATTTAACTGGTCAAGCGATGTGTACATCCACTGTAAATTTCAAACATGACCAAAAGAAGACAAAAAATAACCTGTGCCTTCTGAAGCGAGACATCTCGAGTATCTAAAGAGAGAGAGGGGTATAACTTGAAGGTAAATTTACTGTCCCGAATCGATCCAATTGAGCGATGTTTTATTATAGAGCTTTTTCCTATTGCTGCTCATGTAGCGTGGAATGATCTGCTTCTAAGTATTAATGATGTGGGTGTCATGTTAAAAACAACCCTCTTTGGGAGGTGCTATCAAAATTATACGAGTATATAAACACTGCATACATACACTACACCATTTCACTTAAAATCGAATGTGTTACTTTCACAAATCGAAAAATATACAAAGACTTCTTAGTTGTTCGTTTTCCCTTGGTAAGTTTTCTGTAGTTTCCTTAAAAAATGTGGTTTTCTAAACATATGCGGTTTAATCTAATGGCCGTAGCTACTACCTTCATTCCTTTACACTCAACGGTTTTTTATGTTATGTATTTAATCTATCATTAAGGCTAAGGCCACACCAAAGTGCTTCACTAAATACTAAGCTAGGTGCTACGTGACTAATAGATTAGGTGACTTCATGCTTGGGCAAACCAAAGTGTTTCGCAAAAATTCATTTGACATTTGGAAGCGATCGAGTCAACAAACGGTACGACTCTCAAAATTAACCAATTTCATTACAACTTACCATCTTTATTTATTATATTTCCTGTGCAACTTCATTCCAAAGTGATTTTATTAC
Source organism: Odontocerum albicorne (assembly GCA_949825065.1). NCBI lineage: Eukaryota > Metazoa > Arthropoda > Insecta > Trichoptera > Odontoceridae > Odontocerum > Odontocerum albicorne. The sequence continues at coordinate 5,355,094 of OX463843.1, forward strand.
AGGTACATTTTTGTATAATTTGCGCGATGGGTTCCACAAAGGCTCCCTTTATACACAGCTGTTATTAAAACTTCCGCCATCTTGTAAAATCACTTGTTGACACAATAAAATTAACCAATACGTCTGTTCGCTAGGAGATTCACTAGGTGACTAATCGTCACGTAGCGTGCAGTGTAGCCATTGCGATAGTATGCGGTGCGTTGGTTCGTTAGGATATGTCACCTAGCTCGCAGCGTAGCTCTAAGCACCAAGCGAGGCTACTACCTGTGTGGCCGAGGCCTAATAGTTTTAAATGTATAAACTCAAGTTAAGTATGAAATATGACGGTTTTTTTTTTATTTAAACAGAAAAGCTTAAAAGCTCCACCAAATAAATGCAGGTGGAATAATGTCTCGACTCCTTGATCATGTTACGTGAAATCAAATAAGTAACTATGAGCACTCTATATTGCCAGTAAGAAAAAACACCTAAGGAGCGTTTCTATCAAATATTTCATAATGGAATAGTACGTCTTATATCATATTCGTTTATTAATATTTCATAATGGAATAGTACGTCTTATATCGAGCGTTTCTATCAAATATCTCTTTAGTACGTAGTCGCCTTGACTACAACTCATCAATATGGTCTCCTCATTACGCCGCCCATGCACTAACTTTAGAACGTGTACAAAACAAATTTCCAAGATTCATAAATTTTAAACTTGGAATACCGCATGAAGAAAAAAATTATCCCAACTTATTAAATGCAGTGAAACTCTTGAAGCTGTGTGACAGAAGAAAAACAGCCGATATAGTACTGCTATACAAAATCATTCACTCAGTGATTGATGCACCTCACTTACTCGCAAGTATTTCATTTCGTATCCCCACTAGATCCACAAGACAGCTCAATCCCTTTTATACCGAAAATTGTTATACTAACTATAAAATCAACTCCTCTATAATTCGTATGCAAAGACTTGGAAACGAGTTTTGCAACAATTTAGATATTTTTAATATAAGTATATATAGTATTCGCCAGAATATTACAACAATATTTAGAAATAGCTACTAACTTTGTGCTCTCCTTTATTAATATAAATAACGTAATACAAACCAAATATTAAGGACAATATTTTGCCTCTGGAGTTGAGTAACCCTGCGAAGCTTTTAATTCTGCAACACAACTTGCATCTCGTTCCACTAATGAGGCCATGTGTTTTCTACATCTCAATATATATCCATAAAATTCCCACAAAATTCTCAAAGATTATTAAATAATTTTAAAACGATGACTAATTTATTCTACTGCTTTTTGTATATTCATGTTAGTTTAAGATAAAGTTGTATTATTTGTCAATAATTTTAAGTACTTGTATAACCTGTCACATGTTCATTTGTATATAAAGACACTGTTGTGTCGTTAATTAAATAAAAAAAAAAAAAATATGTAGATTATTCTAGTAGCAAAATATTATTATGTATCTGTTTATTGACGTTCATCTAATAGCCATTAAAAAAAAACATTTAATGAGAAAAAAATCTACAACTATAGTTTTACATAATAAATTTAAAAATTTTTCTCTGAACTTGTTTCTTGAATCTTAAAAAAGATGTTTATTTCACTTTGTATTTGTTTTTAAACATAATTTAGTTCATCTTTACCTGACGAGGAAGGCAGAGGTCTTCGAAATCGGAAATTGAGACAAACATCTTTCGTCTATTCTACATCCATACACCTTCCCATACAGCTCATATTTAAATATTTCACTGACTTTTACAGTTTCTTCTTTTAAAATATTATTCACTTTATGTTATTCAATCGTACTTTCCTTGGTTTTCCTCTACAATGTAGTCTACTTATATTTGCAATGTATACATGTTTTATTACTTTTTTCTTGATTCATGTGTTCGATATGCCCAAACCATTTCAGAGTGCACTTATTCATCTTACTTAATACAGCAGCCCTAAATATTCACATTTACCCCATATCCTACCAAACATTGTAACTCCCGTGTATTCTTCTTGGTTCTATAGAATATATTTGACTCCTTTTAGTATATTTCCACGTCCAGGATTCGTTATCATACGTCGAAATTGGTACAAGAATATTGTTGTGAACTATCATCTTAGCTGATTTTAATACTGTCAAGTTCAAGTGTCCCATCGATTTTGTTTCCTATTACTACACGCCTCTCGTAACTATTCCACCATCTGAGAAAATACTACATAATTTGCAGAGTTTCTTTACTTGCTCTACTCTCTAATTATTTTCCCATATATCGCACTAACTTTTTCTATCACAATGACTTTGGATATCGAAACATTAATTCTCAAATATTTATCTTTGTATCTCTCAAACAATTTAATTAAATCATTATGTAATTAGACCTTCCATGACATCAACATGCAGATTCCCTTTCGATATTTGAATGGCACCCATTGACCATTGTAGTTACTGTTAAATAATTATTTTATTTATGTATATGTTAAAAATACAGTGGAAATAAACCAACATTTAGTGCTTAATTTTTATTCTGTTAATTTTAAATTTCTACAAAGTTACGCCTGAATGACTAAAAACAGTATTTTTTTATATATCATATTTATTTATTTAACACTTTTATTGCAATACAATTTGGCGGGCTTATTGCCAGGTGGCAATCTCTTCCAACCAACCAGACAAAAGTAAATGAAGCAAGTTACGTGGTCGCATAAATCATTTAAATGACTATCCATCCCCACGAAATCCATAAACATATACGCGAGAACATGCCCACGAATCCCACAAAGACGGACAATCACCCGAACATTATTTTTCATATAAAGTTAGATATCATCAATCAAAAGGAAAGGAAAGGATGGCGGAGAGGAAAGGAAAAGAAAAATCAGGAATGAAACACGTTATTTTACTGACTAGAAATTAAGAGTTTTTTCAGTCGCTTCTTAAAGCATGCCAAGGACGGAGCGAGTCTTATATTGGTTTGTAACTGATTCCAGAGTCTCACTGTATGGACAGTAAAGGACGACGTAAAAAAAGAAGAGCGATGAACTGGAAAGGCCAATAAACAATCTCTGTTTGAGCGTAGCGCTAATCCATGATTGGAAAGACGCTGAAAATTTTCGGCGAGATAAGAGGATGCGGCGGGACAGTTAAAGATATTATACAATAGAGACAGTATGTGACTCATACGAGTACATCACAGATTTATTTTCAAGTTATTGCCATATAAAAATAATCGTCAATGATTAACAGCTAGAACACACAAAATATATATATTATACTAACAAAAATATCCATATCTCGTTTGTTGTTTAAAATCCGAAATGGTGTAGAATATTTATATTCATTTCATATCTTCATAACTTACCAGATTTTAAACGAAAATTATTAACTGCAATATATCAAACCTGCAGTCCATAACTTACAATGGAAGTCAAATTTGTGATATTAAGTATGTAAGAGTATAATAGCATTATAACCGTTAAAATCCAAAGATATCCCGGTATAAAAAAATAAGGCGAGAGAACACAGGGTCCGACGGCGTAGGCAAGGCAAAGCACAAGGTGTAAACATTTTTCGGATGACCGAATATTTTTATAAGAGCTGTAAATAAAAGAGTTGTGTCTCTGTGCCATGATTTATGCCGCGATACCGCGGACACTGCTTCTCGTGACCATTATTCCATCTTTAGTAGGGTAACCGTTCTTTAAAACAAAACTATGAAAGATTATTAAATTGTTTGATTATTTGCTGCCATCGATATCGGAAGAAATATATTAGTCGTCAAGATGAAAAACCCGCTCTGGAAGACGGCGAGTGTCATAATCCGCTTTGTATATAATTTAACCCTTCCTTCCCTGTGATGTGTAACTAGTACACATTGCTTCTAAAAACTTTAATATCTCTATAAATATAATAAATACTGGCTTCAGATTTTAGGTACGAGTATTCCTCCGTAATACATTTACGCATTGAATGAAAAAATAATATTCATAATAATTAGCACTTATCGGACACATAAGATATATTTTGTGAAAATCGGGAATAAATTCACCAATATAATCAAACGTGTGCCAGTGTGTGACGTAGGTATATTCATTTAAAAAAAACAGCTATGGGGGAGGAACGACGCTCACTCTCACTCTACTTCGGTATATGGGAACGCAAGAAAAATAATCTAAGTTCACTCGCTTCTCTCGCTTCAGTAGCTCTCGGGCATCCATTCAAGGTGGTCTCTTCACCCGTTTAGTGAACGTGTTTTTTTTCAACATTTAAATTTCAATTATTATCACTTTTGACTTCAAATTTAATTAATTTAAACGATTGGCTATGAATATTTTTATTTTTCCGATTTTAAATCGCTCATTTTTACATGTGTATTGATGTGTACACATTGCTTCTAAAAACTTTAATATATCTATTATATAAATATAATAAATACTGGCTTCAGATTTTAGGTACCATATTCCTCCGTAATACATGTACGCATTGAATGAAAAAATAATATTATTATTCATTAGCACTTATCGGCCACATCAGAGATATTTTATGAAAATCAGGAATAAATTCACCGATACAATCAAACGTGTGCCAGTGTGTGACGTAGGTTTATTCATTCCAAAAAACTTCTATGGGTGAGGAAGCGACGCTATTCACGTATCACTCTCACTCTACTTCAGTATTTTATATGGGAACGCAAGAAATATAATCTCTGTTTGCTCGCTTCAGTAGCTTTCGGACATCCATTTGAGGTGGTCGCTTCTCCCGTTTTGTGAACGTCGGCCGATGTTTTTTTTCATGTTCTCAGCAATTAAATTTCAATTATTATCACTTTTGGCTTCAAATTTAATTAATTTAAGCGATTCGCTATGAATATTCTTATTTTTCCGATTTTAAATCGCTCATTTTTACATATGTATTGCATACACAGCACCGGAATGCGCAGTTTTTTTTAGCACAGTAAGGGAAAGGTTAATGAAGAATATTTAATGTTTCACTGTGTTACTTTTAAAACTTATTATGGGGTTAATATTACTTATTGTTTCTAAAGGCATAAAGTAGAAAATATATTACGTTAACGTTTCAAGTAATAAATCATAATTTACTTGAAAGTGAAAAAGTCTTCCAGAGCGGGTTTTGTATCTTGACAACTTATAGTATAATGCAATCACTATATTGAACGGTAAATTGAGATAGAAACAATATATTGGGTGATAACATAAGCTGTGTCCGTTTTTTTCAAATTTAAAAATGAGCACCAAAAGTAAAACAAAATGGTAAAGGTTATACGTCATTCGAAAGATAATTTTCTGCTCTACAAGATTTTGTGTTTGCTTTTACTTTACATATATTATTTTATTTGATTACAAGCCTTCAAAATGGAATGTCAAGTAGACGAAAGTGAGTTTTTTCGACACCTTCTGTTCGCGTTCAATCGAGGGAATAAACCTGCCAAAGCTGCTCGCAATATTTACGAAGTGTACGGTGAAGATGCTATGAATGAAATGACAAACACTTCTTTTGGCCAAAGGCATTATATTTTTTAGCACTTGGAATGTATAACGCATTGCTAGGTGAGTGGAAGTTACTAATTATTTTAAAGCTCAAAGACACACTGAAAGGACGACACTTTTCTTAGGGCATTGTTAAATTAACGAGAATGTTGTTGCACATTGAGAAATGAATAATGACATCGATTATTTTTTATTGTCGGTGGGTTCTTGCGTTGATATGCAGAATTATTATCGTATTGGCCCGACTACAGGGCCATCCTGATTATAAGGCGACCCCTATTTTTCAATCTGTTTTTTGTAGAAAAAGAAAACATTTCCCTCACCATTATAATATTATGAAAAATAAAGCACAACATGTTTAACGAAAAATATTTACTAAAACAAAGTACAGTTATCATTTTTTGCCGTGATACCGAATCGTCTGGCAGCCGCACAGTTGTTGGTTGTTTCTGCAGCACATACCACCATAACCTTAAAATTGAAATCATAGCTTCTGCGTATTCCTTGATTTTTTCGAACTCCTCGTCTTTCAATATGGTCAGTCAGAATATTTTTTTAAGTAGCAAATATGCAAAACGAAACACAGTTAAAAAAAACACCTCTTAAACAGTCAGAAATTATTACGCACAGGCTATGTGTAAACAATGACGCCTTTTGAACGCTCTCATTACAATGTTGCCATTTCGTTAATCGCGAGTAGTAAATTTATTGTTACCCACTATGTTTGTGACTCGAATATAAGGCGACCCCACTATTTACGTGTTGCCTTTTAACATAAAAACCTCGCCTTATAGTCGGGCTAATACGCTAGTATTTGTACATCATATACCAATTTGAATGTGGTTATTGTTTGTGGTATCTTGCTTCTTTTTTTTTTAATTTGGTCCTTGAACTATAAAAGTGCAAATCTTACCTAAATTTAGATATGCTTTTTTATGTTATTTTCAGTGATGATAGTCTTTAATTGACACGTGTGAAAAGCTGATTGACTCAAAATAGGAATTCCTAGTTAGTTAGCCTATGCATGTCTTCGTTATATGAGTCTGGTTCAAACATATACTCGTATGTTATCTAACACTTAAATGCAAACCATTCCTCGCTACAAAGCACATTCATAATACTTCGCCTTATTGATTCGATCCAGAACAATCAATTCATTCGATATTATGAGATGAAACCAGACTTTTTGATAACTTATTTCTCTAAAATGAGTTTTCTTTTTTATTATCAATTATTTAACATTAAAATCGGTCGTGCAGTAATTTCAATATACACCCTGCGTGAAAAAAAAACAGATGAGTGAGACTCTCGCGCAGTAGAAGTGAAACTTCTTAGATCCTAGGAAAAGTTGATTTTATGCATTGCTTTTTTTTCATTTGATAATGATTTTTATTATTTTATTTTTAAGGATTAGGAAATGGTTATGTGGAATTTAATTCAAGAAAATCTCTCTTTATTAAATAAAAAAAATTAATAATAAATAATAATAATTTTAATAATAAACAGTAATTTTAATAATAATATAATACACTTGATAATATTAAATACATATTTTTTAACATTAAATATATAAATTTTTTTATGTTATTATTAATTATTAAATTAATTATTTTTTAATAATATTTTAATTATTTATTTATTATTATATTATTTTTATTGCATTTTTAATAATATTAGTATATAATGTTATTAATTTATTATATTATAATTAATTATAATACAATGAAAAGAAAATGTCAACCCTCAGATCAAACCTGCAAGCAAATCGTTCAGTGATATAGTAAGAAATTCTCGCGTCTTAGAAAGAAGGGAAGAAGGAGATATTTAAAGAAGGGAAAGAAATTGGGTTAAAGACACGAAGGAGTCACGAAAACATTTCGTAAATAAAATTATTATAAAAATAAAACAGACAGTACTGAATTTCAAAAATAACAGAACTAAAAAAAATATATGGTCACCGCTTCCACAAACGTGTTCAGATGTTGTAGAATAGCTGTCCTCTCACTTTTTTATGTCATTTTAGCAGTCTTTAGTTTCATTAACCATATACTCGTACAAAATGCAAACTATACTATCTCAGTTAAAAATGAAAATACGTTGTTATTATTTTCGAAATCAACCAATTCGAATTTATATATCAGCACGAAAAAAATCTCTCAAATTACACAGCTTTTACTTTAAAAACCAAAGCTTGTGTACCTTACTTAAAGACTTAAATCTATATTGTATCAAAGTACTTAAGGCAAAAAAGTATTAGAATAAATACTAAACGAATACATAAGAAATATCAAATATAAATAATTTGTTATAGGTGAACAAAGTATTATTTTCGTGCCAAAGGCACTACACCACCCTCCACCAAGAATGATGCCACTTGTAAAACACTGGGCGTTTTACAAATCAAATATTCCTCTGTCTGTTCAGGTGGCAATTCTTCTACTGGAGCTGGAACCCGGTGTTCCTCTGCACTCTTCATTAAATGTGGTTGTTGAAGATGAAGCCAGCGTGACACGTCGAAGCCAGTCGAGCCTACAAAGACTTCTTCATCCATACTAAACACCATGGTCATTTGCCATGTCTTGAACTTGGTGCATCATTTGTCTCCGTGTTTTTTGGTCCTGGGTGATGATGTAGTGTTTAAGAACTCCTCTATTTTGTCTGTACATTTTGTACTCTTACTCGTTTTTGCTCAACTATACCCATGATCACCAACTTATCAAGACATATATTTTGTGTTTTCCTTTCTAGTAACTTGCCCATGTTGTCGAGAAAGTTTTAGTAACTCCTCTATTTTCTCTGTATATTTTGTAGGATATCTAGCTCTTACTCGTTTTTGCTCAACTATACCTATGATCACCAACTTCTCAAGACTTACATTTTGTGTTTTCCTTTCTAGTAACTTGCCCATGTTCTCGAGAAAGTTTTAGTAGCTCCTCTATTTTGTCTGTACATTTTGTAGGAGATCTAGCTCTTACTCGTGTTTGCTCAACTATACCCATGATCACCAACTTCTCAAGACTTACATTTTGTGTTTTCCTTTCTAGTAACTTGGCCATGTTGTCGAGAAAGTTTTAGTAACTCTTCTATTTTGTCTGTACATTTTGTAGGAGACTCGTTTTTGCTCAACTATACCTATGATCACCAACTTCTCAAAACATACATTTTGTGTTTTTCTTTCTAGTAACTTGCCCATGTTCTCGAGAAAGTTTTAGTAGCTCCTCTATTTTGTCTGTACATTTTGTAGGAGATCTAGCTCTTACTCGTTTTTGCTCAACTATACCTATGATCACCAACTTCTCAAGACTTACATTTTGTGTTTTTCTTTCTAGTAACTTGCCCATGTTCTCGAGAAAGTTTTAGTAGCTCCTCTATTTTGTCTGTACATTTTGTAGGAGATCTAGCTCTTACTCGTTTTTGCTCAACTATACCTATGATCACCAACTTCTCAAGACTTACATTTTGTGTTTTTCTTTCTAGTAACTTGCCCATGTTCTCGAGAAAGTTTTAGTAGCTCCTCTATTTTGTCTGTACATTTTGTAGGAGATCTAGCTCTTACTCGTTTTTGCTCAACTATACCTATGATCACCAACTTCTCAAGACTTATATTTTGTGTTTTTCTTTTTAGTAACTTTCCTACGTTATCGAGAAAGTTCTAGTGACTTCTCTATTTTGCCTGTACATTTTGCAGGAGATCTAGCTTTTATTCGTTTTTGCTCGTTTTTGTTCATTAAAAATACTCCCATTTAAAGAAGTTTAAACTGAGATGGTGTATTTTGCGCGACGATGTAATCCATGAAATATCATTGCCCACCATCATGTGTGGAATGTATATGCATATTAGATATAATTTTAATATCAAATGCCTTATAATTAAAACAGTATTACGATGGGGTCACAGAGAAGAGAAGACGATTTTTATATTTTTCAGGTGGTCTTTTTCTATAGTCCGTGAGAGCTAGATTTATGAATATGCCTGTAAGATGACTCGTCCTTAGGTTTTCCTCCAAACCTGGAAACTGTTAAAAAAAACTATGTATTAGGTGTTAACATAAGGTGTGTCCGTTTTTTTTTTCAAATTAAAAATGAGCACCAAAAGTAAAATAAAATGGTAAAGGTTATACGTCATTCGAAAGAAAATTTTCTGCTCTACAAGATATTGTGTTTGCTTTTACGTTACGTACATTATTTTATTTGATTACAAGCCTTCAAAATGGAATGTCAAGTGGACAAAAGTGAGCATTTTCGACACCTCCTTCTGTTCGCGTTCAATGGAGGGAATAAAGCTGCCAAAGCTGCTCGCGATATTTGCGAAGTGTACGGTGAAAATGCTATGAATAAAAGGACAGCTCATCGATGGTTTTTGCGTTTCAAAGACGGTAATTTCGACCTGAAAAACATTAAGCGTTCCGGACGACCAGTGGACTTGGATGAGGACCGCTAAAACCATATTATTCATGAAAATCCCCTTCAAACCACCGTAGAATTGGCTGAGCAGATGAATTGTAGTTAAATTTCTGTATACCGCCATCTTAAATCAATGGGAAAAGTCCAGAAGTTCAATGCTTGGATTCCACATGTTTTGAGTGAAAACAACAAAAATCAACGTTCGACAATTGAAACGAAAATGCTCACTTTCGTCTACTTGATATTCCATTTGGAAGGCTTGTAATCAAATAAAATAATATATGTAACTTAAAAGCAAACAAAATATCTTTTAGAGCAGAAATTTTTCTTTCGAATGACGTATAACGTTTACCATTTTGTTTTAGTTTTGGTGCTCATTTTTAATTTGAAAACGGACACAACTTATGTTAACACCCAATATTATAACAGCTATACCATAGATCGTCACTGAGTTGATTCGGTCACGTCTTTGAAAGACGAGATGTGCCGGGCTATAAACCAACCTGGATGGAAACGTTTTACGAATATGCATCCCTATCATACTGATGAAACGTGTAATGAATTGAGTTTATTAGTTATGGCAAAAAAAAATAGTCCAAGTTGTCGCCGGTTCCATCGATATCACCTTACTTCAAATCCGTAAAAGTGTTGGAGCTGACAAAGAAAGGACAAATCAAGCTATGGTCACCATCCAAAACGCCCATGGTCTGGTCACTAGTCAGCAATACCGAGATCGAAATCCATTGAATAATACCATGAACAAAGAATTGACGATTCCTCCAAATAAAGCGCGTTTTTTTAAGTGGAAAGACATAACACCTGACGCCCCACCAATATAGGGCGAACCCAGCCACGGGGACACCAGATGTTTTTCAGCCCACACCCTTGAACACGTAGACCAAGAATATATAAAAAAATAAACACAGAAAATAAATAGATGAGAAAAAAAAATACATTCAAGAGAGAAGACACTAAAAGGTCCGGACTCATCCCACAAACATTCCCCCGGCCGAGATACACCCCACCAATGTAGGGCGAGCCCGACCGCAAGGGCATCAGGGGGCTTCCATCCCACACCCCCGCATATCTATTTCCCCCCGATTTTTAGTAAGGGTAACTTGTAAACGTATTGATGACAAATGTTTTCAACAACAAAAAAAGGTGTTGGATTCAAGGATTTATTTTTTTCAGAATAATAAACAGGAGCATAAAAAATATGTTATACATTTTTTAGGTTGAACATACAATACTCGTACTCGTATTATAAACCGTGAAAAATTAACGCAAAAGTTAATTTTTCACTAGACAATTTTTTATGTAATAGAAATTAATTTTTTAATTTTAATTAAAAAAAATTGTAGGACTCTAGCCTGGGTAAGCAGACATTGTGGTCTTTAACTTTTCACTGACACACAATAAATATGCACTTAGAATGTTCTCTCAGGTTGATAATTTACTATAGTACACTAAAATTGAGTTTTGGAAACACAATATTTGTTTACTAAGAAAATAACGATGTTGTATTATATTAAGCCTTCATTATATACAGTACAATCTGGCGGACTTATTGTCATGTGGCAATCTCATCCAACCAACCAGAAATGTGTTAAAGAGGCCTTAAGGGGGTATTCTACTCTAGAAATTTGAAAAAAATGTTTTTTTTTATATTCTTAAAGTTTAGACCTTTAAGAATATGTTCTCAAAAGGAAATTTAAAAATTCTCAATATTTACAAATTCATAGCTATAAATGAGGCAGCAAGTACGCCGCACCGGAATGACTCGGACAGTAATCTCAAAACTTTAAACGCGTTTTACTCGAAACTACTTTTTTCGACTTGGTCGACATCAAATTTCAAGTTCTATTAAACCGATTGCCTTTAAATTTAAAATCAAACTTTAATAAATGTTTGTATATCGTTCCTACCTTGCAAAACTCAAAACTGTTGTTTTTTACTATATTAAAAAAATTAAAAAATTGTAGAAAAATAATTTTTTTTTAGACAGCCGCCATTTAAGTTTTGTTTTCTTTGGTACCAGCTATGACATTATTTCTTATTAAGAAACTGTGTATGATTTATGTTTCAAATTTACGAAAATGTTCCAATCATGTCGACCAGCTTACCCCCTTTTTATTACGACAAGATACGAGTATAACAGCTGATAACATCTTGAATTTTCAATTTTTTTTTTCAAAATTACATTTGTACATTCTCAAATCATCAATAAATAAACTATAAAAAATGTATGCGAAAAGCATTTTTTGTTTTTTTTTTATTTAGTCTGAAAAAAAACACCCGAAATTCACGCCTCTTGAATAGAATATCCCTTTAAGTAAGAACCAGATTAGAATCCTTTTTCAATATCTTTGTTCCAGCGGAATTTGAAACCGCAACCTCCAGATTGAGAGATAGACGTCTTACCAACTAGGCCACGGAGATTGTCTAGTAAGTAAGACCTGTATATCAGATATTATGAATTCCATTCTAATCGTAACTACATATAATTTCAGGTCTAACATACGAGTACATCGTATTAACGCAGAAAGATGAAACTATTATAGCAGGCTTGGTGCTTTCATCCAGCAAATCTTCTTTGGAATAGCTAACAGGGCCCACTGGTTAAAGATACCACCAGGTGCTACATTGATTGGATGTCAGCACATATGCATAGTTGTGGATCCTCTGTGCCAATCCACTATCTGAAGATATTATCTTTTGATCTTTTTACTTGGGTACGTAGGCAATACCTCCATAAGGCTCATGGTGCATGGAGTCCCATCGACAAGCATTCCAATATCAATATCCATCCAATATTATAATTATGTATTTTACAATATCCATCCAATATTATAACTATGTATTCTACAATATCCATCCAATATTATAATTATGTATTCTACAATATCCATCCAATATTATAATTATGTATTCTACAATATCCATCCAATATTATAATTATGTATTCTACGATGTATTTTCTAATGCTCGTTAAACACGTTGCTGTATTCCAAGCAATTTGTTAATTTTTCTAGCTTTTAATTAATTAATTAAGTACTCGCACGTTTAAAAATTTAAATATATTATGCTTACAAGTACATGTAGAAAAATGCGCTTTTTAATCTTATCTAGTGTCTTTAACTATTTTGAATACTTATCGCGTTGAATATCGTGTGTATAATTTTGAAAAAGTAATGAAAAATGTTCATAACAAGTGTATATTTAGTTCAACCTGGGACGCAGCATTATATTATTATACGAGTGTTACACTTTCGTTGTATACAGTACAACCGGGTGGACTTATTGCCATGTGGTAATATCTTTCAACCAACCACAAAGATATTGACCCATGGCAATAAGACGACGACCTTCGTGGCCTGGTGGTAAGCTGATCTGGAGGTTGCGGGTTCGATCCCCGCTGGAACCCAGATTTTTTAAAAATAGAATTCCAGTCTGGTTAACACTTAGGGCCTATAAAAACATATTTCTGGTTGGTTGGAAGAGATTGCCACATGGCAATAAACTTGCCAGGTTAAAAAAAATAATTTAAGGGGCTTCGAGTGAAAACCAGATTGGAATCGTATTTTCAAAAAAATCTGGGTTCCAACGGGAATCGAACCCGCAACCTCCGGGTTGAGATACAAGCGTCTAGCCAACTAGGCAACATAGGTCATCGTGGTGCAGTGATATATTAGGATTGTTAAAAAAAAAAGTCAGTATTGTGCCTACAAAATAAAAGATTTGATTTTTAGCTTACATGTCAAAACGCACCATAAGGAAATGTTAAGTCTTACTTTTTTCTATGACTTGTCAATTATATAGAAGCAAGGCGACCACCCCCATCTACGATTGCACACGATATAATATTTAATTCAATCTCGCCATATACAATTCTATCTGGGAATGCACACACATGTAGGTAGACAAGATACCCTTTGCTTCTTGACATTCCTAAGCCATCAATCTCTTTTTTCTTCTCCCTCTCGCTATTTCATATTTCTCACCTATCCGTTCGATGATCGAAGTGCCAAAGATAGCCGCAGCTCATTGTTAGATAAAATATCACGGACCATGTCTCAGGGTCGACCCGGAGGCTAGCGAGGCCAAGTCTTACTCGTACTAAAGACATACCATATATGAGGAGGCAATATTAAAAAAAGAACGTGTCCACCAAATCAGAATGTTGGGAAATCGCAAGAAAACTGTTTGCATTTAAAATATATGATATAATAATTCATTGTAAAAATATCTGAAATCCTTAAAATCGCTTAAGGTGACTTGATTTGTTGTTTAAAATCGAATCATAATAATTAAAATAGTTATTCTAGTTTAAAATATGGACACGATCCTTTTTGAGTGAACAATTCTACTTTAATATTTTTTTTATTGAACAGTTCTGGGACATGATGTTTTTTGTTCGATTTCAAAAATATTATACAAAAAATTACTGGGTAGAGTAATTTATTTTAATTTAAATCAAATAAATTAAGTAAAGTGTTACAAAATAAAAAGAAATATTACTATAAAACTATAAATATATGTAGGTAGATACAGTATAATGACATTACACTGCACGTACGATTTAAAACTGACAGTTGCTGGGGAACTGGTATGAAGTTAGACACAATCGGAAAGCTATGATTGGTCAATTCGGACATGATCTTTTTTGATTGGTTTGACGCCTGGACAAGATTCTTTTTGAAAAAATACTTTTAAAATGATTTATGTGCTTTTTTTCCCTTAGATGAAAATGTTAAACGGCTCCGTACCATCGATAAGAAAAAATCTGCTTTATCATCTCATTTTTTGTATCCGATGGACATAATCAATTTTGAATGTTACCTCCTCATATATCAGTAGAATTGCTTGATACTAAGATATTAAAAGTTGATATGTCCATAAACTTTTTATTACAATTACTTTGACATTTATTTATTTTCTCAATATAGGCTAAGTCCAATAACATTGAAAAATACAAAAGTGTTTAACATTAATAAAAAATTACATATTTTCTTTTTGATCGAATCCGCAGTCTTTCATCATTGATGTTAACTTCAATTCTTTATCACTCTACAATTCGTTCATTTACATGGTTACGCTATTCAACGTGTCAACTTGGTTACGCTATTCAACATATTCAACTTGGTTACGCTATTCAACATGTCAACTTGGTTACGCTATTCAACATATTCAACTTGGTTACGCTATTCAACATGTCAGATACGTTTCAAAATATCTGACATGTTGAATAGCGTAACTATGAGACACAATTTTCTTCGATTTTATAGATCGAGCCGGATTTAACTCACGCCGGACTCACGTTAATATTTTCATGTCATGTTAATATTTTTCATACACCTAAATCAATAAATACGTGGAGAGTATCATCATCATCATCACTATATACATTTTATCAAGAACACTTTAACGCCACCATTCAGGTCGGCCCATATACTAATACTCCACGTCCTCCCACGTCAGGTATTTTTTAATAAATTTTACTATACAATAGTTACGTTGTCATGTAACTATCTTTTGTTTTTTTTTATTTTAACCTGGCGAGTTTATTACCATGTGACAATCTCTTCCAACCAACCAGAAAGATGTTTTTATATGCCCTAAGTGTTAACCAGACTGGAATCCTATTTAAAAAAATCTGGGTTCCAGCGGAGATTGAACCCGCAGCCTCCGGATCGGCAGACAAGTGTCTTACCACCAAGCCACGGAGGTCGTCGTATAAAATATCGTCGTATCTTTCCAACTGATCAATAAGGTTTTAAGGAGACCGTAAATGAAAACTTTAATAGAACTCACGTTGTTTTCTTCAAAAACAAAAAGATTCTGAAATTGAATTTACATCAACTGGATTTGTCTAACTAACTAAAACGATTTTTGCTTGGTTAATTTCATTTCCGTATCTGGACCATATTTACAGTAGTAAGCAACGAGATTCCAGTGAACTACCATTCGCATCAATCAAGTCCTCTCCAAAGCATGTAGTTTCGAAGTTCGAAAAAGCAAGCTTATACATTGTGAATCCTGTATCTCCTCACAATAATACTGAATGTTATTCCCGTTTAAGTAACTCTATCTCTGCATGTTAATCTTGCATCTAGCCACCCATACTCGGACGGAGACTATTCAGCGTTTCAAGTAGGCCAAGGCAATTGGTTTTTAGGTATTCCAAGAGCCCCATCCACCCAGTTGTCACATACTAATTATATTCACTGCAGACAACACGTTTTACCCGGATGAATTATCAGTTTTTGCACTCTTTTCATTAAACTATTGATGGAGTTCACTCTCAACATTGCTGGATGTTTACTATATAAGCAGTGTGTTAGATTCTGACCTTGTTTTATTCTTTCTATGTCTCCAGCAACACTTCTTCGGATATCAGGTGGAGCGTTACCGACTAATTGATACATTTTCTATTCTGATGTTGCAATCTCTTCGAATTAACTAGAAACATGTTAAAAAGGCTTTAAGTGAAAAACACAGGATTGTTTTTCCGAGTTCCAGCGACATTTGAACCCGCAACCTCCTAACTGAGACCTGAGACCAACCAACCAACCATCCTGAAAGCTATATGAATGTAAAAGAGACAAAAATTGTTTATAATATTAATTAAATTATTTGTATAGAACTGCTTCGTAATAAGATATAATATCAAAAGAGTGTAGGGAATACCGTCGTCGTCGTAAATATTGTCAACATGCACGGTCAACGACCGATGAATCAACCTTTGAATATGTACAAAGATCACATACCAGAACGTCAATACTGTTTACACGCAAATAATATTTACGTCGCATTCCACGGTAGGCACACGCTAAAAGAGCAATGAATTGTATTGCGGTTTACATAAAATCTTAAAGCATTTTGATTACAATAAAACGCTTCAAGTATTTACTATATATAAGGCAGTTAAAAAGCATAAAAGCGTATAAATGTAGTGGCACAATGTTGTGAAAATTTTAATTATATTACATTAGAATATAATTAAAATTTTCACAACATTGTGCCACTACATTTATATAATATATTACATTAGAAAAAAATAAAGTTATCATCGTTAAAGTCAATCGTCTAGGAACTGCACCATTTTCACTCCTGCCTGAAGCCGGGCCCCGTCACGTCGGCTGAGGATGAGTGGAACAAACATTTATACATTTAATTTGGTCGTGTCAGTATATCAATATTTCACCTCGTGGGGAGCAGACCCGCAATGGGAGACCATTCATTGTCAGTTGTTGTGTTGTGTAGGCCAAGTTAAAAAACGCACCAGAATTTCGATCGTCGAATTAACTCTTAACATCTGGTCTTGTTTTTAAGTCATAAGTTATTAGTAATAACTAACTCCCCGTGGATAATTTCTGTGTTTGAACAACATTTCTTGGACAACGTGTGATTCTTTTAAAGTGGCGCGCAATACGAGGGGAATCATATTGAAGATAAATTGACACGCCGTCGTTCTTGAGTCTTATATATGCCGAAATATAAATTCAAGACAAGGAAAAAAATGTATATATATCAAAACACGGAAGAATCCTTCTTGGCAGACCAAGAGAGGGGCTCCTAGAGAACGAGCTGCAAGATCTTAGAAGCTGAATAAAACTGGGACCAAACAGACAAGAAGTTTTTCTGTTTGATCATTTATTTAAAATTATAATGTTTAACATCTCTCATTTTTCATCCGAAAACTCAAATTAATATTTTTTCACTTCAACAAAACTTATTCTCAATATCGTATCAACGGTACAGAATTGTCAACTGGACTGCACTCTGTACGGCTGGATAGGACAGTACGAATAGCAAAGTATTGGCTGCGGCCATTAGACTGGGTACTTCCCCGCATTTGAATCTATATAAATAAAAATGTAAATGTTCGTTAATTGAAGGCAGCTAATCTCCGGAAGTTCTCTACCTATCGCTTTGAAATTTTGAGTAAAGTTAATATTCGTCAACGGAAATGTTATTTGATTTTTATTTATATATATATATATCAGTGTATATAATTTTTTTTTTAAATCAAAAAGAAATATCTATGCGAACCTGTCGGGGACAAGACGAATCTCATTTTGACAGTTGACCATATTCTATTTGACGTTTCGTAATTAATATTTATAAAGTCTATATACATAATATAAATATAAAATAATTTTATGTTTAATATTAAATCATAAATTTTATAACTAATACATATTTCATAAATAATAAATTTTATCAACTAAACATTTTGACAGTTGACCATATTCTATTTTGACATTTCGTGATGAATATTTTTATTCAAATAAGTCTATATACATAAAATATAAAATAATTTTATCTTTAATATTAAATAATAAATTTTATATATAATACATATTTTATAAATTTTATAAATAATACAGGTTTTTTTTTCGTAAATATATTTATTCTAGACACGAACCAAGCTTTATATTACCATTGTGACGCATTTTATATTATCGTTGTGACGCGATCTTGCGTCGTAAATAAAAAAATTGATAAAAAATAATAAAAAATAGTTATATTGTCATAAAATTGACTTGAGTGGTTGTGGTAAGTTGTAAGTTTAAAAAATAATGGACTTAAGAATTATATTTGATGAAAAACTTTCATTATTGATTCATATTTCAAAAGTTAACCTAACTTTTTTCAAAAAGAAAAGTACACATGTTAATTTAAGATAAAGTTGTATTATTTGTCAATAATTTTAAGTACTTGTGTAACCTGTCACATGTTCATTTGTATATAAAGACACTTTTATGTCATTAATTAAATAAATAAATTATTTGGTGGTACATTAGAAAGAAGTACCCGTAGAAATATCGCAAAAAAAATGAAAATTAAAACAAACTTTTACGCTGCTCAGTTCCTTTTTTAATGTTTCACAATTTTATATGTTTTAACTTTCTTTTTTCTTACTGAACGTTGTTACATAAATAAATTATAGGTTTATTGATAGCAGCATAGTATGTCCAGATTATATTTAAATAACACTTTTAAAACACATAAATTGCAGATAATACATTATATACAGAAGCTATCAAAAGGTCTGGGCTCATCTAATAGCATCCCTTCGGCCAAGATACACCCCACCAATATAGGGCGAACCCAGCCACGGGGACACCAGATGTTTTGCAGCCCACACCCTAGCTTTTTCAGCCCAGCACATCGTATTGGGGCAATTTTGTCAACTGTAAAATGGTAAGCTGTTGATTTTTTTTATAAATCGAAAAATTGTTTTCTCTAAATTGACGTTTTAATTACTAATTTTTATTATACTGACTTTCTAATGTATTGTATGAATGAAAATTAAAACAAACTTTTACGCTGCTCAGTTCTTTTTTTAATGTTTCACAATTTTATATGTTTTAACTTTCTTTTTTCTTACTGAACGTTGTTACATAAATAAATAAATAAATAATAGGTTTATTGATAGCAGCATAGTATGTCCAGATTATATTTAAATAACACTTTTAAAACACATTAATTGCAGATAATACATTATATACAGAAGCTATCAAAAGGTCTGGGCTCATCTAATAGCATCCCTTCGGCCAAGATACACCCCACCAATATAGGGCGAACCCAGCCACGGGGACAACAGATGTTTTGCAGCCCACACACTAGCTTTTTCAGCCCAGCACATCGTATTGGGGCAAATTTGTCAACTGTAAAATGGTAAGCTGTTGATTTTTTTTATAAATCGAAAAATTGTTTTCTCTAAACTGACGTTTTAATTACTAATTTTTATTATACTGACTTTCTAATGTATTGTATGAATGAAAATTAAAACAAACTTTTACGCTGCTCAGTTCCTTTTTTAATGTTTCACAATTTTATATGTTTTAACTTTCTTTTTTCTTACTGAACGTTGTTACATAAATAAATAATAGGTTTATTGATAGCAGCATAGTGTGTCCAGATTATATTTAAATAACACTTTTAAAACACATAAATTGCAGATAATACATTATATACAGAAGCTATCAAAAGGTGTGGGCTCATCTAATAGCATCCCTTCGGCCAAGATACACCCCACCAATATAGGGCGAACCCAGCCACGGGGACACCAGATGTTTTCACACCCTAGCTTTTTCAGCCCAGCACATCGTATTGGGGCAAATTTGTCAACTGTAAAATGGTAAGCTGTTGATTTTTTTTATAAATCGAAAAATTGTTTTCTCTAAACTGACGTTTTAATTACTAATTTTTATTATACTGACTTTCTAATGTATTGTATGAATGAAAATTAAAACAAACTTTTACGCTGCTCAGTTCCTTTTTTAATGTTTCACAATTTTATATGTTTTAACTTTCTTTTTTCTTACTGAACGTTGTTACATAAATAAATTATAGGTTTATTGATAGCAGCATAGTATGTCCAGATTATATTTAAATAACACTTTTAAAACACATAAATTGCAGATAATACATTATATACAGAAGCTATCAAAAGGTCTGGGCTCATCTAATAGCATCCCTTCGGCCAAGATACACCCCACCAATATAGGGCGAACCCAGCCACGGGGACACCAGATGTTTTGCAGCCCACACCCTAGCTTTTTCAGCCCAGCACATCGTATTGGGGCAATTTTGTCAACTGTAAAATGGTAACTGTTGATTTTTTTTATAAATCGAAAAATTGTTTTCTCTAAATTGACGTTTTAATTACTAATTTTTATTATACTGACTTTCTAATGTATTGTATGAATGAAAATTAAAACAAACTTTTACGCTGCTCAGTTCTTTTTTTAATGTTTCACAATTTTATATGTTTTAACTTTCTTTTTTCTTACTGAACGTTGTTACATAAATAAATAAATAAATAATAGGTTTATTGATAGCAGCATAGTATGTCCAGATTATATTTAAATAACACTTTTAAAACACATTAATTGCAGATAATACATTATATACAGAAGCTATCAAAAGGTCTGGGCTCATCTAATAGCATCCCTTCGGCCAAGATACACCCCACCAATATAGGGCGAACCCAGCCACGGGGACAACAGATGTTTTGCAGCCCACACACTAGCTTTTTCAGCCCAGCACATCGTATTGGGGCAAATTTGTCAACTGTAAAATGGTAAGCTGTTGATTTTTTTTATAAATCGAAAAATTGTTTTCTCTAAACTGACGTTTTAATTACTAATTTTTATTATACTGACTTTCTAATGTATTGTATGAATGAAAATTAAAACAAACTTTTACGCTGCTCAGTTCCTTTTTTAATGTTTCACAATTTTATATGTTTTAACTTTCTTTTTTCTTACTGAACGTTGTTACATAAATAAATAATAGGTTTATTGATAGCAGCATAGTGTGTCCAGATTATATTTAAATAACACTTTTAAAACACATAAATTGCAGATAATACATTATATACAGAAGCTATCAAAAGGTGTGGGCTCATCTAATAGCATCCCTTCGGCCAAGATACACCCCACCAATATAGGGCGAACCCAGCCACGGGGACACCAGATGTTTTCACACCCTAGCTTTTTCAGCCCAGCACATCGTATTGGGGCAAATTTGTCAACTGTAAAATGGTAAGCTGTTGATTTTTTTTATAAATCGAAAAATTGTTTTCTCTAAACTGACGTTTTAATTACTAATTTTTATTATACTGACTTTCTAATGACTGTCAATAAAGGGGTTGGAGAAATCTTCTTCTTAGATGCGCCAGGAGGAACTGGTAAAACGTTCCTAATTAGATTGATTCTGGCAGCAATTCGATCCCAAAATGGCATAGCCTTAGCTCTTGCGTCGTCAGGAATAGCTGCGACACTTCTACCAGGTGGAAGAACTGCTCATTCCGCTTTGAAATTGCCATTGAACATGCGATTCATTGAAACTCCCACGTGCAACGTTTCCAAAGCATCCGGCATGGGAAAAGTATTGCAGAAATGCAAACTTATTGTTTGGGATGAGTGCACAATGGCACACAAAAAGTCGCTCGAAGCTCTTGATCGATCATTGCGAGATTTGCGTGGAAACATCAGACCATTTGGGAACGCATTTATATTGTTTGCAGGAGATTTCAGGCAAACATTACCTGTAATTCCTCGATCGACACCGGCGGATGAAATAAATGCTTGCCTGAAATACTCTATTTTGCGGCGACACGTAAAGACGTTGAAATTAACTAGAAATATGCATGTCCAGTTGCAAAACGATCGATCAGCTGAGATATTCTCACATCAATTGCTGGAAATCGGGAATGGAAAGGTACCAGTTGATCTGATCTCAAGACGAATTTCATTGCCTCATAACTTCTGCCACTTAGTGACGTCAAAAGAAGAATTGCTTTTTAACAAAAAATATTGTTTATCCACAAGCATTGTGAAATTTAATAAACAGTTGTATATAAAACAGACAATATAATAAGAGCGCCCCCTGTTGAATGTAACGGCAACACACGCAATATAGATTTCAATTTATTTTAATTCCGAATATTAAATATCTTTCAATTCGGGTTTTTTAAACCGGTTTTTGTTATTTTTGTTATTATTGATTTTCATTTGAATTAATGGTATATATCTGTGTATGTTTTATACATTTGAATTATTAAAAGTTTCATGCAACTAACTTTTAACAAATGTCACATTAGATTTTTAACGAACTTCCCATTTTTGCTAATTTGTAACAAGATTTATTATTAGTTTTATGTGATGTATTTACCTAAATAACTTGCTATTTATTACAATCGAGGCCTATATTAAAGTTGAAAAAATTTGATATTCATCCGTTTGAATCGGACCAAGCTTCGCTCTGAAGTATACGTTGATTTGCGAGATGCAGTTGTAAATGACGGTAATAGAACTTCTGCAATTTAGTGACGTTAAAAGAGGAATTGTTTGAAAAAGTATTTCCCTATATTCAAATCAATTATAAGAATCACGATTAGCTAAGTGAGCTATTGTTGGCGGCAAGAACAATGATGTATCCGAACTTAACAATATTATTGAGTTCGTTTTTTAATGTTTCGCAATTTTATATGTTTTTGTTATAACTATTTTTCTTCTTTTTCAGTGCAATCGATCTTTGATTTGAATTCAAATCATATCGTGAATTGACCTCTTGGAGTGACGCGATCATTTGCAAGCACGGTGATAAACGCGACAGACTGAGAGTGCCTGAAAGACATCAAAAATATTGTATACCCAGATTGTATACAAGACATCAAAAATATTGTATACAATATATCAAAAATATTGTATACGCATTGTGAAATTAAACACAATTGAAACGTGTGCTTTCTCTTTTCTTTCTTTTACATTTAACCAGACTGAGCCACAGCAACGCGTGGCTGGGTACAGCTAGTATGTTTATAAAAACATATTTGGTAAGAAAATCGCCGAAAATTTACAAATGAAAATCGAACTACAAATAAACCTTTGTAGATCTTCCAATATGTGATAGTTATACTTCAGTTTTAGGTGGCATGTAGTGTGCATATGTATGTAATACATACATTTTATAAGACATCTCAAAAAGGGCTGTTAACCATTGCTTCCTAAAGCTGCACACGCCACCTATTTTTAATACTTGGAGGCAGACTATTACACGCCACAGAAGCAGCAAAATTAAAGTCAAGTCGTAGAATCTGAACTGAAAACTTACAAAGGAAAACGAACTACAAACGAACATTTGTAGTATAGATCTCCGAGATGTGATAGTTACACTTCAGTTTTAGGTGGCGTGTAGTGTATGTGTGTAGTGTTCATATATGCATGGTCAAAAATTTATAAGACATGCCAAAAAGGGATGTTTTCAATTGCTTCTTAAAGCTGCACTTGTCACATAACATACGAGTATATCTCTAATACTTATAGGCTGACTATTATATACTACAGGACTCGCAACAGCAAAAACTTTATCATAATACCGCGCCTTATTGGATCGATTCGGAACAATGAATTTATTAGATGAAGATGAAATCGACTTCAAAGGTATACTCCAATACAATCAAACGTGTGCCAGTGTGTGTCGTAGGTATATTCATTCTAAAAAACCGCTATGGGTGAGGAAGCGACGCTATTAATCTCTAGCAAGTGTTGCATGGACTGCTTATTCTCATAAAATATTCCATATTTCGCCACCATGTTCTTGACTCTCCCATTTCGTGTTCGAAGCCTTTTAAGGTTTACAAGTCTTCGTGGGTAGCTCAGAATCAGTTGATTATGTATCTATAGGCAAATTCACCCTTAACCCACCCATTAACAATATTTTAATCAACCCTTAACATATGAGTGAACGAAAAGTCTAGATACTCTCGGCTTATTTGATAGTTTTTTTTGGACTTCGTTAAAATATTGAAATGTTTTGCAGTATGAATTATTTTAACATTTTTTTACTTTGAGTTTTTGGTTAATGGAAGAAAATAACTTATCGGGGGTAGTTATGAACCTTCTTATTGCTCATCACATATTTTTGAATATACATCAGTTTGTATCAAAACGCTTTTTATGATTTATATAGAAATACAGTTTCACAATACATTCAAAATTGAAAGAAAACTTACGTGACATTAAGCATAACTGATGGCAAATAACGCCACAGTCTTTTTGATCGAATTCGCAGTCTTTCATGATTAACAATAACTTCAATTCTTTATCACCCTACAATTCATTATTTTTTATGGTACGCCTTAAAATATTTGACATTTTGAAAAGCGTAGTAGCCGAAATAGACTATTTTCTTCGCTTTATTAATCGATATGGATTTAAAACTCACATTTCGTTGTCCTGATAATATTTTTCCAACACTTACATTAACCCTCCCTTTCCTATGATGTGTAACTAGTACACATTGCTTCTAAACACTTTAATATATCTATAAATATAATAAATACTTTATTAATATTAATTTTAGGTGTTCCTGCGTAATACATTTACGCATTGAATGAAAAAAAAATAATATTAATAATAATTAGCACTTATCGGCCACATCAGAGATATTTTGTGAAAATCGGGAATAAATTCACCAATACAATCTAACGTGTGCCAGTGTGTGACGTAGGTATATTCATTCTAAAAACCCGCTATGGGTGAGGAAGCGACGCTATTCACGTCACAATCTCACTCTACTTCGGTATATGGGAACGCAAGAAATAGAATCTCAGTTCGCTCGCTTCAGTAGCTCTGGGGCATTCATTTGAGGTGGTCTCTTCACCCATCTTGTGAATGTCGGCCGATGTTTTTTTCATGTTTTCAGCAATAAAATTTCAATTATTTTCACTTTTGACTTTAACTTTGACATTATGACAGAGCTTTTACCATTAATGGTCCTGTAACGCGGAATGGTCAACTTCTTAATGTTAGAGATATGGGTGGCGTGTGAAGCTTTTGAAAGCATTAATAGGCAACACTTTTTTAACCTTTCCCTTCCTGTGTTAAAAAAATCCGCGCATGCCGGTGCTGTGTATTCAATACACATCAATAAACATGTAAAAATGAGCGATTTAAAATCGAAAAAATAAGATTATTCATAACCAATCGCTTAAATTAATTACATTTGAAGTCAAAAGTGATAATAATTGAAATTTAATTGCTGAAAACATGAAAAAAAACATCGGCCGACGTTCACAAAACGTGCGAAGAGACCACCTCAAATGGATGCCCCAGAGCTACTGAGAACTGAGACGGGACTCGGTCTCGGACTGTTATACCTCGAAGGAAGATCCACAATTGCGAACTAAGATTTTATTTCTTGCGTTTCCATATACCGAAGTAGAGTGAGACGTGAAAAACGTCGCTTCCTCACCCATAGCGGTTTTTTAGAATGAATATACCTACGTCACACACTGGCACACGTTTGATTGTATTGGTGAATTTATTCCCCTTTTTCACAAAATATCTCTGATGTGGCCGATAAGTGCTAATAATTATTAATATTTTTTTTCATTCAATGCGTAAATGTGTTACGGAGGAATACCTAAAATCTGAACCCAGTATTTATTATATTTATAGAGATATTAAAGTTTTTAGAAGCAATGTGTACTAGTTATACATCACAGGGAAGGAAGGGTTAAAGGTATTTTTAAAGATCAAAATTGATGATGGTATGTGAACACTACTCTTTACCTTAAATCGAATGTGTTACTATCACATGTCGGAAGACTTTGTAGTTCATCATCTGTCGATAAGTTTTCTGCGGTTTTCTTACCAAATATATTTTTCTCAATATATGCAGATGCGGAGAAGTAGCACTTTATTTCTTTATCTGTACACTTTATCTGTACACTCAACTTATTAATACTTATTTTATAATATTTTTAATATGTTAATAATAATGGGTTTAAGTCCCAAGTTAGAGCGCCCTTGAGGTGAGTTTGCTCCCTAAACGCTATATAGTCTTATTATTATTTTTATGTCATGTTTTGTACAAATTTGTCGTAGCTTCCTAAAAATAAGTTATTTGCATGGTTTCTACACTGTTCATTTTGCACATGCGAGTATTGACACCAGACAAAGTATTTTTACAGACTGGGACTTTTTAAAATTTTTTTGGTTACTATCTGGATTCAAATACAAAATCACCGCCTTGAAGTCAAGCGATCTTACAAATTAGATCACGGACTTCGTCGAATATTGGAGGTTACGGGTTCGATCCCCGCTGGAACCCAGATTTTTTTAATATGATTCCAGTCTGGTTAACACTTAGGGCCTATAAAAACATATTTCTGGTTGGTTGGAAGAGATTGCCACATGGCAATAAACTCGCCAGGTTAAAAAAAAATATTTTACAATACATACCTACAGGTCCGGAAAATTAATACAAACAACAAAATTTTAAGGCTAGGAATTAGTATTTATTATTCAGTTTGAACTCTGAAATCAGACTCTAAATCTCTTACTTGAAAAGGTAAATTTTTCACTGTCCCTTAACTTATTTTATTATCAGTTACAGTATTCTTTTTTAAAACACATTTAGGAGTTTTAAAACTCATGACATAAAAATATTTTCTTATAATTTTTTATACAATACATTATATTTTCAAAAATATTGTAATTAATTAATTAATTTAAATGTTTGAATATTTCTACACAAACAAAAAAAAAAGTATTTCGAAGAAAATAATGGGATCAGTACAAAGGTATGGAGGTTGTAAATCAAATCGTTGGTTTTACAGAAAACATATCGTAAAAACGATGGGTGTTTCTATGGGAAAATAAAAATATAATAAAGGCAAACCATCAGTCAGATTCTCGCCTCGCGGTCCATCAAGATGAATCTGTTTGGGTCAGAGTAGTGAATGGAGCTTTTCCCAATATCTATATTTCAAGAGTTCGAATGCAGAGGGGTATATGCTATATTATTTTCTCAATATCTTGTTTAAAGTTAAATATATCGTTGCTAGATTTTTAATAATAGAGAATTAATTATCACTTATTTCTGAATATTCGATTTTTTTTCATAATTAAAACAATTTTTTAATTGAATAATTTAAGAAAATATTAGAACATTTAACAATAAATTAGTTTGTTATTCCACCAGGGCTAACTAACTCCTCCATTCTCGAAGAACAGAGAGCTGGACAAATTACAGCGTCTTCAAAATGTTTAATTTAATAATTTAAGCAAATATTAGAACATTTAACAATAAATTAGTTTGTTATTCCACCAGGGCAAACTAACTCTTCCATTCTCGAAGAACAGAGAGCTGGACAAATTACAGCGTCTTCAAAATGTTTAATTTAATAATTTAAGCAAATATTAGAACATTTAACAATAAATTAGTTTGTTATTCCACCAGGGCAAACTAACTCTTCCATTCTCGAAGAACAGAGAGCTGGACAAATTACAGCGTCTTCAAAATGTTTAATTGAATAATTTAAGCAAATATTAGAACATTTAACAATAAATTAGTTTGTTATTCCACCAGGGCTAACTAACTCCTCCATTCTCGAAGGACAGAGAGCTGGACAAATTACAGCGTCTTCAAAATGTTTAATTTAATAATTTAAGCAAATATTAGAACATTTAACAATAAATTAGTTTGTTATTCCACCAGGGCAAATTAACTCCTCCATTCTCGAAGAATAGAGAGCTGAACAAATTACAGCGTCTTCAAAATGTTTGTCTAAGATTTATTTTCAACCTACGAAAGTACGATCATATAACTTGATAACAGAAGGCATTGAACTGGTTGAATGTTAGAAATAAACGCCAAATTCACATACTGTCTTTATTGTATAATATCCTTAACTGCCCCGCCACCCCCTCTTATCCTCGCCGAAAATTTTCAGCGTCTTTCCAATCATAGATTAGCGCTACGCTCAAACAGAGATTGTCTATTGGCTTTTCCAGTTCACCGCTCCTCTTTTTTTACGTCGTCCTTTACTGCCCATTCAGTGAGTTTTGTGAACGTCGGCTGACGTTTTTTTCATGTTTTCAGCAATAAAATTTCAATTATTATCACTTTTTACTTCAAATTTAATTAATTTAAGCAATTGGCTATGTTTATTCTTATTTTTTCGATTTTAAATCGTTCATTTTTACATGTGTATTGAATACACAGCACCGGAACGCGCGGATTTTTTTAGCACAGGAAAGGATGACCTCCGTGGCCTGGTGGTAAGATACTTGTCTGCCGATCCGGACGTTGCGGGTTCGATCCCCGCTGGAACCCAGATTTTTTTAAATAGGATTCCAGTCTGGTTAACACTTAGGACCTATAAAAACATCTTTCTGGTTGGTTGGAAGAGATTGCCACATGGCAATAAACTCGCCAGGTAAAAAAAAAAAAAAAAAAAAAAAAAAAGTTAATAACTGTCCTTCGAATCGCGGAGTGCAGAGATGTATAGAGAGAAGTCGTCGAGGGCTACACAACAAGATGGATTCTACTAATTACATTAATCCCCTCTACAAATGTTTTAGAAGTGTAAAAAGGAGACTTAAATTCATTATTTTGTATCGCTAGGATAACAATTCAAATGAATGAGCATATATCAAATCGCTCCAATTTATGATACGAAACAAGGAGATTCATATTCCTTATCTTCTCCATAATATCAGCCTGCATGCTTTAATTTCTCATATCATGATCTTGCATAAATAGTTAAATATTTTTTGTTGCCTTTATGGTACATAGTAACGCCTGATCAACGGAGGCACGTACCGAGCCTAGGTGTGATTGCAGGATCGCCCGCTGTGTGGCGTTTTGTCTCCATCGCTGCCCGAGCGGTTATTAATGGGTGCAATGCATCATGTCGTCATATACTTGCGGGTTCGGAAACGAATCTAAATATTTATATTTCATCGGCAGCGGCTCTTCAAGCGCGCCATTCCACATTTGCATAACTATTTTACTTGTCGAAATACATCTGATATGTGGTGGCTTTTAAGTGCCGCAAGTCACCGTCTGTTGAATGACCTTCCCCTCTTATGGGGGTAGATATAAGTGTATTTTTGTCTGTTCTTCATGTATCGTATATGTGGAACTCTATATTTATTGGATGAAAAACATTTGATGTATGGTTAATTTTAGGTGCCACGATTCACTTTCTGGAACGATCTTCTCTCTCTTGTAGGAGTAGATATACGTGTCTTTTAGCTATTATCTATGTATCGCATATGTGGAACTCTATATACGAGTATACTGCTTGAAAAATGTTGCTTTTATGTGCCACGATTCGCTATCTGAAATGACCTTCTCCCTCTTTTAGGGGTAGATATACGTGTCTTTTCTCTGTTATCATATTCTCGTATCGTATATGTAGAAGTTTATATTTACTGGTTGAAAAATACCTTATGTATGGTTGCTTTTAGGTGCCACGATTCGCTATCTGGAACGACATTCTCTATCTTGTAGGAGTAGATAAACGTGTCTTTTAGCTATTATCCGTGTATCGCATATGTGGTACTCCATATATACTGGTTGAAAAACGTCTGATCATCCGGAATTCTATACATATATACTGCTTGAAAAACATTGCTTTTAGGTGCCACGCTATCTGGATTGACCTTCTCCCTCTTTTAAGGGTAGATATACGTGTCTTTTCTCTGTTATCATATTCTCGTATCGTACACGTGGAAGTTTATATTTAGTGGTTGAAAAATATCTTATGAATGGTTGCTTTTAGGTGCCACGATTCGCTATCTGGAACGACCTTCTCTATCTTGTAGGAGTAGATAAACGTGTCTTTTAGCTATTATTATCCGTGTATCGCATATGTGGAACTTCATATATACTGGTTGAAAAACGTCTGATCATTCGGAATTCTATACATATATACTGCTTGAAAAACGTTGCTTTTAGGTGCCGCGATTTGCTATGTGGAATGACCTTATCGCTCTTTTAGGGGTAGTTATACGTGTATTTTCTCTGTTATCATATTCTCGTATCGTATATGTGGAAGTTTATATTTACTGGTTGAAAAATATCTTATATATGGTGGCTTTTAGGTACCACGATTCGCTATCTGGAACGACCTTCTCTCTCTTGTAGGAGTAGATATACGTGTATTTTATCTACAATATTATCCGTGTATCGTATATGTGGAACTCTATATATACTGCTTGAAAAATGTCTGATCATCCGGAATTCTATACATATACTATATACTGCTTGAAAAACGTTGCTTTTAGGTGCCACGATTCGCTATCTGGAATGACCTTATCCCTCTTTTAGGGGTAGATATACGTGTCTTTTCTCTGTTATTCATGTATCGTACATCTGGAACTTTATATTTACTGGTTGAAAAACATCTTATGTATGGTTCATTTTAGATGCCGCGAGTCGTCATTTGGAATGACCGTCTCCCTCTTATAGGGTAGATTACGTGTTATTTTCTCTGTTTTATCTGCATCGTATACTATATGTGAAGCTCCATACTTACTGGTTGAAAAACATCTAATATGTGGTATTTTTTAGATGCCGAGAGTCACCATCTGGAATGACATTTTCTCTCTTATGGGGCTAGATATACATGTACTCATACGTGCCTTTTTTCTGCTTTCTCTGTATCGTATATGTGGAGCTCTTTATTTAGTGGTTGAAAAACATTTGATGTGTGATAGTGTCACGAATTTTAGGTGTCACGAATCGTCATCTGTGTTGTCCTTCTCCTCCTTTAAGGGATGGTTATGCGTGTCCCTTATCTTCACTACTTGCAGCATACATCATCATCATTGTCAACCAGGGTGGATCCACTGTTGGATGAAGGTCTCCCCAAGTTGACTCCAAATAGTTAGTTTTTTTGCTCGTTGATGCCATGTGATGCTGCCATGCTTCCTGATTTCATCTATTCAGCGTACCTTCGGTCTTCTTCTGGGCCTCTTTAGGCCTCTTGGGTACCATTGGATTATTTCGGATGTCCATCGGGAGTCTGACATTCTGGTTACGTGTCCTGCCCACTGCTACATCATTTTCTTGCACGCCTTTACAACGTCTCCTTTTGTTAGATTGCGAAACCAAGTGTTTCGTTTACGGTCTTTTTTATGTTAGTATATCCCAACATGCATCTTTCTATTAATACATCTTGTTACAAATTAGCAAAAATATGCCAGTTTGTTAAAATCAAATAATATTTGGCGACGTTCGTCAAAAGTCACTACGTTAGTCCGCATTGGCTAGGGATTGGGTATACGATAATTGGATTTTTGATTTTTTTTATGCATAAAATTAAATGTTCGTAATTAGTATTAATTCATAGTGGATCTTGGCCTATTTAAAGATAGATACAAATCATACAATACATTAGAAAGTCAGTATAATGAAAATTAGGAATTAAAACGTCAGTTTAGAGAAAAACGATTTTATTTTATCATTATCAGAATCAGAATTACAACTTTCACCGTCATTTATAATGAAGAAAAACCATTTATAAAAAACAACGATTTTACCCCATCCCTTTGAGACATGACATTTCAAACGTCACAGGAACTATGCTACATTTTCTTGAGTATAAGAGTTATTTGTTTGGTTATTATTATTATTATTTTAATTTTTTAAATCAATATTAATAATATTAACACTTGCCACCCTATGATGGATAGTGAGTGACCAGGACTTACATAATAAAATAATTTTATAGCTAATTACAAAAAATTACCTAGCAGCTTTTGCATAATTTTAATTTTAAACATATATTTTTCACTGGATGCTGAGCGTCCAGCATAGTGGCTGGCGGAATTGTTTAGCACAGTAAGGCAAGTGTTAAACACGTATTACTACAATTTGAGCAATCTATGTTTCTTCACTTCTGAATAATAGGTATTCCAAAATATACAGAACACAGAATGAAGCCATTAGGAATGAATGTAAAGTTAAGTCTGATATGTTAACACTTGCCTTACTGTGCTAAACAATTCCGCCAGCCCCTGTGCTGGACGCTCAGCATCCAGTGAAAAATTATGTTTTAAATTCAAATTACGCAAAATCTGCTAGGTTATTTTTTGTAATTAGCTATAAAATTATTTTATTATGTAAATCCTGGTCACTCACTATCCATCATAGGGTGGCAAGTGTTAAGTAAGATAATGTAGAGTAGTCTGATATGGTTTGGACACGTGGAACGAATGAAAGAAGAAAGACCAACAAAAAAAAATATGCAGTGCAAATATAATGTGAGTGGAATGTGTGGTAGAGGAAGACAAAGAATATTGCGGTTGAATAAAGATAATAATATTTTGAAATAACGAAAAGTAAAAAGTAAGAGAAATATTAGAAGCTGTATCAGAAGGTGTATGGATGTAGAATACGATATATGTCGATATAGGAAAGTCTGGCGTTCTGCCCTATCTGCTTATCCACAACGGAAATTGTGTGACGGTATATATAGTAAGTATGTTCAGTATCCAATAAACTGGGCAATTACCTGTGTCTTGGACATCCTTACATTAATATTTTCGTTCGCATATACGTATGGTTCAAATCCAGATTACAGTACCCGGCGATAAGTATTAAACATCGGGCTTAAGAAAGAGACTGTCGGCCATAATCGGCTATCTTCGGTTTTGTAGAGCGTCGTATCTGTCATTCATACACGTGTTCCATTGCGATTTGTCAGTCGTTATCAAGCGTTCTAGGGACAGAGACGACGCTGTAAAAAGCCGAAGTTAGCCGACTATGACCGACAGTCTCTTTCTTAAGCCCGATGTGTATTTGTTACCGCCGGGTACTGTCCATTACATTTTTGATTCATTTTCAACAATTTTTCAAATTCATTATTTTTCATAAATTCATCAGAAATACGAGTACAGTGGAGTTTCACAAAAATAACACATCGATCAATAAGTCCCGGGACTAACTACTAAAACAACATTTGTTTCCCAAAAATTTATATTTATTCATCAACATAGTCTCCTTCAAGAGCGATGCATTAATTCCAACGCTTTCCTAACTTTTCTATGCCAGCCGTGTAGAACGATTTATCTTTGGTTTCAAAATAGGCGTTAGTTTCGGCAATCACTTCTTCATTGGAGCCAAACCTCTTTCTCTGGAGCATCTTTTTGAGGTCTGCGAACAGCCAATAGTCGCTGGGGGTCAAATCTGGAGAATACGGTAGGCGCGGAAGGAATTCGAAGTTCAACTTATGCAATTTGGCCATCGTTACAATCGACTTGTGACACGGTGCATTGTCTAGCTGAGATAACTTTTTTCTTCTTCATATGGGCCCGTTTTTTTGCAATTTATGCCTTCAAACGCTCCAATAACGCTATGTAATATTCGCTATTGATTATTTTTCCCTTTTCAAGGTGATCGATGAATATTATACCATGCGCATCCCAAAACACGGAGGTCAAAACCTTCCCAAATAAATACAAAACAAATTATAAATAACATTCCTCAAAAAGTATTAAAAAAGAGAAAAAAATATTAAAGTTGAACCATTGGACTTCCAAAGACTTGTTAGTTAGTAACTGTGACCACCTTAAAAAGAGTTGACAAACGGCCGATAGTACACCTGGTAAGTAACCAATAAGACGCAGCGTTATTTATCATTAGCCCGAGCCGTGATTGATTGTAGCATGACGGGTCTCGCATTGGATATGATTTATTCTGGATATACCCCGTTTCGATTGTGTTGACTTTTACAAAAGGTAGTCAAGTGTTATAGCCTCTTTTGATAAGTACGGACCTTTCGCTCTCCCTAACAGAATAATAATTATTAATTGTGTTCAATATAGAGGAGACTTTATTAAACATACATATTTCACCAAAGTAGTGTCATTTTTCACTACATCACGGCATCGATATGTCTAGATCTCTAGAGAACTAAATTAAAAGTGTTCTAATTAGTACAAAAAGGTGTTATGTACAACAATGAAGTTATAACTACCCCACGAAAATTTGTAATGAGAATTTGTAGTGTCATTTTTCACTACATCGATATTTCTAGATCTCTAGAGAACTAAATTAAAAGTGTTCTAATTAGTACAAAAAGGTGTTATGTACAACAATGAAGTCATAACTACCCCACGAGAATTTGTAATGAGAATTTGTAGTGTCATTTTTCACTACATCACGGCATCGATATGTCTAGATCTCTAGAGAACTAAATTAAAAGTGCTCTAATTAGTACAAAAAGGTGTTATGTACAACAATGAAGTCATAACTACCCCACGAGAATTTGTAATGAGAATTTGTAGTGTCATTTTTCACTACATCACGGCATCGATATGTCTAGATCTCTAGAGAACTAAATTAAAAGTGTTCTAATTAGTACAAAAAGGTGTTATGTACAACAATGAAGTCATAACTACCCCCACGAGATTTTGTAATGAGAATTTGTAGTGTCATTTTTCACTACATCACGGCATCGATATGTCTAGATCTCTAGAGAACTAAATTAAAAGTGCTCTAATTAGTACAAAAAGGTTTTATTTACAACAATGAAGTCATAACTACCCCACGAGAATTTGTAATGA
Source organism: Odontocerum albicorne (assembly GCA_949825065.1). NCBI lineage: Eukaryota > Metazoa > Arthropoda > Insecta > Trichoptera > Odontoceridae > Odontocerum > Odontocerum albicorne. The sequence continues at coordinate 5,389,878 of OX463843.1, forward strand.
GAATTTGTAGTGTCATTTTTCACTACATCACGGCATCGATATGTCTAGATCTCTAGAAAACTAAATTAAAAGTGCTCTAATTTGTACAAAAATGTGTTATGTACAACAGTGAAGTCATAACTACCCCACGAGAATTTGTAATGAGAATTTGTAGTGTCATTTTTCACTACATCACGGCATCGATATGTCTAGATCTCTAGAGAACAAAATTAAAAGTGCGCTAATTAGTACAAAAAGGTGTTATGTACAACAATAAAGTCATAACTACCCCACGAGAATTTGTAATGAGAATTTGTAGTGTTATTTTTCACTACATCACGGCATCGATATGTCTAGATCTCTAGAGAAATAAATTAAAAGTGCTCTAATTAGTACAAAAAGGTGTTATGTACAACAATGAAGTCATAACTACCCCACGAGAATTTGTAATGAGAATTTGTAGTGTCATTTTTCACTACATCACGGCATCGATATGTCTAGATCTCTAGAGAACTAAATTAAAAGTGCTCTAATTAGTACAAAAAGGTTTTATTTACAACAATGAAGTCATAACTACCCCACGAGAATTTGTAATGAGAATTTGTAGTGTCATTTTTCACTACATCACGGCATCGATATGTCTAGATCTCTAGAAAACTAAATTAAAAGTGCTCTAATTTGTACAAAAATGTGTTATGTACAACAGTGAAGTCATAACTACCCCACGAGAATTTGTAATGAGAATTTGTAGTGTCATTTTTCACTACATCACGGCATCGATATGTCTAGATCTCTAGAGAACAAAATTAAAAGTGCTCTAATTAGTACAAAAAGGTGTTATGTACAACAATGAAGTCATAACTACCCCACGAGAATTTGTAATGAGAATTTGTAGTGTTATTTTTCACTACATCACGGCATCGATATGTCTAGATCTCTAGAGAAATAAATTAAAAGTGCTCTAATTAGTACAAAAAGGTGTTATGTACAACAATAAAGTCATAACTACCCCACGAGAATTTGTAATGAGAATTTGTAGTGTTATTTTTCACTACATCACGGCATCGATATGTCTAGATCTCTAGAGAAATAAATTAAAAGTGCTCTAATTAGTACAAAAAGGTGTTATGTACAACAATGAAGTCATAACTACCCCACGAGAATTTGTAATGAGAATTTGTAGTGTCATTTTTCACTACATCACGGCATCGATATGTCTAGATCTCTAGAGAACTAAATTAAAAGTGTTCTAATTAGTACAAAAAGGTGTTATGTACAACAATGAAGTCATAACTACCCCCACGAGATTTTGTAATGAGAATTTGTAGTGTCATTTTTCACTACATCACGGCATCGATATGTCTAGATCTCTAGAGAACTAAATTAAAAGTGCTCTAATTAGTACAAAAAGGTTTTATTTACAACAATGAAGTCATAACTACCCCACGAGAATTTGTAATGAGAATTTGTAGTGTCATTTTTCACTACATCACGGCATCGATATGTCTAGATCTCTAGAAAACTAAATTAAAAGTGCTCTAATTTGTACAAAAATGTGTTATGTACAACAGTGAAGTCATAACTACCCCACGAGAATTTGTAATGAGAATTTGTAGTGTCATTTTTCACTACATCACGGCATCGATATGTCTAGATCTCTAGAGAACAAAATTAAAAGTGCGCTAATTAGTACAAAAAGGTGTTATGTACAACAATAAAGTCATAACTACCCCACGAGAATTTGTAATGAGAATTTGTAGTGTTATTTTTCACTACATCACGGCATCGATATGTCTAGATCTCTAGAGAAATAAATTAAAAGTGCTCTAATTAGTACAAAAAGGTGTTATGTACAACAATGAAGTCATAACTACCCCACGAGAATTTGTAATGAGAATTTGTAGTGTCATTTTTCACTACATCACGGCATCGATATGTCTAGATCTCTAGAGAACTAAATTAAAAGTGCTCTAATTAGTACAAAAAGGTTTTATTTACAACAATGAAGTCATAACTACCCCACGAGAATTTGTAATGAGAATTTGTAGTGTCATTTTTCACTACATCACGGCATCGATATGTCTAGATCTCTAGAAAACTAAATTAAAAGTGCTCTAATTTGTACAAAAATGTGTTATGTACAACAGTGAAGTCATAACTACCCCACGAGAATTTGTAATGAGAATTTGTAGTGTCATTTTTCACTACATCACGGCATCGATATGTCTAGATCTCTAGAGAACAAAATTAAAAGTGCTCTAATTAGTACAAAAAGGTGTTATGTACAACAATGAAGTCATAACTACCCCACGAGAATTTGTAATGAGAATTTGTAGTGTTATTTTTCACTACATCACGGCATCGATATGTCTAGATCTCTAGAGAAATAAATTAAAAGTGCTCTAATTAGTACAAAAAGGTGTTATGTACAACAATGAAGTCATAACTACCCCACGAGAATTTGTAATGAGAATTTGTAGTGTCATTTTTCACTACATCACGGCATCGATATGTCTAGATCTCTAGAGACATAAATTAAAAGTGCTCTAATTAGTACAAAAAGGTGTTATGTACAACAATGAAGTCATAACTACCCCACGAGAATTTGTAATGTAAATTGTATTTGTAATGTAACTTTCAGTACCCAAAACTTAAATGATAAAATTTGTTAAATTAAAAACTGTTTATTACACTTTATATAAGGGTCTGTCCAGATGAGCGTTTCATTCGAAACGCGCTACTTGAGTCGCACGTAAAACGCCTCATCTGGACAGGGTCTAACGGTATAACCCTACCGGTTTCAAGGTTTTCATCTCATCATCAGTGAAGCATAAATAAAACTTCTTCAAGGAGTATTGTTTGTGCTCTCCTGTTGAATAACATTTTTGTGGTTTATATGTTTAAAAATATCAAACTTTAGTTCGGAAATTTTAGGATGAGTCCTGTGACAGCTCACAAATTTGCCCCAATACAACTTTGTGTAATGTACGAGTATTTACCTAAATAACTTGCTATTTATTAGAATTGAGGCTTATATTAAAGATAATAAAATAATTAAAACTATTGAACATCGTTACAAGGTTGTATTGGGGCAAATTTGTGAGCTGTCACAGGACTCATGCTAGAATTTCCAAACTATAGCTAAATGAACATTTCATGGATATCTATTTTATTGATATTAAAAATATTAAACTAAATACATTGTAATTTGTATAGTCTACACTCTTTATTCAACTTTATGTAATGGTATACACGCTTCTAAAAAATCGAGTTGCCGATTGTGGGTGAAGGGAGGCAGGAGACAACTTTAGCAAGCAGCGGTGAGATCTTGGGAATATATGTGTTTGCCAGATGTTCATCCCAATATACTGACTGATATTTCAGGGGCCTTTAACGTGTCCAATTTATTTCCGTTACTTCAATAAATTGGTACCAGATCGAACATAATTCAGTCTTGTTTATGCTCCCCTTATGGGGAGGTGAAAACCTTGAAACCGGTAGGGTTAAACCGTTGCATAAAGAGGAATAAACAGTGTTTGATCAAACAAATTCCAGTGTATTTAAGCCTCCATAGTGTTAATGCCTTAACTGTAAATAATATATACTCGTAAAGGATAAAAAGAGAAAATAATTTATACTACAAAGACTTAATTTTTTAAAAGAATTGTCAAAAAAGTCAAAAGAATTTGGACGTTTTTCTGAGCATCCGGTTGGAATAATTTTGATTTTTCCATTATGACAATATCTCATATTGAGATTTCTTGGACAAGAATGATTTTTATGTTTCAAGATTATCGCTTTAAAAATCGTGATTTCTAAGCTGCGCAAAATAGTTTTTGTTTTGTAGCATCTTAATTAACAAAAGGTTTGTGTAGGGGTTATCTTAATGAGGACCTTTAAAACAGATGGATCGGACGAAGAGGTCCTTTTGATTACCCTGCGCGTTCACCTGACCTTATACCACTAGACTATTTCTTTTGGGTATTTCTCAAGAATACATTTTTTTGCTAAAAAACTTGAAATCATTGATAAACTACGAGTAGCCATTGAAAAAGAATGCGCCCAAATACCAAATAAAATTATTCTCGATGTTTGTGATTCCGTTGCTTGGCGTTGCCAGTAATGTCTAGACCAGAATAGTCGTCAGTTTGAAAACAAGCGCTAAGTATTAAAAAATAAATTAATGTAGTTTATTATGATCGTTAAAAGGGGACTGTATGCTTATAAATACAGACTTTATAATCATTAAAATTTTGGATACATTTTTTTGCGACACGCTATATTTTTTAACATGATATGGAAATATATTAAAATAATAAAGCAAAAATTTAAAGACACACTTCTATAATTGTAAAAAAATATTTTCCTTTTCCCCATTATGTGGTTGAATAAGGTTTGATATTTTATTGCTTGTTAATAAAATATTTTGTAGTTATAAATTTAGTAAACAAAGGAAACATGTACATTTATTAAGCGATCGCTGAAAAAAAATACAGTTTTATTGAGAGCATCCCTACCTAACGAGTGTCGATATTTAAAACAAATGGATATATTAGTTTGAATTACATTATTACGTTTCAACATAAAATCAATCATAAAAATATATTACGTGTTAACATACGGGTAAGTTGTGTCCGTTTTTTTTTTTTTTCAATTTTAAAAATGAACACCAAAAGTAAAACAAAATAGTAAAGGCTATACATCATTCGAAAGAAAATTTTCTGCTCTATAAGATATTGTGTTAGCTTTTAGGTTACATATATTATTTTAATTGATTACAAGCCTTCAAAATGGAATGTCAAGTAGACGAAAGTGAGCATTTTCGACACTTCCTTCTGTTCGCGTTCAATCGAGGGAACAAAGCTGCCAAAGCTGCTCGCGATATTTGCAAAGTGTACGGTGAAGATGCTATGAATGAAAGGACAGCTTGTTGATGGTTATTCCTTCAATAATGACGTCGAATTGCGGACATGGTTGGACGAATTCCTCGAGTCAAGACCGGGTGGTTTTTATCGGACAGGCATTGAAAAACTTGTAGAACGTTGACAAGAAGTTGTAAATAATGAAGGAGAATACATTATTGACTAATTTGTTGCAATTTTATTTTGTTGTGTCCTCTTGTTCTCTTCATTTGGAAAAAAAACGGACACAACTTATGTTAACACCCAATATATTAAGATTGTACTTACGTCCGTGTGTAACATTCGTGCTTTCCTAATTTTGATTTTTAATAAATATTATAGATTTTTTTTATTCAGTAATATATGACAGCTGTAATATTTTGTTATAATTATAAGACTTAACATAAGAATGGTAAATTATATATCGAATAATAAGATACGGCTTAAGGAGAACTGTTGAATATAAATATAAAAACAATAAAACAGTTTATAACGAGTAAGAATGATTGATTCATCTAACATTTATAATATTAACACTCAATTATTAGATTCATCTATCACTTTCACTCAGTTTATACTATAGCTATGTAAATAGGTACATTAATTTAGTTGTTAAAAGTTTTTGATCAATATATACATATACCATATAAAGGGTCTTTCAAATTAAGCGGTTTTTTAAATTCTATTTGTTTTAATTCTCGAATAAAACACACAATTTGCTTTGATTTCTAAAAACTTTTTATTGGTCATTGAAGTATAATGTATGAAATTTAAACACAATAAACAATATCCGCCAAATGTCCACATCTTGCCGCTCCACAGATGTCCACTCTTTCGTCAAAATCTTCGATGACATTTTGGCATAAATATTGCGGTTCTAACTCACCAATAACGCGAATAATTTCATCTTTCAGCTCAGGAATTGATCAGGGGTCATTTTTATAGGCCTAGCTTATCACGTAACCCCAGAGAAAATAGTCCAACGGTGTCAGATCACATGATCTTGATGGCCAATTCACATCTCCGTTTCCGGAGATTACAATAAATAAATTAATTCAACAATTTGAACGCGTTGTTGTGTTGTATACGACTCCATTTTTATAAATGTCATACGTTACACTTCTCAAATGTCACAAGACCCAGGCAAGTTCGTGACGCCATCTGTGTTTTATCCAAGTATTAAAAAAACTGCTCAGTTTGAAAGACCCTTTACTATGTTCTGAGTTTTATTTCATTAAATTCTAAATATTTAAAGATTTACAGTTTCATCCCTGAAACGAATTTAACTCATTATTATGTAAATAAAACAATTTAATTAATTCTTGATAATGAAAATTGACTGATTAAAAATGGCGCCATTTAATATTGTTTCCGTTTTTTTCCCAGAGTGTAAAACCCGTATTTCAAATTTGATAATTTTCATTGTTTTTTTAAGGGGCAAAAAAAAACCGGATTAAATGCATATGAGTGCCTTATTTATCCGGCAATTTTCATAATTAGTAATGAAAAATCTCGTGGGATAAACTTATTATCCGGAAGTTTTTATTTCATATGGAAATTTAAAAAATTATGTACAGGGTGGCCTAAAAGTCGCTAGACTATTTTAAATTCAAATAACTTTCCACAATTAATAAAAAAAAACAGATTAATAAAGCGTAATTCTTGAAAATTAAATATAAAAAATTCACGACTGAACAACGTGTTAAAATAATCAATAATTGAAACGTGTTAAAAAAAACAGAATGCCCCAAAAGTCACTAGATTATTTTAAAATTAAACACTTTTTTTATTTCTTAATAGTTTACATTTATTCATTTATAAACAGAAAACACACTTCTTGAAAATAAGTTTTATTTAGTTTTAAATTTTTTATCATTTGAATGACTATCATTTTGCTCTTCACACTGACGCGCTCTTTCTAAGGCGTGAACCATCCCCTGTCGTAATGTTTCATAGTTTATTTCTTCAATTTTTTCACGGATGTTGGCCTTCAGGTTTAAGGATTGTTACGGTATACTTTATCCTTCAAATACTTTCATAGAAAAAAGTCTGGAGTTATAAGAATTTTAAATGGTGACTTTTAGCTAGTGACTTTTGGGCTACCCAGTTCATAATCCAACCATGATACATTTGACTTAACGAGTACATGATATTTTTCACATAAATGATTTCTCTGTCGTTTGTATGTTAAAAGCTGATGGCTTCTCGCTATATTATACCAAGTAGTTTGTCTGTTAAAAGCTGATGGCTTATCGCTACATTATACCAAGTAGTTTGTCTGTTAAACGCTGATGGCTTCTCGCTACATTATACCAAGTAGTTTTTCTGTTAAAAGCTGATGGTTTCTCGCTACATTATACAAAGTACTTTGGCTGTTAAAAGCTGATGGCTTCTCGCTACATTATACAAAGTACTTTGTCTGTTAAAAGCTGATGGTTTCTCGCTACATTATACCAAGTAGTTTGTATGTTAAAAGCTTATGGCTTCTCGCTACATCATACCAAGTAGTTTGTCTGTTAAAAGCTGATGGCTTCTCGCTACATCATACCAAGTAGTTTGTCTGTTAAAAGCTGATGGCTTCTCGCTACATTATACCAAGTAGTTTGTCTGTTAAAAGTTAATGGGTTCTCGCTACATTATACCAAGTAGTTTGTCTGTTAAGAACTGATATCTTCTCGCTACACAATACCAAGTAGTTTGTCTGTTAAAAGCTGATGGCTTCTCGCTACATAATACCAAGTAGTTTGTCTGTTAAAAGTTCATGGGTTCTCGCTACATTATACCAAGTAGTTTGTATGTTAAAAGCTGATGGCTTCTCGCTATATTATACCAAGTAGATTGTCTGTTAAAAGCTGATGGCTTCTCGCTACATTAAACCAAGTAGTTTGTCTGTTAAAAGATGATGGCTTCTCGCTACATAATACCAAGTAGTTTGTCTGTTAAAAGCTGATGGGTTCTTGCTAAATTATAGCAAGTTTTATTTTATGTACAGTTTTCTTATTTTATCTGATTATCAAAATCATCTGCACAGAAAAATAAATATGTTGTTTGGAAATTTATGACGACATCCGTGATCTAGTGGTAAGCGAGTTTGTTCCCCCTATGGCTCGATTCCCGATGGCACCCGAAAAAAGACACTCTTCTACTATATAAACGCTAGACATGTGCGAATATTGTGGCCTCTTTACGTGCAACGTCAAAGAGTGAGATATGTGTCTTAATTAATGGGTTTGAAAAGAATGTTGTCTCCTGGTGACGTTTTTTAATATTTCTGCATCGCTAATACGAATGAATTTATTTGAAATCTATCAAAAAAGTCCCTCTTATTAAGAGAGTATTTTTTTATCCACTTTGCACGGATTTATCCTGTTACACAAAGAGGGTGTGCTCCTAGAGTTAGCTTATTCGTTAGAAATAATATCAGCCAGGATTCTTTTCATACTGCTAGGTGGTACCGAGAATATATCAACAGTGTTATTCAGTTGGTTCAATATCTCTATACCACGCGTGACTGATTGTTTAGCCATGATATTCCTCCTGTAAGTTGGTATGTAGAACAGAGGGTGATTTTTTGCACGGCTATATTTATTGGGTACATATAAACTTAGTGCTTCTAGAATCGCGGGACAGTTAATTGATAATGAGTTATAATTGAAAAAGATTGACATATGCGTTATTCATTTTATGCATATGAATGAGAGAATATTTTTTTATGTCTTTCTATTGTAGCTTCATAAGCTTTTTAGTTTGGAGGACCATTTTATGATGGATTTCAAGGCAATATGGTATCCCTTTTTCATTAATTCGTATTCGTATCCCCTCGACATATGTTATTCGGACGACAACAATGTCTTCGACCACATTAATTAAGCCTTTAGGTTTAGTACCACCGAACTAGACACGAAACTCGCAGATTGTTATTGAACATATTGACAACTAAACCGAAAGAAAAGAGGTAACAACAATGTTTCTACCAGATGAACTTTTGTACCAGAATAGGATTACTTAATACTGGTGACTTAGTTAGTAGATAAGACTTTTGTACCAGAATCGAACTTCTTAATTCTGGTGACTTAGTTAGTAGATAAGACTTTTGAACCTGAATAGGACTTCTTAATTCTGGTGACTTAGTTAGTAGATAAGACTTTTGAACCTGAATAGGACTTCTTAATACTGGTGACTTAGTTAGTAGATAAGATTTTTGCACCAAAATCAAACTTCTTAATACTGGTGACTTAGTAGATAAGACTTTTGCACCAGAATAGAACTTCTTAATACTGGTGACTTAGTTAGTAGATAAGACTTTTATACCAGAATCAAACTTCTTAATACTGGTGACTTAGTTAGTAGATAAGACTTTTGAACCAGAATAAGACTTCTTAATACTGGTAACTTAGTTAGTAGATAAACCATTTGTACCAGAACAGGACTTCTTAGTACTGGTGACTTAGTAGATAAGACTTTAGTGCCAGAATCAAACTTCTTAATACTGGTGACTTAGTTAGTAGATAAGACTTTTGCACCAGAATCAAACTTCTTAATACTGGTGACTTAGTTAGTAGATAAGACTTTTGAACCAGAATAAGACTTCTTAATACTGGTAACTTAGTTAGTAGATAAGACTTTTGACTTTCAACCGGGGACTTAAAAATTGATACCTAATAGTACCCGAAACAAAGGGGAGCATCTCTCTTATTTTTCAATCCTGTTTCATTGATAACTAAATATTCTTTTTTTTAAACATATATCTACTAGTGTTTTTTTAAGAAATAGCTTAATGATGAAAAACCAGTTTTCACGGGTATATTCGATAAAAAATCAATATAAAAAATTTACTTGTGCTTTGACCAATAGATGCCAATAAGATACATACCATTATGTCATGATATCCATATCTTTCTATCATACACACTGCTGTTTCTCACCAACATCCACAAATCTCGGTGCCTCTGTGATTTAATTGTTTTTTTTTGTATGTTTAAAAGTTTTAGGTCGTGTCAGGTACATACATTCAGTAGGTTAGTGAAGAAAATATCGCCTTGAATTATCAAGCGTTAGGATTATATATCTGTCAACAACATTCATCAATACAAAAAAATAATCGTGACTAGCGATTACTTTCGTATGTTGTCGAAATGAGTTTCAGTGCGGGCTATGTACAGAGGTAATGAATTATATTTGATATTTGTAAATCAAAAGTTTCAACGCTTATAAATCCTTGTAACGAATCGTGGCTCGTGTTTCTAAAAGTTTTTATTACACATCAGGGGCGGCGAACCATCAAAGAGTTACTGTAAAGTAATTAAAAATATTCGCATTCAATTGTGTCATCGGTTTCAATTTTCTTCGTTCTTATTTATTTATTTTCATTATTTTGTGTGTATAGTTAGTTAAACATGGTCCATCTAACGGTCTTAACACTTACTATACAGCAATTTATTTCAACCAATCAGCTCATCATGGATACATTTAACTGTTTTAATCCATGACAAATCGTACAGATTAAATATTCTACATATTGTTTATAGTTAAGGCATTAACATTGTGGAGGTTTAAAGACATTGTCCTTTGTTTTATCAAACACTCTTTATTCCACTTTTTGTAACGGTATAACCCTACCGGTTTCAAGGTGCACACCTCATCTTCAGGGGAGCACAAACAAGACAAAAATAAGGAGAAATATGCCGATGTGCTCCAGTCGTCTCTCATCAGTTGTAGTACAGCGGCGTGGACGGTGAATTAGCTAATAGAAACGGCTTACTCACTTAAAAAAAAAACTCGGTAGAGCTTCGCTTTCTAACTGAATTGACGTTGAAATGGCGAGAAGATCCTCGACGACACAGCCCAGAATGGTTTAATTACTGAAAAATATAGCTCGTGACATCAAAAATTATAGATTATATTGTAAATTATTTATAGTTACATAAGGCATTCACATTGTGGTGGTTTAAAGATATTGTAATTTGTTTTATCAAACACTGTTTATTCCACTTTATGTAACGGTATAACCCTACCGGTTTCAAGGTGTTCACCTAATCAGCAGGAGAGTATAATCTGTGCCCCCTGATGATGAGGTGAAAGCCTTGAAACCGGTAGGGTTATACCTATACAAACAGTGGAATAAACAGTGTTTGATAAAACAAATTACATCAAATATTCGTTTAAATTTAAGTAAAAAATAATTACCTCGATCAATAATTGTACAGATTGGCCACTGGACTGAAGGGTTTAAAAAAGTCATAACTTGTTCATTTTTAATCTTTTTTATTTTTTTTCTTCACAGGTTATAGAATTTTACTACTCCAAGATACTCAGCAGTGCTTGCAGTACGCCATTTGATTTCAACACATAGCCAGAGATAATAACAGCTTTTTCGACAACTTGATAATGAGTGACGAGACCCATTATCATTTAGACGGGTATATCAATAAACAAAACTGCGGATTTTGGAGTACTGAGAATCCCAGAGGGTTACATCAGCATCAGCATACCCTTAGTGTGCGATCCATAAAGATTAGCGTTGAATGTTCCTAACAATTACACTAGACTGCGCCGGCAAGAACTGTTCTCAATAACATACCCGAGAACGGGTCTTCCGGCCGCTATGCCTGTTGGAAGGGCCTTAACTCTTCTGAACATGACTGCTTCGGATATTGACATATTTCATGTCACATTACCAAAAGCAAAAGTAAATGTTCTTCTTAGATTAAGCGCGTTAGAAAGCACTCATCAACATACTTAAGTGACTGTGAATATATGTGTATCATATGTTTGTGTGTATATACTCGTATGTATGCATATGCATTATTTTTTATTTTATATAATTACAAAAAAAATCCATGTAATTTTTCTTCTTTTTTAATGTCTTGTATTTTTCAAAGTAATTGGACTAAGCCTGTTTTGAAAAAATAAATAAATAAATCAATTGCATCCTCAAAAATGCACTGTTTGGTGCGGTGTTATGGCTGAAAGAGTTATCGCCAGAAGTAAAAATGAGGAAGGTCAGACAGAAGGAATCAACGGGGTCCTGTATAGGATAATGCTTGTATTTTTTTTTACCCCCAGCGATTGAAAATAATCAGGAAGTATGTTTTCAACGGGATGAAGCTACTGCGGACACTGCCAGGGTGACGATGGACCTCCTGCGAGATTTCGTTTTATATCATTCAGTCTTTCAGTGGCCACCCTATATAACTGAAGGAAAGGAAGTAGGGGAAATTTGGATGTAAGGATTTTTTGAGTAATATAATATTATAATTTTTCAATTATCTCTTAAACTTAATTAATGATGGTGCAAATCTGGTATATCTTACAAGTTCTTTTCTACAGTCACGCCGAGTGAACCGCAAGTGAAGATGTGTAAAATGTGTTGGTAATTAAACGAGTCTTTCATCACTTGATCAAAAAAGAGGTCCGTGTTCTGAAAGAAAACGGATTTTTTGGGAATATATGAAGAAGAATTGGCATTATCAAGCACGCAAAATAATGTCAACAGAATGTAAAGATTCCTTTGACGTCTGTTCCTAAACTTGGACACATAGTTATACATCCTTAGGCTAAATATGAATCGGGTACAAACGTATTTGTATCTCTCTAACTTATCCAACAAATTTCCATTGACATTCAAATAACGTATGTCACTGTAATCAAGTAATGGAAACATAAGACATTTAAGGTAGTAGTTTTAGACTTAAACCAGACAAAAAAATACATTTAATTTTAAAAGAATGTAAAGAAACAAAGATCTTGCGGCTTAACTCAGGGACATGATAATACTAACTCAAGTTACATATACTCTTGAAGAGAAGCAAAGATCTTGCGGCTTAACTCAGGGACATGATAATACTAACTCAAGTTACATATACTCTTGAAGAGAAGCAAAGATCTTGCGGCTTAACTCAGGGACATGATAATACTAACTCAAGTTACATATACTCTTGAAGAGAAGCAAAGATCTTGCGGCTTAACTCAGGGACATGATAATACTAACTCAAGTTACATATACTCTTGAAGAGAAGCAAAGATCTTGCGGCTTTACTCGGAGACATGTTAATACCAATTCAAATTACGTATACTCTTAAGAGAACGAAGAGAAGCAAAGATCTTGCGGCTTAACTCGGTGATATGATAATACGAACTCAAGTTACATATACTCTTGACGAGAAACAAAGATCTTGCGACTTAACTCGGAGAAATTATACGAGTAATACCGATTCAAATTACGTATACTCTTAAGAGAATGAAGAGAAGCAAAGATCTTGCGGTTTAACTCGGAGACATGAGAATACCAACTCAAATTACGTACACTCTTAAGAGAATGAAGAGAAGCAAAGATCTTACGGCTTAACTCGGAGACATGATAATGCCAACTCAAATGTTCTTCAGTAAGTATAAGGGACATGATAATACCAACTCAAGTTACATATACTCTTGAAGAGAAGCAAAGATCTTGCGACTTAACTCGGAGACATGATAATACCAACTCAAATTACGTACTCTTAAGATAATGAAGAGAAGCAAAGATCTTGCGACTTAACTCGGAGACATGATAATGCCAACTCAAATGTTCTTCAGTAAGTATAAGGGACATGATAACACCAACTCAAGTTGAAGAGAAGCAAAGATCTTGCGACTTAACTCGGAGACATGATAATGCCAACTCAAATTACGTACACTCTTAAGAGAATGAAGAGAAGCAAAGATCTTACGGCTTAACTCGGAGACATGATAATGCCAACTCAATTGTTCTTCAGTAAGTATAAGGGACATGATAATACCAACTCAAGTTACATATACTCTTGAAGAGAAGCAAAGATCTTTGACTTAACTCGGAGACATGATAATATCAACTCAAATTACGTACACCCTTAAGAGAATGAAGAGAAGCAAAGATCTTACGGCTTAACTCGGAGACATGATAATGCCGAATCAAATGGTCTTCAGTAAGTATAAGGGACATGATAATACCAACTCAAGTTACATATACTCTTGAAGAGAAGCAAAGATCTTTGACTTAACTCGGAGACATGATAATATCAACTCAAATTACGCACACTCTAAAGAGAATGAAGAGAAGCAAAGATCTTACGGCTTAACTCGGAGACATGATAATGGCAACTCAAATGTTCTTCAGTAAGTATAAGGGACATGATAATACCAACTCAAGTTACATATACTCTTGAAGAGAAGCAAAGATCTTGCGACTTAACTCGGAGACATGATAATACCAACTCAAATGTTCTTCAGTAAGTATTCCTTCTTCAGTAAGTATTTCAAATAATTATTTACTTCAAGTCTTTCATATCCTCAACGTGGCTAAGCCATTTCACTTATAACACCTATCTATATAAATATTTATCATTTATCTGATCATTTCTTACTAAATCATACATTGTAATACCATGAATTCGCATTGTATTTTTTATCGTTTGACTTATTGTTGTTATTGTGAATATATGATAATTGCCCAAATATAAACTGCAAATGTTAGTGACAGGCATGTGAGAGGAAGACCAAGGAAAGTGTGGTTAGATCAAGTGAATGATATTTTGGAAGAAGGAAATGTAGGTCAGAGAAATATAAATAGAAGTTGCATGGATATGGAAGAAGCTAACGATGTGTGTCGTGATAGGAAAATCTGTCACTCTATCCTCTCTGCCTACTCCGACAGGGAAATGGTGTGACAGAATGTATGTTACATTAAATATATGTAAGTTACATTAAATATATATATATATATTTTTAAATACAAATAAAAAATCGTGTATTTGATAACATTATAAAGTACACCTATATATTATAACCAAAGCGAACATAAAAAAATAAATTTAAAAAAATATTCATAAAAAGTCATACACAGTCATACAAGTCATAAAAAAAGCGCACGAAATTCAAAAATAAATTATATAAAATCAAAAAATATATGTATTAAACTCATTTGTTTATGTTGCATATAATCAAGGGATTTATTAAACAATTTTTCACCCTACCTTCATTTCCAACTTGACTGGAAACAGCTTGCCGGCTTTTTTTTGACTTTCAGTAAAAACAAAACATCAGAAAAAAAAAAAACAAAAACTGTCTTTTTCAAACTTCTAACATCCAAATCACTCGATTCACATGCAAAATGATCACATCATGATTTTTATGAGTATATTCACATCGAAACTAATCAATTTATAATATAAACTGTCTTTTATAACTATTTTTTTTTTCTCAATATTTTAACCGACCAGTAGAAACTTGCTTTAGATACAAAGGCCACGAGACACTCTTAACAACTGATGTATTTTTCTATAGTGTCGTGCGTGCGCAATACTTACCCCACCAGATTCAACATCATTATCCGATTGGTTAAAAGATACGTCAAGATCATTATAGCACGTTTTCGATTGGTGTTCTGTAGAAAAGAAGGCGGAGTCTAAAATTGAAAAATTTCCCTTAAGATCCAGTTGTATATCTTTGGATAAACAATCTAACATAACATTTTGAGGATATTTCTTTTATAAGATTGTGATATGTGGGGTCAACGATATGAAACTGCGGATGTTGATAATTTATTATATGAATACCTGTATTGTGTTGAAATAAGTATACGTATACTGTTTTCAGTAATTGGTAGTAAATATTAATTTAATAGTTACTTTCATAAATAATAATAACAATAAATGGACAAGTTATATAGCGCCATTTAAAGAGCAAACTCCCCTCAAAGGTGCTCTAACTCGGAATACGAACCCAGTCATATTGACAGATTAAATTTTTTTAAATAACTAATTTAATATACGCATACCATACATGAAGGTAATTATGACAGTGGATTAAGCCAAAAAAAATATTTTATGATTTATTTCATATTTTAATAATCTGAAAGGAATGTCTTTTTTTAATTTTTTAACTTAATTTTAATTACTGTCACATATATCAATTGATTGTTAGGATACGAAGGTTGTGAGAGCGGTCATTGTATTAGGTAGGACGTACTTTCGTGTGTTTAAAAAACACATTTCGTATGAACACAGCAAACTTGCCAAAGAAAGACGAACTACAAAGAAAACGTTGTAGATCTTCCGATATGTGATAGTAACACGTTCGGCTTTAGGTGGAGTGTAGTTTATAATGTTTTAGGTGAAGTGTATTGTATGTGTGTAGTGTTCGTATGTAATTACAATATTTTAGGTGGAGTGTAGTGTATATGTGTAGTGTTCATATGTAATTGTAATGTTTTAGGTGGAGTGTAGTGTATATGTGTAGTGTACATATGTGTAATTATAATGTTTTAGGTGAAATGAAGTGTAGGTATGTGTGTAGTGTTCGTATGTAATTATAATGCTCTAGGTGGAGTGTAATGTATGTTTGTAGTGTTCATATGTAAGTATAATGTTTACGGTGGAGTGTAGTGTATATGTGTAGTGTTCATATGTAATTATAATGTTTTAGGTGGAGTGTAGTGTATGTGTGTAGTGTTCATATGTGTAATTATAATGTTTTAGGTGAAATGAAGTGTAGGTATGTGTGTAGTGTTCGTATGTAATTATAATGCTCTAGGTGGAGTGTAGTGTATGTTTGTAGTGTTCATATGTAATTATAATGTTTTAGGTGGAGTGTAGTGTATGTGTATAGTGTTCATATGTGTAATTATAATGTTTGTAGGTGAAATGAGTTCTAGTTATGTGTGTAGTGTTCGTATGTAATTATAATGCTTTAGATGGAGTGTGGTGTATGTTTGCAGTGTTCGTAAATAATTATAATGTATTATTTGTAGTTCAGGCATTAACGTTGTGGAGGTTTAATGACATTGTAATTTGTTTTATCAAACACTGTTTATTCCACTTTTTGTAACGGTATAACCCTACCGGTTTCAAAGCTTTCACCTAATCATCAGGGGAGCGCTTACAAGACTTATAATTATAATGTTTTAGGTGAAGTGTAGTGTATATGTGTAGTGTGCATATGTAATTATAATGTTTTAGGTGGAGTGTAGTGTATGTGTGTAGTGTTCATATGTAATTATAATGTTTTAGGTGGAGTGTAATGTATGTGTGTGGTGTTCATATGTAATTATAATGTTTTAGGTGGAGTGTAGTGTATGTGTGTAGTGTTCATATGTAATTATAATGTTTTAGGCGGATTGTAGTGTATGTGTGTAGTGTTCATATGTAATTATAAAGATTTAGGTGGAGTGTAGTGTATGTGTGTAGTGTTCATATGTAATTATAATGTTTTGATTATTTGCTGGAAATTAATGGTTTTATTAGTAATTGCAACGTATAAGCAGAAAATTTAAATTACTGTATTTTTGTATTACTGAGGAAAGCGTGACTGGACTAAGTAGACCAGACGTTAAAATAAGGTAAAGTGAAAAGTATGAATTTTTTTTTATTTATTTATTTTACACATGACAAGAAATATACATAATTTGCGAAAAACAACAGGTACCAAAATTTTATTTGGATACGCAATTTTAATGGATCTGGGTTTGTTGCTTTTCATTTGTCGTGTCCCCAGTACATTAGGCTTTTGCCTGTATCTCACCGAGGACAAATAGATAGAGATTGCGAAAGTAGTGTGAATAGATAGAAAAAAATTGTATAGCTGTTTTATCTGCCTAGAAACACGACGTGGTATGTATGTACACGTAATATGTGTATTGTATAATAAAACATAGCGCGTATTGCCATAGAGCAATCTCTTTCAACCAACCAGAAACGTGTTTAAAGAGACCTTAAGTTAAAACCACACTAGAACTTGCAATTCTCGGTTTTGAAAACATCAATTACGCTACGTAGGTCGTCGGTAATTGGTAAGAAGTATAAATTTGGTAGTAGTTTTCAGTAATTAGTAGAAGTCATTTATTTAATTTCTAATTTTCCTTATCTCTCCAACATCCCTTACTTTTTTATCTCTCCAACATCCCTTACTTTTTTTTATTAATAGTATCTCTTTTTTATTTACAGATTAATGATAATTTGAATATTTTTTGCCATCATGAAACTTCCTTGATTTACTTTTATCAGGTTGATCGGAAGAGATTACCAACTGGCAATAAGTCCACTTGATTTTCATACAATGAAGTGTTAAATAATAAACTAAGAATTATTCTATGAATAAAAGCAATGTAGGAGTACTCAAAATGAGGAATTGCACTTTTCGAGAAACGGCAAGATAGAGAAAGATATTGAATGACATGTTGCTGCAGAGAATAAGCTCACCAGCTCATTTAGTACTGGTTTTTTTTCAATCCAATTGAGCATATAATGACTTCACAGGAACTTTATTATTAAGTTATTTGATTATTATAAAGGGTCTTTCAAACTGAGTGGTTTTTTAAAATTCTTAGATAAAACACAGATGGCGTCGTGAACTTACCTGGGTATTGTGACATTTGAGATGTGTAATGTTTGACATTTATAAAAATGGAGTCGTGTACAATACAACAACGCGTTCAAATTGTTATATTTTGTGATCTCCACGGTGATATTAATTGGCCGCCAAGATCATGTGATCTGACACCGTTACACTATTTTCTCTGAGGTTACGTGAAAAGCCAGGTCTATAAGAATGACCCGCGATTAATTCCTGAGCTGAAAGACGAAATAATTCGCGTTATTGGTGAGTTAGAACCGCAATAATTATGTCAAAATGTCATCGATAATTTTGACAAAAGAGTGGACATCTGTGGAGCTGCAAGAGGTGGACATTTGGAGGATATTGTTTTTTGTGTTTAAATGTCATATGTAATAATTTAATGAGAAATAAAGAGTTTTTTGAATCAAAAAAATTTTAATAAAAAAAACGGCTCAATTTGAAAGACCCTTTATAATGTCTTTTGAATTTAATACCATTACTCTTATCAATACTGAAAAACGTATCTACTAATAGTTGAGCATATTCCTGTGTTTTTCTGGGCAAAAATAGTGTGTCGGTTTCCCATTGCCTTCCGCACCGCATTAGATGTAATAGGAGTTGTATACATGTTGTATATATGTTGTGAGCCCTGCTGCTAACATACAATGCTTTGGGGTGTAGTATCCAGATAATATGTGCACTTGTGGATGTCAAGTGGGAACAAAAACGTTCTTGAAATATTTTGTGGAATTCTGATGTGAATAGACGTTGAAACAATTAGGAGAGAGGGTAGGAAAAACACAGAAGTAGAACTCACCAGTTTCTGTGCCCATCCACCAAGCTAAACAGGCGCTTTCTCTCAGTTTCCAGGGTGTGATCGCTATCAGGACACTAACAGCTACTTGGAGCCAACGGTGAAGAGTTCGAGATGTAAACGGATCAGGGACTAAGTACTTTCTAGGTAACATGTCTTATTGGATTCTCTAGTTCTATTACTATGACTATCGCTAACATATCGCTACGCCTTTCATTACACCTCACTACAGCAGTAATTAGTAATCGCTAAAATTAGTTTTTGATAGTTTGGCGTTCGTCGCGGAATATTGTCGCATACATACGGTCAATGACCGATGAGATTCGCATTCCTCGACAAATTTAAATAAACAGTCCAAAGTGCATACGCCGTCCATTCAAGTCCAAAGATCAACCGCCGGCCAGTCATCCCGTTGCGAGCGAACCGCACTACATACTAGAGAGAGAACGCACCACTCTGTCTCGCCGGTTCCGTAAATAGATTGTTACCTACAATACTACAATTGACCATTTCTGCATTCACAGGAGCGAGGTAGAATCATATCGCGGGCGCACTTCCGCGCCCATTCTGAAATGTTATAAATACCTACGTACTATCAAAATAAACGATTAATTCACTTTCTCTTTCCGCATTGCGATCTAACGTGTTTTATTTATTTATCAACAATCATAATCACCTTTAAGGGACATATCCCTAAAATAGCAAAAAAATACAAAATGTTTGTTCAGCAAGATGTAAGCCAAATTTACTGAGATCAAAGCACGTGATGAGCGACTAACCGAAACCGACTAACAAATCCTCAAAAAATCATAATAGTTTTAATATATTTTTTTACAGTACAAATAACACAAATAATAAATAATGATTTTCTCAAGATTCCCTTTTTTCAACCTATCAATAATATCCGTATATGTTATATAAATCAATTGTCTCTAATTAATTCATTGCTTAATTTCCCATACATTTTGAAGCATTATTGTGACGACCTCCGTTCCCTAGTTATTATATAGGTATGGGTACGCCTGTCTTCCAACTCAGGAATGGGTTTTCGATTTTTTTAAATGGTTCTATTCTAGCTTTCCTTTGTTTAATAAAATACAGATTGGTCGAAAGAGATTGCTACATTTCAACAAACCCACCAAATTGTACTGCATATAACAAAAACGTAATACAATAAAGTTGTATTATTGTGTCATGATGGTAGTCTAGAAAAGTGGTCCCCAACCTTTTTGTCACCGCGGACCGGTCAACGTTTCATAATTTTACCGCGGCCCACTAGGGGGTGGAGGGGAGGGGGGGGGACATTAAATGTAGTTTTTTTTTTAATTTAATAACAATATATTTGTACAATATATAATAATTGAATTTACAACTGTGGTACATAAGTTATAGTGACAAATAATAGTAGAGAAAACACAAGGTTTGTGGGGAAAATGAAGAAAAAATATATAATAACAATGAAGGATTATTAAGTTTCAGATAATTTTTTAATTTTCTTTTGGATTCATGGGTATTTTCAATATTTTTAAGGTTCAACGGAAGGTTGAAAGTATTTTTTTCCAAGATAGAGAAAATAATTTTGAGAATGCTTAGGGTTTAATATCGGGATTTTAATGTTATTCTGATATCTTGCAGATATATTAACTTAAAAGCCGCATGCGGCATGCATATGGTAGTGTGGTGTTGTTTTATTTCGAAGGTATTGTCGGAAGGTCGGTGGTAACTTAGCGTGAAGGGGTTTTCAAAGGAATAATTATTTTAAGCTATAATTAAATTTTATTGGGTATGTTCGATTTTTCAAAAGTAATTTTGATTTTTAAGCTGGCCCTTGCGCGGCCCAGTACCATTTAGTCCACGGCCCGGTACCGGGCCGCGGCCCGGGGGTTGGGGACCACTGGTCTAGAACAGTGTTCTAGTACCAACTTTGATGTATGGAAGTGATGTGAATGTGGAAAAAGACAGTATGTAATAGAATAAGGAATAAAGGGATTAGTGATGTATTATATGTAAACTAAAGTGATGCAGATGTAGTGGAAAATAACTAAGAGCAGCTAAATAAATGCTGTACACATGCGTGAATTGAGAAGAATACATGGAATGATAATGTATGACACAATACGGAATGAAGTGATAAGGTATGAATGTGAATTTAAAGCTTATGCGTTAACCTTTCCCTTCCTGTGTAAAAAAAATACGCGCGTTCTGGTGCTGTGTATTCAATACACATGTAAAAATGAGCGATTTAAAATCGGAAATTTAAGAATATTCATAGACAATCGCTTAAATTAATTTAATTTGAAGTCAAAAGTGATAATAATTTAAATTTTATAGCTGAAAACATGAAAAAACGCCGGCCGACGTTCACAAAACGGGCGAAGAGACCACCTAAAACAAATGCCCGAGAACTACTGAAGCGAGCGAACTGAAATTATATTCATATACCGAAGTAGAGGGAGAGTGAGACGTGAATAGCGTCGCTTCCACACCCATAGCGGTTTTTTAGAATGAATATACCTACGTCACACACTGGCACACGTTTGATTGTATCGGTGAATTTATTCCCAATTTTCACAAAATACGAGTATCTCTGATGTGACCGATAAGTGCTAATTATTATTAATTTTATTTTTTTCATTCAATGCGTAAATGTATTACGGAGGAATACCTAAAATCTTAAGCCAGTATTAATTATATTTATAGAGATATTAAAGCTTTCAGAAACAATGTGTACTAGTTACACATCACAGGGAAGGAAGGGTTAAGTAAGATGAATAAAAACACTTTGAGATGGTAAGAACCTGTAGAACGAATGAATGAAGGAAAACTAATAAAATAAATATAGTGAGTGGAAGGCGTGGTAGAGGAAGACCAAGGAAAGTATAGTTGGATCAAAAGTATGATATTTAAAAGAATTGTTAAATACTGAAAATCGTAGGACATGAAAAGGTGAATGGATATAATGTAGCGATAATAAAGTCTGGCGCTCTTTCCTTTCTGCTTACTTTGACAGGGAGACAGCGTGATATTATCTGTGTATTAAACTTTCGTTACATAGAACACAACCTGATTGGCGTATTTCTGTGTGACTATCTCTTCCTAACAACGAGAAAAATATTAAAGAAGTCTTAAATGAAAACCAGAATCAAATTTGAAAAACAGGCGTCTTACGACGAAAGCTGTATTTAACATTACAATTCTAAAAAAAATATTTAAATTAGTGACTTGAATCAAAGAGAAAATGTTCATTACAAAACCATGGGGATGTCAGAGCAGTCTTAACAAACCACCCCTCAAGGGGTGGTCGGTTCTCGTAACAGGATTACATTTAGCAATGCCCCGACAGTTGTAATGCGGCTAAATGCATTACCATGCAACAATCCTATGCCGTTTATATGCGAACAAATGCTCATTCGGTCAATGCAATTACTCCCGTACGAATTGTATCACTAACTCAATACTGAAGTGCAGCAACCCAGAAACGTGCTGCATTATTTTAGAACAAGCAATAATAATATATTTTGCTTTCTTTAAAATATATACTATAACACATGGAGGGTTAAAAGAATTGTTAAATTATACATTTTGAAACATTAGGTTATATTTCAGATCTTGTTTTGCTTTCAGACAACATTTCGTATTTCTTTATAATACATGCCCATGCAGTGAGACTCTGGAATCAGTTACAAACCAATAGAAGACTCGCTCCGTCCTTGGCATGCTTTCAGAAGCGACTGAAAAAACTCTTAATTTCTAGTCAGTAAAATAACGTGTTTCATTCCTGATTTTTCTTCTCCTTTCCTCTCCACCATCCCTTCCTTTCCTTTTGATTGATGATATCTCAGTTTATATGAAAAATAATGTTCGGGTGATTGTCCGTCTTTGTGGGGTTTATGGGCATATGCTTACGTATGTGTTTATGGATTTCGTGGGGATAGATAGTCATTTGAATGATTTATGCAACCACGTAACTTGCTTCATTTACTTTTGCCTGGTTGGTTGGAAGAGATTTCCGCCTGACAATAAGCCCGCCAGATTGTATTTGGAATAAAAGTGTTAAATAAAATAAATAAATAAAATACTCGTGCATAGTGGTTCAACACGAAACTCGAACCGGGCAGTATAAAAATCTGCTAAAATGATAATGCCTAGTTTACTGGGGATACGACAAATGAAAGGCGACAAACCCAGATCCATTAAAATAATGTATGTTCAAATTAAATTACCTGTTATTTTTCGCAAATTATGTATATTTTTTGTCATGTGTAATAATAAAATAAAATAAGACATCCTAAAAAGGGATGTTATCAATTGCTTTGTAAAGCCGCACACGCCACCTAGTACTAACACTTGGAGGCAGACTATTACACACCACAGAAGCAGTAAAGGAAAAGTCAATTCGTAACACCCTGCCCTATAGAATCTGAACTGAAATGACATAAATTCAATTTTTTTATGAATAATAAATTAAACCATCAAGATTTGATTGTACGAGTAAATGGCATTTGAGAACAATTAAAAAAATATTTTGTTGAAACAGTACTCAAGAATAATATAACTCGACGTGTTTTATCCAAGAATTAAAAAACCACTCAATTTGAAAGACATACAATAATCGAAAAATACCAAATATTACCAAGAATTTATACATCAAAATACCAATATTCTACTCTCATAAACAACAAGAAAACAATTATGTTTTATGGTGACGCATACGTCCGATATACTTGAATAGAACCAATCAAAATATAGACTATAAATGTAACGGAATATTGTACACAGCTTTAGGAATACTCAAACAAAAAAAAATATATCAAATCGGAATTGACTTAAAAACATCTAATAGAGAAAAACGAATCACGTCTGGTAGCTGCGAGTATAACAGTGCCAAAATGTGTTCAAATAGAAATGACAGAAGGAAACTAAACGACTCCACAAATTTCTGTATTTTGCGTGATCGTTTCATAATTCTAAATCCACGTTACGAGTATTTATGCCTATTTAACAGATATTCTAATAACATAGGTCCTGTCCCTCGTGGAACCTTTTTGATGTTGCATTATCACTGTTTTAAATTGTTGTCGCTTTACTTTTACATTGGTTTATTCATCTTGCGTTTTTTTCAGTATTCTCCCTGGCTCCATCCCAACTCACTGTCTGCGAAGACTGTTGGGGTCAGCTCTCCTCGTCCTCATGTTGTACGCTCTTCTGTCCCGGACTACGTCCCCCAGACCGTGCCTCCGCATCAGGTTATCTTTTTGCACCACCCATGAATTCTTTGGTCTTCCTCTGGTTGTTATTCGAGGAAGATCCATGGAGATTGCCTGGTTCACAATGTGATCGGGTGCTCTGCGTCCAACATGCCTATACCGTCTCAATCCATTCGCCTCTCCTCCATCTTGCTGTTGATGTCTGTAACACCTAGGCTTCCACGAATGCGTGAGCTTTTTATTTTGTCTCTTAGGGACACACCAGCTGACCATCTTAGCATGCACATTTCAGCAGTTTTCAGCTGCCTAGAGTAAGAGTTATACATCGTCCAGCATTCGGAGCCATAGAGGAGTGCGGGTATGACAATCGTTTGGTATACTTTTCCTTTTTTGACTGGCATTTTCGGATCACATAGAACTCCCGTCATTGATCTAAACTTCATCCATCCCACACTAATGTTATGTGTTACATCTGCTGCACATCCTCCATCGCTATAGATGAGTGATCCAATATACTTAAAGGAGTCACAATTTGGTAATGTTTCTCCATCCATTTGCATTACGGGAGTGACAGCATTTGTGTTCTCGAATGTTAGTACGTTCCGGATAATTATTTGAGACAACGAACCCATAGATTGTTCTATCAACCTATAAATCGAACTAACCTGTCATTGGTGATGCTGCTATGTAGAGCAATCACACTTTTTAATCATGTGTGTCCTCGTATACACGTATTTCATGTGTCGCTCAGCTTCTTAAGGAAAAATCTCTTAAATTTAGTTTCTAGTTGCCTAGAGTAAGAGTTGCGAGATCTTGCGTTTTTTCAGCGATTAAAGAATATTTCAAGGGTTCAAATTTAATTGTGCAACATTTCTCAAATAGAGTGAACTTTGAATGTATTATGTTTACCTACAATTCAAATTAAGTATATTCTATGCTACATGCTCTTGAGAAGGTCTTGACCGTTCAATGTAGTACTTTGTTCAGCCGCTCTTCCTTAACCCTTCCCTTACGGTGATAAAATTGAAACACGCGCTCCGGCGTTGGGTAGTGAGTACGCGATCAAAAATTAGCGATTTTAAATCGGAAAAATAAGAACATTCATAGATAATCCCCTTAATTAATTATAATTGAAGTTAAAAATTATAATAATTGAGATTTATTTGCTGAAAACATTAAAAAACCATCTGGCAACGCTCACGGAACGGGCGTAGATCTAGTCTCGTTGCCAGCCCAACAGCTACTGCGGCGCGGCAGGGTTGGTGGCTAACCCAGGCGTGGCTTACACTTGCGAGGTTGAGACAATTGAGCTCCTCGCTATTCAGTGGAGTATGCAAGAGTGAGATGCGAATATAGTGTCGCGCTTCCCGCATACTCTTCACCTATCGTCAAGACCCAAGCTCGAGGCACTCACAGCGTTTAAATGCGAATTTGTTTCCGATATTCAGAAAATACTTACGATGTAGTCGATAAATTCTGATTATTATTAATATTATTTTTTAAATCAATGCGTAAATATATTATGGAGGAATACCTAAAATCTTAACCTCGTATTTATTATATTTATAGAGATATTGATGGTTATTAGAAGCAACGTGTAGAAGATACCCAACACAGGGAAGGAAAGGTTAACAAGGCTATTAACACGAGAGCCTGATCACTACAACACGTCTCCCAAAGGGGGCACCCATTTTATACGATTCCTTCATGTATTGCGGTGCTAGATCATTCAAGACTTTGAACACTATAAGAC
The DNA here is from genome assembly GCA_949825065.1 of Odontocerum albicorne. Lineage (NCBI taxonomy): Eukaryota > Metazoa > Arthropoda > Insecta > Trichoptera > Odontoceridae > Odontocerum > Odontocerum albicorne. Next base: position 5,415,879 of record OX463843.1, read on the forward strand.
ACTGTTTAAAAATCCATCTCATTTAGGATATCTTTGCATGTTACGTTGATTCATCGGTTAAATTACGCGGACCTATTGGCAAACATAAATAATCTGTATTTTTTACAGTTCTTGGCAATATTGCAAACAATTGTCTGTTATAATAGTATTCTTCCATGTCGCTATTTAACATTTCCAGTCATTAATATCACCTGTAAACAGTTTTTATATGTTGCAGTAATCTTTGAAGATTACTTAACCCTTCTTTCCCTGTGATGTGTAACTAGTACACATTGCTTCTAAAAACTTTAATATCTCTATAAATATAATAAATACTGGCTTCAGATTTTAGGTACGAGTATTCCTCCGTAATACATTTACGCATTGAATGAAAAAAAATATATTAATAATAATTAGCACTTATCGGCCACATCATATATATTTTGTGAAAATTGAGAATAAACTCACCGATACAATCAAACGTGTGCCAGTGTATGACGTAGGTATATTCATTCTAAAAAAAAACGCTATGGTTAAAGAAGCGACGCTATTTACGCCTAACTCTCACTCTACTTCGATATAGGGGAACGCAAGAAATAGAAACTCAGTTCGCTCGCTTCAGTAGCTTTCGAGCAGCCATTTGTGATGGTCGCATCGCCCATTTTGTGAACGTCGGCCGATGTTATTGTCATGTGTTCAGTAATTAAATTTCAATTATTATCACTTTTGACTTCAAATTTTATGAATTGAAGCGATTGGCTATGTATATTCTTATTTTTTCCATTTTAAATAGCTCATTTTTACATGTTTTTCCAAGTTGATGGTTTGCTCGGAGTGTCGGTCCAATTGTCGGACACCTTACTCCTTCATCGGTTGTGTAAAAACGGACTTTGGGAAATTAATTTTGGATTGTTTGGTGGGGGTGTTAGAAAATTATTTTATAGAGAGGAGGGATAGAGTTTGGTACATACATTAAGGTTATAGATACATATAGTACAGGTTACATAATAATATACTTATATTTTTATATGTCACGAGCGTTGATAAATATGAATACAGAGAAAGAAAGGATAGTGATGTATACATAGACATAGATATTTGAATAATTATAAATATATTACGAAGATGGGGGCGGGGGAGAACGCTGTGACTTTAGAATAAATAGTTGCACATTTTTACATGTGTATTGAATACACAGCACCGAAACGCGCGGATTTTTTTAGCACACGAAGGGAAAGGTTAAAGACTTATCTAGACATTATTTATTCAAGGACTAACTAACTCTAGATATTATTGACTATTTGAACGAGTACTTTAATTTGTAGTCAGGACGATTAATAATTAGTCAAAAACACCACGTCTCAATAACCTACCTTATATATTTTTTCTCCTAGCATTTCAATAGTCTCTATACAGTATTATATAATGTTCACATAGACCTGTTGTAGTGGGTGTAGAGTATATTCGTATAACATACAATCTGTCAAACGATCACGCCATCAACTTTGTATCCAAAAACATGCGATGTGGTCCGCGTTCAAACTTTATCAAATAATTGTATGATCACTGACCAAATATTTCCATACAATATTATTTGTGAATTGATAGACCCCATAGCCTTGAGGAACAAATAATATTTCATATTCCAATAAGAACAAGGCGACAATCAACTTTATTTCATATCTCGACATAGCTGTCGTAACATAATATAGAAAGTTGGCAGAAGTTAGAACGAAGGGTTTGTTTGGCCACATCGATGTTTTTCATACAAATTAGATAATATTTCGGAAATATATTTTCAACAATTTTTAATAATCAAATTGTACTTATTGGTTTACTTGTTCTCTTTTTAAGTTCATGTCTTTTTTTTATTAATATTTTATCTCTCAGCCTTCAGCTCCGAAGTGCGATCCTTAGGTTATTTGAAACTTATAAAGAAAAACATTTATCAACCATCATGATTTTTCTTCTCCTTCCTCGCCAATTTTCTTTCACAATATGCGAAATATTACGCATTGTGACTTGAGTTAATTTTATTTCCATGATTTCTATTTTCTTCTATACTGCACATTGTTTATATTTCTAGTTATCATGTGAAACTTAGATAAACTTATATTTATTTATTGTCTAGCCATGTATTTTGTCTAACCATGTATTTTGTCTAGCCACGTATTTTGTCTAACCACGTATTTTATCTCACCATGTATTTTGTCAAACCATGTATTTTGTCTAACCATGTATTTTGTCTAACCATGTATTTTTTGTCTAACCATGTATTTTGTCTAACCATGTATTTTGTCTAACCATGTATTTTGTCTAACCACGTATTTTGTCTAACCACGTATTTTGTCTAGCCACGTATTTTATCTCAACATGTATTTTGTCAAACCATGTATTTTGTCTAGCCATGTATATTGTCTTACCATGTATTTTGTCTAACCATGTATTTTGCTAACCATGTATTTTGTCTACCCACGTATTTTGTCTAACCACGTATTTTATCTAACCACATATTTTATCTCACCATGTATTTTGTCTAACCATGTATTTTGTCTAACCATGTATTTTGTTTTACCATGTATTTTGCAGAAACCGAGAATGTATTTTTGACGTTTTGCACTCCTTATGTGCGGCCAATCGCTCATCATAAGTTCCTCTTTTCGCCTGTGTGTGCCGTCATGGCTTGCGAAATACTACGTATCTCGCACGTTTTTCGCTTGCATGGGCCGGCCGATTTTTTATAGTAGCTATTGCAAAGGTCACGCATGAAGGAAATTTCCATTACAATCGGTACACAACAAAACATCTTTACATATCAAGCAAAACAAGAAAATATAAATTAATCGTATATTTTAGGTGACGCATACGTCCGATACACTACCCTTAACATTTGAAAATTAATAAAATAATTTTATATTACACAACATGCATCAAAATAACAACGCGTTTAATTACATCCCTCAAAATTCGAGACCGCCAGCAGACAAGTGCAAAATTTCGTCCGAGACACGATAATTTCCCCTCAATCAATTTCTACCCTCCGCCAACCCTTGGCTACCGGCGGCGGTACGAGTACAGCGAATGTACCACATCTTTGAAGCTCGGATTAGACAAAATCAAACGTTGTACAACCCCGCCCTCATTACGGGCACCCCAGCAGAATAATTTGCTTGTTGTAAAAGGGATTAACAATTGCTGCGGAATTGTAGAATAAGGATTATACTGGGGGAGATCTTTGGTAAAAATGTTGCCATTATTTGGATTTAACCCTCTGACAACAAATGTCATTCGTAAGGTACTGACAGGGAATAAAAAGTAAAATATTTGTTTTTTTTTATTTATTTACGCGATATTTTAATTAAATCTACTTTAAAAAAAAAATCTCAATATCAATTGAGTATTGTTTATATATTTTAGAGAGAACAGAGATTTTAATTTCAGACTTTATAATCTCCCAAGATATGGGGCAATACTCCATACAATTTTTTTATTATTCTATACATTTTTTAATAAATGTTACGAGTATATATCATAAGTTTATTAGGAACAATAACTGTAAGTATATATATCATAAGTTGATTAGGAACAATAACTTTGCGTGATCGTGTAAGGAACACCACAATCCGAGAGGTCTGTGAGGTCCAGGATGTGGTCAGATGGGGACGACAGCGTCGACGATACTGGTACCAACATGTACAGAGAATGAATTCCATACATAACTCTGCATGGGGTGCCGGATAGACGGCGTCCACCAGGGAGACCCCCGAAACGATGGAGAGATAGCTGGAGCTCAGCATCACAGGACAATCCTGCAGTAACAGACTCTTGAGTCTATAGAAAGTTTAAGAAGAAGAAGAATAACTGTAAGATAACCATTTTAAGCTGTGGTCCGCCATTGTACGTGCGCATACGAATACTCCCTCCTCGATATCTTTAAAGATTAAATGAAGAAATGCTGAAAAGTATATTCGGAAGACTATTGATGTCAATACATATGAGTATATCTAGCAAACTCCTCGTCTGATCTCAATGCGACTTTCTGAGCAACATTTGGAGCAATTTCGAAAGGATAAAAAGGATTTTCTGCGTCGATTCATCACTATGGATGAGACTCGGGTCTACCACCATGATTCTGAATCAAAACAAGAGGCTAAGGAGTGGTGTGAACCGGGCACTTTGGCTCCGAAGCGAGTTCGTGTCCAGAAATCGGCCAAGAAGGTGTTAGCGTCAGTTTTTTGGGATGCAAAAGGAATTTTAATGATAGATTATCTCCAAACTGGTAAGACAATCAACTCTGATTATTATTGTGACCTTTTGGACCAGTTGGATGAAAAAATTTGTGAAATAAGACCCGGTTTGCAGAAGAAAAAAAACATTTTTCATCAAGACAATGCACCTGCTCACACAGCTCAAAAAACCATCGCGAAAATCAGTGAATTGGGGTACGAATTGTTGCAGTATCCACCCTATTCGACTATTCTAAAATAGTCTTTCATAGACTCCAAATTTCAGCATATACTATGCACTGAAGCTCAGTGTGATTTAAGAGCAAGATAATCCACTAAAGACATGGTTTTTACCCTTAGAAAAATTCAAGAGAACAACTAAATCCTCTCTATAAAACACTTGTTGACCTAAAGCAGGTTTTCGGCACTGAAAGAGAGGGTCTGTATCAGGCTTCAGCAATCATGGGTTTCGTTAGCTCTTTTCAAGAAGATTAAAGAAAGACGGCCTCCGTGGCCTGGTGGTAAGACACTTGTCTGCCGATCCGAAGGTTGCAAGTTCGATCCACCCTGGAACCCAGATTTTTTTAAATAGGATTCCAGTCTGTTTAACACTTAGGGCCTATAAAAACACATTTCTTATTGGTTGGAAGAGATTTCCAGATGGCAATAAACTCGCCAGGTTAAAAATAAGATAATATTGTCTTTAATTTCTTCTTGAAAAAAGAAAAGTGTCTTACCACCAGGCCACGGAGGCCGTCTTTCTTTAATCTTCTTGAAAAGAGCTAACGAAACCCATGATTGCTGAAGCCTGATACAGACCCTCTCTTTCAGTGCCGAAAACCTGCTTTAGGTCAACAAGTGTTTTATAGAGAGGATTTAGTTGTTCTCTTGAATTTTTCTAAGGGTAAAAACCATGTCTTTAGTGGATTATCTTGCTCTTAAATCACACTGAGCTTCAGTGCATAGTACGAGTATATACTGAAATTTGGAGTCTATTAAAGACTATTTTAGAATAGTCTTTCCAGTGGCACATAGGAGTGAGTTACCACAATATTTGTTGTACTCTCCTCGATCTCCCTTGTTTTTTGTAGCTTTATGATATTAGAGTCACGCATGTCTGGAGTGTCTTTGCCATGTTTTCAACACAATATGATGAGCTTGAATTAACAAGCATAGAAATAAATAAAGTTTTTGTAGTGTTATGATATTAGAGTCACGCTTGTCTGGAGTGTCTTTGCCATGGTTTCAACACAATATGATGAGCTTGAATTAACAAGCATAGAAATAAATAAAGTTTTTGTAGTGTTATGATATTAGAGTGACGCTTGTCTGGAGTGTCTTTGCCATGCTTTAAACACAATATGATGAGCTTGAATTAACAAGCCTAGAAATAAATATAGTTTTTGTAGTGTTATGATATTAGAGTCACGCATGTCTGGAGTGTCTTTGCCATGCTTTCAATACAATATGATAAGCTTGAATTAACAAGTATAGAAATAAATATAGTTTTAGTAGTGTTATGATATTAGAGTCACGCTTGTCTGGAGTGTCTTTGCCATGGTTTCAACACAATATGATGAGCTTGAATTAACAAGTATAGTTTTTTAGTGTTATGATATTAGAATCACACATGTTTGGAGTGTCTTTGCCATGCTTTCAACACAATATAATGAGCTTGAATTAACAAGTATATAAATAAATATAGTTTTTGTAGTGTTATGATATTAGAGTCACGCATATCTGGAGTGTCTTTGCCATGCTTTCTACACAATATGATGAGTTTGAATTAACAAGTATAGAAATAAATATAGTTTTTTTATAACTTCAAAAGCGATTCCGTCTTTTCCTGGACATTTTCCACCCTCCAGGCTAGAAACTGCAACCCTGAGTTAATAATCTATCCAGCTCATCTACGAGTATTATAGGTAGATGAGTAAAAGTCTGAACATTTCCTGGAAAGTTATTTTTATCACATGTAAGCTAAAGGGGTATTCGACCCAATGCTCCATCGGTCATCAGTCCATCTTGATTCAAGATGATTTCTCAATTTGTAGATTTCTATGGCATGATATTTGTAAAGCTTGAAAGGCAGACATCATTGAGTAAGGGTTGGTTTTCCAAAAACGATATACTTGTGTCAACTATGGAAGCCTTAATTAAAAAAAAAAAAAACATTTTATATACTCCTTATCTCCAGACATTGACTCTTCTCAGAGTTGCAAAATTCAAAATGTAAAATGAGCCGAGATACCACACAAAAAAATATTGGACAGATGTGTTTGAAAAAAAATTTCAGTGCTGCTGATACTGAAAATCTTGGGCTGTTAAATGAATGAATGTAATCAAATATTGGCTAGATGTGTTTGAGAAAATTTTCAGTCCTGTTGATACTGAAAATCTTGGGCTGTTAAATGAATGACTAATCAAATATTGGATAGATGTGTTTGAGAAAATTTTCAGTGCTGCTGATACTGAAAATCTTGGGCTGTTAAATGAATGAATGTAATCAAATATTGGCTAGATGTGTTTGAGAAAATTTTCAGTCCTGCTGATAATGAAAATCTTGGGCTGTTAAATGAATGACTAATCAAATATTGGATAGATGTGTTTGAGAAAATTTTCAGTGCTGCTGATACTGAAAATCTTAGGCTGTTAAATGAATGACTGTAATCAAATATTGGATAGAGGCGTTTGAGAAATTTTTCAGAGCAGCTGATACTGAAAATCTTGGGCTGTTAAATGAATGACTGTAATCAAATATTGGATAGAGGTGTTTGAGAAATTTTTCGGAGCAGCTGATACTGAAAATCTTGGGCTGTTAAATGAATGACTATAATCAAATATTGGATAGAGGCGTTTGAGAAAATTTTCAGTCCTGCTGATAATGAAAATTTTGGGCTGTTAAATGAATGACTAATCAAATATTGGATAGATGTGTTTGAGAAAATTTTCAGTGCTGCTGATACTGAAAATCTTAGGCTGTTAAATGAATGAATGTAATCAAATATTGGATAGAGGCGTTTGAGAAATTTTTCAGAGCAGCTGATACTGAAAATCTTGGGCTGTTAAATGAATGACTGTAATCAAGTATTGGATAGATGTGTTTGAGAAAAAAATTCAGTGCTGCTGATACTGAAAATCTTGGGCTGTTAAATGAATGACTGTAATCAAATATTGGAGAGAGGCGTTTGAGAATTTTTTCAGAGCAGCTGATACTGAAAATCTTGGGCTGTTCAATGAATGACTCTTATCAAATATTGGATAGATGTGTTTGAGAAAATTTTCAGAGCAGCTAATACTGAAAATCTTGGGCTGTTAAATGAAATGAATGTCTGTAATCTATACTAAATCCAAACTCTATGAAGTCACTTAAATCTCAACTCAATATGTACACTGTAAAATAATCTATAATTTGTAATGTCTTATTCCATATTTTAAACTTAATAACAATTTGCTACCAAAGTATACTTGAAAAAGTGTAAGAAAAGACGCGATAAATTTCGGCTTCCGAAAGAAAATGATAAAAGTCAAAATAAATCATATCACGAAGATTTTAATTTTTTTCTCGAATTGCCAAAAAATATTGAAGAAGTCAAGAACATCCGGCATTTTCGTTGTTTATATATATTTTTTTATGTTAAGGATAAATTTCATGGAGTGGAATCATGGACCCTCAAAGTTGGTAATATGAACCGACTGGATGCATTTGAAATATGGATATACCGGAAAATGCTACGGATACCCTGGACGGATATGGTCAGCAACACGAGGGTTCTTCATAGAACCAAAGTTGATAGAGAGTTGCTGACTAACATTAAAATCCGAAAGGTGTCCTATTTGCGTCATATACAAGAACATATTTAGACTATTGGCATTTGGCAGGGCAGATTACTCCGCTATGACATTACGGCTTGAGAGTGAACTGTCGGAGAGGGTGGAGCAATTCAAGTACCTGGGCAGTATGATTACTACATCTGTCGACCCAGATATGGAGGTGAAGTGCAGGATTGAAGCAGCCCGTAGTTCATTCAACAGAATGAGATCAATATTCTGCAATGATAAATTGAATCTGAAACTAAGGCAGATAATGTTGAAGTGCTATGTTTGGTCTGTTCTGTTGTATGGCTCGGAAACATGGACGCTGAAGGTTCATACTATGAATCGGTTGGAAGCGTTCGAGATGTGGTTACACAGAAGAATGCTTCGTATACCCTGGACTGATATGATCACCAATTCGGAGGTCTTGAGGAGAGCTAATTGCCATAGACAGCTGCTGACAGATATTCAGGTCCGCAAGATATCCTATCTGGGTCACATTTTACGTGGAGAGAAGTACGAAATCCTCCAGTTGATACTGATGGGCAAGATCGAGGGGCAGCGTGGTCCTGGTAGAAGGCAAACATCTATAAGCTGCGCAATATAAGAGACTAGACGGGAATTAGGCGTGTGGAGGACCTGTTCCTGTTGTTGATGATAGAGAAACTTTTGCCAGAGTGATTACCAACGTCGGGGGAACCTGATAGGGCACGACAAAAAGAAGAATATACTTAGAGAAACCAAGTACAAATTACAGCACCTGATCATCCAAGGAAAAATAGAGGTTCGAAGAGGTGTTGGTAGGAGGCAAATCTACTGGCTCAGCAATATACGTGATTGGACTGGTATAAGGAGTTTTGGGGATCTTTTTCGGGCTAACGGGGACAAAGATGTCTACTCTCAGGTGATAGTCAACGTTGGGGGGACCTGACATGACACTAAGAAGAAGAAGGATAAATTTAAATATGGTCGAACCGTAAAAAAAATGTTTTAGTTCTCGTAATGTAAAATGACAGATGTAATATAATTAGATTAAAAATAGTGTATTATCAATTTTAAACAAAATAAACGACCATGGTATAAAAATGTCAACGATAAATACGAACTAAAACTGAAAACCCAATATATGTCTTCTTCTCCCTGGGTCCATCCCAACTCATTGTCTGCGAAGACTGTTGGGGGCAGCTCTCCTCGTCCTCAGGTTGTATGCTCTTCTGTCCCGGACTACGTCCCCCAGGCCGTGCCTCTGCATTAGGTTATCTTTTTGCACCACCCATGAATTCTTTGGCCTTCCTCTGGTTGTTATTCGAGGAAGATCCGTGGAGATTGCCTGGTTCACAATGTGATCGGATGCTCTGCGTCCAACGTGCCCATACCATCTCAATCACCTCTCCTCCATCTTGCTGTTGATGTCTGTAACACCTAGGCTTCCACGAATGCGTGAGCTTCTTATTTAGTCTCTTAGGGACACAAATGAAAACCCAATATATGTGTACCTATAGAAAACCCATGCACTCTCTAAATATTCAGGAATATAGAGTACCTCTTCTAAGAGCAGATATTTGCATTGCAATATAAGTGAGGTTGGGGTAACGTCACAGATATACGGGCGCAATTAAAAAGAAGGCAGCTCAGCGTGCGATAAAGTGTGAAAAATTATTTGTTTTAGTGACATACGAGTACGTGTGTTATATCTTCTCTGTGCTATTGTAGGGTATCAAAAAATATTTTTTCTGTCAACATATTTAAAAAGAGTGATACGTTTTTTTTTCTTTGGGTGTAACGCACACCTCCGATGTAACATGTCTTACTTAAGGGGGTAATCTACTCTAGATGCGTGAATTTTGGGCGTTTTTCAGAATAAATAAATAAAAATCTAAAAATATTTTTCCTTTACATTTTTATGCAGTTTGTTTATTGATGATTTGGGAATGTATAAAAAAAATTAAATTCAAGATGTTATCAGCTGTTATATCTTGTCGTAAAAAGGGGATAAACTGGTCGACATGATTTAAAACAAAAATCATACACAGTTTCTAGATAAAAAATTATGTGGTTATAGTTAGTACCAAAGATAAAAAAAATCGTCAAATGGTGGCTGTTTATAAAAAAATTCCATTTTTTCATCCTTTTTTTTTTGATATTTAATTTTTTTTAAATTGTTAAAAAATAGTGTAAAACTTTTCAAGGTAGGAACGATATAAAAATATTTATTTAAGTTTTATTCTAAATTTGAAGGCAATCGGTTTAATAAAACTTGATATTATATGTCGACCAGTTTGAAAAAAGTAGTTTCGAGAAAAACGCGTTTAAAGTTTTGAGATTATTGTTCGAGTCATTCCGGCGCGGCGTAATTGCTGCCTCATTTATAGTTATAAATTCGTAAATATTGAGAATTTTAAAATTTCCTTTTAAGAACGTATTTTTAAAGGTTTAAACTTTAAGAATATGCAAAAAAAACAAATGTCTAGAGGAGAATACCCTCTTAAGCACTGTTCTCGTAAAACACCGGGCTCATTCCGCCTTAAGATAGGAGGAGGAAACACATGCAGCGGGGATTAATTTTATTAATGAAATAACAAAGTTATTTACTGTAAAATGTTCTAATATGGACTTCCACAAAGTGAAAGACGAAACTTTCAATAATTTCTGAGAATTTATATAAGACTAATAGTAAATCCCTGGCAATAATAAACTGCCAACTCCTACCAACTTCTGAATCAAAACTGCCTACAGGCAGCCATGGGCGGCGCGTATTTAATTTCAGTAGAAAATCCGAGAATTTCAAAGTATTTCTTCGATATTAAATATTTTAAATAAACTAAAAACAAACGCATGTAAACCGTTGAATATTGTGTATTGAATGTATTAATTACTTGTCTAACTTGTTTAGCGGTCAATTCATATGAAGTGCGATTATTTACTGAAACAATTTAATAATGAGTGACGAAAGTCGTTAAACAAAAATTCTCAATATTTAAAATATCTCATTTATAATATCTCATGTATTATATTTCATTTATAATATATCATGTGTAATATCTCATGTATAATATCTCATTTATAATATCTCATGTGTAATATCTCATGTATAATATCTCATTTATAATATATCATGTACTTTAAGTTCATCAGTAACTCTGCACCATTGAATATTTGAAATATTTCCCGCTCATTCCTGTGTGTTTTTCCCCTCAACAATATCAAACAATAAAAAGTCACAGTAATTTGTTTTATCAAACACTATTTATTCCACTTTTTGTAACGGTATAACCCTACCGGTTTCAAGGTGCACACTTAATCTTCAGGGGAGCACAAACAAGACAAAAATAAGGAGAAATATGCCGATGTGCTCCAGTCGTCTCTCATCAGTTCTAGTGCAGCGGCGTGGACGGTGAATTAGCTGGTAGAAACGGCTTACTCACTTAACACTTCCCTTACTGTGCTAAAAAATTACGCCAGTTACGGTGTTGGACACTGAGGGTACACTAAAAATGTATGTTTTAAATTAAAATTATGCAAAATCTATTAGTTTTTTTTTTTTTAATTAGCTATAAACATCATTTTATTGTGTAATAAAATGTCGAATAATATAAAATAAGTGTAAGAAATGATAAAATAATAGTTGAAACAGAAGTGACATTTCTATACGAATATAATTTTCCCACTGCGTCGTTCGGTCTGCGCAACGTTCAGAATGCGCATGACTGAAAAGAGGTCTCCAACCTTTTAACACTTCCCTTACTGTGCTAAAAAATTACGCCAGTAACGGCGTTGGACACTGAGGGTACACTAAACATGTATGTTTCAAATTAAAATTATGCAAAATCTGCTAGGTCATTTTTTGTTATTAGCTATAAACATCATTTTATTATGTAATAAAATGTCGAATAATATAAAATAAAGGTAAGAAATGATAAAATAAGAGCTAAAACAGAAAGGCATTTCTATAAGAATATTATTTTTACGCTGCGTTTCCAGCCTTTTAATTTTTTTTCATAAAATTATACAATAAAATGTAGCGTGTATTTTTTTGGCAAAAAAACCATAATTCGAATAAAGACAATAAATAACATATAAACAAAATATAAAATGAATATATAAATTCAAAAATCAAGGTTTTAGGGCGAGAAATTTATATAGTATAAACAAACACGAAATTCAAAATTATATATAAACAAACACGAAATTCAAATCAATAAAATATATGCAATTTGGAAAATATAAACACTACAGAAAATTTGAAAATAGGACAAACATATCATATAATCAAAGTTTAATCCTGTGGAGAAAGTTATCGCAATTGGGGCATGAAACCACTTTTTTTTTTACTATATTCTACGTACTAAACACGCAGGTGTTTGACAAATATTGCAGAATAGCCTGGTTTTTTTTCTCGAATGTTTTTAATAAAACCCACAACTTCCTCTTTTGAGGACCTCACGGGGTGCCAACAGGGTATTATTTACTAATGTTTCGGATATTGACTCGCCACAATATGTTAAAACTGTATTAAAAGCATCTTGTTGCTATTTTTCCTTTTTAAGATATTGGGCATTGCCAATTCCAAACTTAACTCTCTTGTGAAATGTTTTCGGTGGTATTAATTATTTTGTTTCCACTCTGGATATTTGTCTATCCATAAGAGGTATGCATTCAATGCAGCCATATCTATAATTTCCATAAAAAGACGGAAAGGCCATCTTCTCGTTGACCTTGAGCAAGAGTACTCTCAAGTAATTTGGTCTCCCGTATCTACTCCAATTTTCGTATTATTATAATGATGTATAATTACTATAGTGGCTTTTGTTTTTCTGAATAATCAATTTCTGCATCATTGAATTGAGTGGATAATAATAATACTGCTTTATTTTTTGTGGTACACACGAAACAAGTATTTTATTTTCAGCTACTATGGATTGTTTTCTCTCTAGACGGTATAAATTCAAGTGAGATTACTCTTTTATTTTTTCGAAGCGTGCCAGTTAGAGTTAAACCTTTTAATAAAAGATTATCGGCTAATTTGATGGAGGTAATAAAAATACCTGTGGTTATCCTCCTGTTCGTGCCATACTGCGGTTGAACCATTTCTATAACTACTCAGTTACCTTGATTTATCTCTCTCTACGATTATTTATCATACCAGAATAAACCCGTAAATTTGTTATGCGTCATATGCCGCCGCAGTCGGCAGCAACCCAGATTTTGATGCCATATTTACCAAGTTTAGACTTCATGTACACGCGAAATGAACAATTCTCTCTAAAGTTTGGCAAACGTTCATCTACAGTTATATTCGAAGATGGAGAATAATTGCTTTTGCACATATCCATAAACATTTTTGAAATCCACTTAATTGGTTCTAATTTATCTGAAAAAACCCTGATATCTCTCTTCTCGGGTTTCTTTATCATCAAAACGAATATGACTGTAAATATAGATGAATCTATCTCGAGACAGAGCTGTTGTGAAAAATGACTGGCAAAAGGGACTTTCACTTATCCACAATTCACTCAAAGATAGCTTTCGTGTTCGATTTCTGCCAGGTGCGAGCAATATTCCAATGAATTCATATAACTCGTCTTTTGATATTGGTTGGTTCTTTTCTGAATGAATTCGATTTAAATGACGATTTGTTTCTAAAACATCACTTTTACCACCTCTTCATTTACAAACAGACAACACATATATTTTATGGAATGTACATTTATACTTGAATTTCTCAGTCCAGAATCTTCGATGAGAATATTTTATACCCGACCGATGCCTCGAAGATTGAGGTGGTACTCGTAATGAACTCCATTCGAATCCATGTTTTGATGTAAATAATATTTCTTCGTCTTCTTCACTCGTCTCCAAATCAGAATATACTTCATCCTGTACCTCGACAAAATCTTGTGATTCTGATATATTGCCTGTCGCCTTAAATTCCAAATCGCTATCATCGCCGTCGATATTTCCCGCCATCTCAATTATTATATTTTTGAAAATGAAATAATAAATAAAATGTACATTTATTATAAAAAGAGTAATGGTACAATATAACATACCAGATAAAAAATGATAATAGAAAAAACATACCAGATAAAAATAAAAAATAACAATCAGGATTATAAAACTGGTGACGACCCCCTGGAACGGGCGCTATAAGAACTGTCAAAAAAGAATGAGTGTTTGACATTTCGTCAATTCGCGATTTAAAATCATTAATTTCTGTTGAATTAACTATGAATGTTTTGTTTCCTAATGACATCATTCAAATCATAGAGGTTTCGATGAGGAATACATAAAGTATGAAGACCCTGCAAGCAGTATATTTCGAGAAATTAAATAAAATATAAGTCATGATCACTCGCTATCCATCACCGTACGGCAAGTGTTAAAAAATACTCGGTATAGCTTCGCTTTCTAACTGAATTAACGTTGAAATGGCGAGGAGATCTTCGACGACACAGCCCAGTACTGTTTAATCACTTAAAAATATAGCTCGTGACATAAAAAATTATAGATTATATTGTAAATTATTTATAGTTAAGGTTTTAACATTGTGGTGGTTTAAAGATATTGTAATTTGTTTTATCAAACACTGTTTATTCCACTTTTTGTAACGGTATAACCCTATCGGTTTCAAGGCTTTCACCTTATTATCAGGGGACCACAAACATGACTGATGATAAGGTGAAAGCCTTGAAACCGGTAGGGTTGTACCGTTACAAAAAGTGGAATAAACAGTGTTTGATAAAACAAATTACAATGTCTTTAAACCTCCACAATGTTAATGCCTTAACTATAAATAATAATATAAAGTAAGTTGTACTTACGTCCGTAAGAATAGGTGTTGTCAAAGTTACAGTTTGATTATTAATGTTATTGTTACTATTTAGTATTGTTAAAACTGAGTCTTCATAAAACTTAATTAATGTTATACGGTGTAATTAAATAATAAGGAATGGATCCAAATGAAATATGAATTAGAGTAGAGAAAACCAATGAGCCGTCGCACTGTACATACTCAATGAACGCGAAATAATTGACAAACGTAACGACAAAAAGATACTGACAATTAGATACTGACAAACGCAACGACAAAAAGATACTGACAATTATTGACAAACGCAACGACAAAAAGATACTGACAATTAATAAGCCAACGAGTGTCGTGCTGAAGAAACACAGAACTATTTTCGTTAACATTCTGAGAGAAGATTTAAAGTTAGCAGCCATGATCACAACTTTGACGAGTACAGTGATAAAATTCATAACAGTGGCCCAATAAATTCTGAATGTTAATTCTGCCTTTTCTCAATTTCATAGCTAAGAGAGCTCTTGACAAAACATTCAAATATTGCTGCCAGAAAGAAACTGTTTTTCTTGAAGTTGAAAACGAACTATGATACCAGTTCCCTTAACTTTTGATGGTGTGGCTAAGTAGTCCAGGTTTTACGTGCTACCAAAACTTTAAAACAAACCTTCGTTCTTCTAGCCGTTAGAAGCGTATATCATATGTCGGTACCAGTTCGAACAGAATACAGTCTTGTTTGTGCTCCCCTGAAGATGAGGTGAAAGCCTTGAAACCGGTAGGGTTATACCGTTACAAAAAGTGGAATAAACAGTGTTTGATTAAACAAATTAAAATATTATCTATATTCTGGTGAACTAAAACATGTTTTTAAACCACTTGCCACCACTGGATGTGGTAAAAGTAGGTTCTGAAGAGCCTGAATTTGAGTACCTACATGTATCTGATAATAATGATGTATACTTATAAGTCTTTAAAAATAAAAAATGTCGAGTGTTTTAAGTGTTTTTTTCTTATTGGTCATATTTACAGAGTTTGGACACGCATACTGCTGGATTTTCATATTAATTGGGCTGGTGTTGTATCACTTAAATCATTCATACTGTCGCCGCTGTCAAACAACTTCCGAAAAATGGTAGCTCCGTCGGGCATTGTCTCATATCCATAACTTATTTTTTTCGTTTTGATAAGTATTTAAAGAAATAAATATGTTATACATTTTGATTTTTTAAATATTCAATTCTGATATACTTGCCATATTTTAAAACGATAGATTAGGACAACGTGATTTGAAATATAATATATGACCATCTAGGATATTCTTATCTTAAAAAATTAGAAGTTTTGTCGATGAAGTACTTACGAATGAAAGTTATGTATTTTTATTATACGAGTACGTAGTACGAATGTAAGTTATGTAGTTTTGTCGATGAAGTACTTAAGAATGTAAGTTATGTATTTTTATTATACGAGTACGTAGTACGAATGTAAGTTATTTAGTTTTGTCGATGAAGTACTTACGAATGAAAGTGATGTATTTTTATTATACGTACTACGAATGTAAGTTATGTAGTTTTGTCGATGAAGTACTTACGAATTAAAGTTATGTATTTTTATTATACGAGTACGCAGTACGAATGTAAGTTATAGTATGTAGTTTCATCGATGAAGTACTTAAGAATGTAAGTTATGTATTTTTATTATACGAGTACGTAGTACGAATGTAAGTTATGTAGTTTTGTCGATGAAGTACTTAAGAATGTAAGTTCTGTATTTTTATTATACGAGTACGCAGTACGAATGTAAGTTATAGTATGTAGTTTCATCGATGAAGTACTTAAGAATGTAAGTTATGTATTTTTACTATACGAGTACGCAGTACGAATGTAAGTTATAGTATGTAGTTTCATCGATGAAGTACTTAAGAATGTAAGTTATGTATTTTTATTATAACGAGTACGTAGTACGAATGTAAGTTATGTAGTTTCATCGATGAAGTACTTAAGAATGTAAGTTATGTATTTTTATTATGCATAATATTTTAATAATATTGTGTTTGATTATCAAATAAGAGCGCCCTTGAAAGGAATACGCTCTCTATATGGCGCTTTATAATTTTTTTTATTTAATTATAATAATTTTATTGAGGTGACATGTTTGAGTGTCTTTACTTGAACACCATAAAGAAATTCGAAGAATATGTAACACCATAAAATTCGCATACAATAGAAGAGATTGAAATTCTTGATTCAGAAGGGATCATGTTCATCTTAACTCTTATTTTGATATTTTGAGACTGGTTCATTGATCGTTTAACGAGAATTCCATATATTATTAAAACCATGATGCTGTTTAATATTAATATTTTTAAATAACAATGTATTTTTTTGTTTGTTTTATGTTTGCGTACAGTATATTGTGGGATGAATGTTTTGGCATATCTGGAGCGATGAAGTGTGAGGAGTTTGATTTCGCGTGATGTACTCGTATACATGTGTACATAGTTGAGTGTTACTGTTAGTCAGGTTGATGAGAATGTGTAACGGGGTTTTTTATATAGGGTCTTTCAAATTGGGCGGTTTTTAATTTTTTTTTTTAATTCTTGAATAAAACACACAATTTGCTTTGATTTTAAAAAACTTTTTATTGCTCATTGAAGTATAATGTATGACAGTTAAACACAAAAAAAAATCCGCCAAATGTCCACCGCTTGCCGCTCCACAGATGTCTACTCTTTTGTCAAAAATTTTGATGACATTTTGGCATAATTGCGGTTCTAACTCACCAATAACGCGAATAATTTCGTCCTTCAGCTCAGAAATTCATCGAGGGTCATTCTTATAGACCTGGCTTTTGACGAAACCCCAGAGAAAATAGTCCAACGGTGTCAGATCACATGATCTTGGTGGCCAATTAACATCACCGTTTCCAGAGATTGCAATACATAAAATAATTCAACAATTTGAACGCGTTGTTGTATTATATACGACTCAATTTTTATAAATACCATACATTACACTTATCAAATGTCACAAGAACCAGGCAATTCGCGACGCCATCTGTGTTTTATTCGAGAATTTAAAAAAACCGCTCAATTTGAAAAATCCTATATAATCAAAAATCGGAAAGAAGTGTCGATTTATTTTTTCATGCTATATGTCCTCAGTGAGATACAGGCAAAAGCCTAGTTTACTGGGGACACGACAAATGAAAGGCAACAAACCCAGATCCATTAAAATTATGTGCCCGAATTAAATTACCTGTTGTTTTTTCGCGAATTATGTACGATTATATTTATTGTCATGTGTAAAATAAATTAATTATATTGCTGGAGCACTCAATATATTCATCAATTATACGAGTATATAAACAATAAACACATATACTACACTCCACCTAAATCCGAATGTGTTACTATCACATATCGGAAGATCCACAGAGATTTCAGTGTAGTTCATCTTTCCATGGTAAGTTTTTTGTGGTTTTCTAACTTAATATGTTATTCTAAACATATGTCGATGCGAGAAAGTACCAAATCTAATGGCCGCAGCCACCGCTTTCCTATCCTTATACTCAACTTAAATATATTTATTTTATAGTATTTTTATGTACATAAAGGAGGTTTCGTATTCCAAGTTAGAGCGCCCTTATAAAAAAAAAAGAAGCTGTTCTCTAAACGGCGCTATATAAATTGTAATTTTATTATTATTAATTATAGTAAGAGATACAAACAATCGTAAATTTCCGCTGGATTTCCTTAATAAATTTTGAGAAAGTAAAATATTTTTTCCTCCCTCACACCCTTGGTAAATGCGTATTGCTGGATTAAAATCAAAAGAACCTTCGTTAATACATTCAGCCCGCATATTTTCCCTCTAATCCCCGCAAGGGTAACAACCTCGTAAAACCATGCAAGTCTTCAATCTGAGATACTTGTATAAAAGGGGTGCGATATCTCTTTTGTGGGACAAGTGTAAGCATAAAATTGTGCAGGGGTTGCAACTATGATTGATACACAAATTAAAGTATTAAAAATGACAACTACGACCAATGCAATCATCTATCAAAAATATGCATTTCTTAGAATTTCGAAATTTTCAAATTTTTATTTTATACTAGCTGTAAAATAAAATTTATTATTTATGAAATATGTATTAGTTATAAAATTTATGATTTAATATTAAACATAAAATTATTTTATATTTATATTATGTATATAGACTTTATAAATATTAATTACGAAACGTCAAATAGAATATGGTCAACTGTCAAAATGAGATTCGTCTTGTCCCCGACAGGTTCGCATAGATATTTCTTTTTAATTTAAAAAAAAAATTATATACACTGATATATATATATATATATATATATATATATATATATATATATATATATATATATATATATATATATATATATATAAATAAAAATCAAATAACATTTCCGTTGACGAATATTAACTTTACTCAAAATTTCAAAGCGATCGGTAGAGAACTTCCGGAGATTAGCTGCCTTCAATTAACGAACATTTACATTTTTATTTATATAGACTAGCTGTACCCAGCCACGCGTTGCTGTGGCTCAGTCTGGTTAAATGGAAAAGAAAGAAAAGAGAAAGCACACGTTTCAATTATGTTTAATTTCACAATGCTTGTGGGTAAACAATATTTTTGATGTCTTTCAGTCACTCTCAGTCTGTCGCGTTTATCGCCGTGCTCGCAAATGATCGCGTCACTCCAATAGGTCAATTCACGATATGATTTGAATTCAAATGAAAGATCGATTGCACTGAAAAAGAAGAAAGAAAGTTATAACAAAAACACATAAAATTGCGAAACATTAAAAAAGGAACTGAATAATATTGGTAAGTTCATAGACGTCTTTGTTCTTCGCGCCAACAATATCTCTTTCACTCACCCAATCTTGATTCTTATAAGTGATTTGAATATAGGGAAATACTTTTTCAACCGATCCTTCTGATCACTAAATTGCATAAGTTATAGTCTTCCAACCTTAGTTCTATTACCGTAATTTACAACTGCATCTCGCGAATGAACGTATTCTTCAGAGCAAAGCTTGGTCCGTGTCAAACGGATGAATATCAAACATTCTGATTTCTATGACAGTTCACAAATTTGCCCCAATACAACCTTGTAACGACGTTCAGTGATTATAATTATTTTATCGACTTTAATATAAGGCTCGATTCTAATAAATATCAAGTTATTTAGGTAAATACATTACAAAAAACTAACAATAATGACAAATTAATACATCTTGTCACAAATCTCCATTTCTACATACGATTGATGTGAGAATATCTCAACTGATCGATCGTTTTGCAGCTGGACACGCATATTTGTAGTTAATTTCAACGTCTTTACGTGTCGCCACAAAGTAGAGTATTTCATGCAACATATAAAATTGCGAAACATAAAAGTAGCTTATTAAATGTTAAGGGACACAAAGCGATAATTGTAACTTATTAAATTTTAAGGGAAGACAAATAGATAATTGGAACTAATAAAAAAAACTCCATTTCTACATACGATTTGATAGATTTTGAAATATAAATATAAAATTTAATTCTATATAAAAAATATACTTTTGATATTCCTACTGACCTATTTCAGTTTCTATCAGCCTGTTGCGTACATTATGATGAGAACGAACCAGTTCTGAATCTACAGATCTCGATCCCCGTGCATCCTCAAGTCTGGATACACGTCGTTATGCTGCTTCTTCGACATAAACATCGAGATAATCCCCGTGCATTCTCAAGTCTGGATACACGTCGTTCTGTTGCTTCTTCGATGTTTTGATAAACTAAAGCAGATCGATTGCACTGAAAACGAAAAAAGAAAGTTAAAACATATAAAATTGTGAAACATTAAAAAAGGAACTGAGCAGCGTAAAAGTTTGTTTTAATTTTAATTTTTTTTTGCGATATTTCTACGGGTACTTCTTTCTAATGTACCACCAAATAATTTATTTATTTAATTAATTACATAAAAGTGTCTTTATATACAAATGAACATGTGACAGGTTATACAAGTACTTAAAATTATTGACAAATAATACAACTTTATCTTAAATTAACATGAGGATACAAAAAGCAGTATTAATAATAAATTACAGTCATTGTTTTAAAATTATTTAATAATTATATGTGTATTTAAGTTCAATATATGTTATGTATGTATAACACAGGAATAATATGTATGTGTCACTATTCTTTTCTCTGTTGTTATCTATAAATATAATTGTAAGTGCTTTATATTTTAAGCTTAAATTCAATTGTAAAATTGATTAGATATAAGTACTGATGCAAATTTGAAAAAAGTTAGGTTAACTTTTGAAATATGAATCAATAATGAAAGTTTTTCATCAAATATAATTCTTAAGTCCATTATTTTTAAACTTATACAATTTACCATAGTCACCAAGTCAATTTTATGACAATATAACTATTTTTTATCAAGTTTTTCTATTACGTCGTAAAAGTACATCGTAATGACGCAATGTCAACTGAGCAATTACGTGTTCGTAATTAGTATTTTTTTTAAATGAACGATTTTACATCATATTTTTTAATTTAAATATAATATCAATAACTTACCTCATTTATTGAAGTCAATTATCTATTATCTTATCTATATAAATAAAATGTTATATATATTGAACCAAAATATGATTCAATCGTAGATCACTTTTCTAAAATGTCAATCTCACTGAGCAATTAAGCATCTGTCAATCTGTCGGTAAAACGGTTCGCAATTGTTTCGTGTCTCGACTTATAAAAGTACGTAATACATATAAAATTTCAATTTTTATAAAATTAATGATTAAATTTTTATTTATATAGATTATTAAACATAAAATTATAAAATAATTTATTTACAATTAATTTATAATTAATTTTACATTAAATCATCGTAAATTCCGAAACGCCGAAAATGAAATTTGACAGATGAAATTTGACAGATTAATTCCATTAATTCCATGTCAAACCACAGGTTCGCATAAATATTTCTTTTTGATTTAAAAAAAAAATTATATACACTGATATATATATATAAATAAAAATCAAATAACATTTCCGTTGACGAATATTAACTTTACTCAAAATTTCAAAGCGATCGGTAGAGAACTTCCGGAGATTAGCTAGCAATAATTAACGAACATTTACATTTTTATTTATATAGATAATAAGATTCTGTGATATATGGATGCCTCAAAAATAGTATCTTCTTGAGTTTTAATACTGGGGATTGGTTAACAGCAAAGCCCTGCATCTCCTCCTCCACTCCGTTCAGTCTTCAGCGATCTTCTTGAGCTCTGTATAGGAGGTGCAGTCCATATCGTGGCATATTTGTTCCAGATACTCCCGGCGAGGATCCTTCAATCATTCCCTCCAGTATATTGTACAGGAGATTTTCATGTCGCAGCATATGACCCATCCATTCTGCACGCCTTTCCGATATGGTGTTTGACAGGTGCCTGGTTTCTTCGATCATGCTGAGAACCTCGTCATTTGTAATGTGGTTTCTCCAGGAAATCCTCGTCAAAAATCGTATTTGGAAAAATAAATACATGACAACAGAAAGTGAGTATATACAGCACAACTTAGCGAGATTATTGTCATGTAGCAAATATCGTACAATCAATTAGACAAGAGGGTTTAAATTAAAACTAGAATAGACGATTAACTTTTTTTTAATGTACCAACGGGATTAAAACCCATAAAGTTTAGGTTAGAAGACATGCGTCTTACCAACAAAGTCACAGAGATCGTCAATTATTCAATAAACTAGTTGATAAAATAATATTAATAATAAAATACCGATTTATAAAGCGCTGTTTAGAGAGTAGCTTCTCTCAAAACTCGGGATTCGAAGTTACTGTAATTGATTAATTAAAAATGTTACAAAATGAAAATATAAAAGTTGAATGTAAGGATAAGAAGGTGATGGCTGAAGCCATCAGATAAAGTACTTCTCCGCATGTTTAAAAAAACATATTTGGTAAGAAAACCGCAAAAAACTTACCAAAGGAAGATGAACTACGAAGAAACCTCCGTAGTTATTCCGATATATGATAACAGATTTTACTTTAGATGGAGTGTAGTGTATGTGTGTAGTGTTTATATACAATCATACATTTTTATAGACCTACCAAAAAGGGTAGTTACCAAATAGTTCCTATAGCTGCACATATCACCCAAAGACTTAGAGGCAAACCATTCCACACCACAAATAAACGGCAAAGGCCTTATTCGGAAACAATAAACATGTTGGATGAAGATGAAATCGACTTTAAAGTTCTAATGATATCTGAAGTTACATATCTCAGACAGAGATTCGTTAGATACAATGGAGACATCTTATTTAGAGACTTGAATACAAAGAGACAAACTTTGAAATTAATGCAATCGCAACACTTGAGCCAAATGTGGATTTTTTTTCAGTGGAAGATATAGATAGAAACTTGATTTACTGAATCCAATATTTGCCTTATTTAACACTTGCCACCCTGTGATGGATAGTGAGTGACCAGGACTTGTATTTTATTTGATTATTCAACGTTTTAATACATACATAAAATTATTTTTATAGCTAATTACAAAAAATAATCTAGCAGATTTTGCATAATTTTAATTTAAAATATACATTTTTCACTGGACGCTTACCGTCCAGCACCGTGGCTGGCGGAATTTTTTAGCACAGTAAGGCAAGGGTAAAGGAAGCTACTACAATTTTTTATACTTAAAATTATACTCTTTTCACAAAAAAGAGTTAAAGATTAGAATTTTGTGTTAATGTACTATGAGTTCGGCCATAGTCTAGGACATTCTTAACACAGATGCTTTATGTAACGATGAGCCAAATCATAGTGTTTTAGACACTATCGTCGTTGCTGGACCTCATAGTCGAAGGTCCACTCGCTAATCAAACGTCGTCTACTATTTTGAACAAATCTAATGATAATTAAAAAAAATACTCTCAATCATCTGAGAACATATATGTGTCGACGCTTTTCAAACCCAGGTATATCCACGCAAGTTCAAACCGAGCAAAATGGTATTTTGTCCCTAATCACTGAAAACTATTAGGTATTAACATAAGTTGTGTCAGTTTTTTTTTTCAAATTTAAAAATGAGCTCAAAAGTAAAACAAAATGGTAGAGGTTATACGTCATTTGAAAGAAAATTTTCTGCTCTACAAGATATTGTGTTTGCTTTTACGTTACATATATTATTTTATTTGATTACAAGCCTTCAAAATGGAATGTCAAGTAGATGAAAGTGAGCATTTTCGACACCTCCTTCTATTCGCGTTCAATCGCGGGAATAAAGCTGCCAAAGCTGCATGTTTTCACTCAAAACATGTGAACCCAAGCGCCGAATTTCTGGACTTTTCCCATTGATTTAAGATGACGGTATACAGTCATGTGACTACAATTCATCTGCTCAGCCAATTCTACGGTGATTTGAAGGGGATCTTCATGAATAATATGGTTTAAGCGGTCCTCATCGAAGTCCACTGGTCGTCCGGAACGCTCCATGTCTTTCAGGTCGAAATTATCATCTTTGAAATGCAAAAACCATCGATGAGCTGTCCTTTCATTCATAGCATCTTCACTGTACATATCGCAAATATCGCGAGCAGCTTTGGCAGCTTTATTCCCTCGATTGAACGCGAACAAAAGGAGGTGTCGAAAATGCTCACTTTCGTCTACTTCACATTCCATTTTGAAGGCTTGTAATCAAATAAAATAATATATGTAACGTAAAAGCAAACATAATATCTTGTAGAGCAGAAAATTTTCTTTAGAATGACGCATAATCTTTACCATTTTGTTTTACTTTTGGTGCTCATTTTCAAATTTGGAAAAAACGGATACAACTTATGTTAACACCCAATATATATGGTATATAAAAATGATGTGTCTTTTTGAGAATGGCTTTATAGATGACATTGTGTTTTAAAAAAAAAATCCTAGAAATTCAAGTCAGTAGAAAAAATAAAGCATATTTCAATTTGGACATACCCACTTTTGAAAAACACCCATTGAAAATGCGTGATTTTGATACAACACCGATGCGGACATACCCGAGTTTGATTGTTGTTGACAGTACGACAACGCTACAACTGATCGGCCATCTTGAATGATGGCGCACTCTTATTGGTCTAAATAGACATGTCTGACTTTGATAAAAACAACCTCGTGAACATATCTGAGTTTGAAACAAACTCTTATTTCAATCACCATTTTGCATTGATTTTTACGAGGAGATATCTTATTTTGAAAAAATGCAGATTTATCCAGGACTGCATAAGCTACATTTTGGTACATTTATCTCAAAAATGTCATAATGTGGACATACCTGGGTTAGAAAAGCGTCGATACATATGTACTTTCCAGTATTAAAGTTTTTTTCTAATCTTTCATTGTTCACCCTAATATCGCGTTTACTTTTTCTTTCACCCTTTTTAGTTACTACTCGTATTCGAGAACACAAATGCTGTCACTCCCGTAATGCAAATGGATGGAAAAACATTACCAAATTGTGACTCCTTTAAGTATCTTGGGTCACTCATCCATAGCGATGGAGGATGTGCAGCAGATGTAACACATAGAATTAGTGTGGGATGGATGAAGTTTAGATCAATGACGGGAGTTCTATATAATCCGAAAATGCCAGTAAAGTTAAAAGGAAAAGTATACCAAACGATTGTCAGACCCGCACTCCTCTATGGCTCCGAATGCTGGACGATGTATAACTCTTACTTTAGGCAACTAGAAACTGTTGAAATGCGCATGCTAAGATGGGCAGCTGGTGTGTCCCTAAGAGACAAAATAAAATGCTCACGCATTCGTGAAAGCCTAGGTGTTACAGATATCAACAGCAAGATGGAGGAGAGGCGGTTGAGATGGTATGGACACGTTGAGCGCAGAGCACCCGATCACATTGTGAACCAGGCAATCTCCATGGATCTTCCTCGAATAACAACCAGAGGAAGACCAAATAATTCATCGGTGGTGTAAAAGGATAACCTGATGCGGAGGCACGGCCTGGGGGACGTAGTCCGGGACAGAAGAGCATACAACCTGAGGACGAGGAGAGCTGACCCCAACAGTCTTCGCAGACAGTGAGTTGGGATAGAGCCAGGGAGAAGAAGTTACTACTCGTATGGATTTGAATTTTGTAACATTCATTCATAGATTTTCGTTCACATTTCGCGTGAGTTCATTTTCATTCTCCGCTAACAATCCCATGTCATCAGCTTTATACATTTTTCAGTCACATATACTTAACGTTAACTGTAATAAAATAATTTTTGCTATAAAATTAATCGTGATGAATTTAACCTCTTCAGGCCTGAAATAATTCTAAGGTTTTAAAAAAATATTCTTGCTTGCGAGTGTATTATTTATACTAAATGCAACATTATGTCGTATTAGTTTACATAGATTGCCCCCAAAACGTTCAAAGTCGATAATACAGTATCCTGCACTGCATTTGTTATCACAAAACATTAATATAATACAAAGTTGTATACAAAGTTGTATACAAAATGCTCACAGTAAAGAACACGCAAAAGCTCCAGACTGCACAAAGGGGCATGGAGAGATGCATGTTGGGATATACTAAAAGAGACCGTAAACGAAACACCTGGATTCGCAATATAACAAAGGTAGAAGACGTTATAAAGGTGTGCAAAATAATGAAGTGGCAATGGGCCGGACACGTAGCCAGAATGTCAGACTCTCGATGGACATCCGAAATAATCCAATGGTACCCAAGAGGCATAAAGAGGCCTAGAAGAAGACCGAAGGTACGCTGGATGGACGAAATCAGGAAGCATGGCAGCATCACGTGGCATCGGCGAGCAAAGGACCGAACTGTTTGGAGTCAACTTGGGGAGACCTTCATCCAGCAGTGGATCGACCCTGGTTGACAATGATGGTGATGATGATGATACAAAATGCAATTTGCACTTTGTGTCCATTATACTTGACATCAGGTCCGAAGAGGCTACAACAGTTTTTAGTCAACCGCGCTATTGTAATTTCAGTTTTGTATCTACTTGTCCTATACTTTTTTTTCGTTTTGTACATTAAAGTTTTTCTATTTTGAATAAATGGAAGATTTGATGTTTTTCTATTTTGTTCGTAATTATCATATTTGGGTTATAAATTTGGTTCCTGTTTTCATTTACACTTTGTTTATCGTAGAATTTTGAAAATGAATTTCTTTGGAAGGATACAGTCGTTAAAAATGTTAAAAGCTTTGAATACATATATAAATATTATTTTTTTTATGTTGTTTATAGTTAAGGCAGTAACGTTGTGGAGGTTACCAGTTCGAACAGCATTTAGTCTTGTTTGCGCTCCCCTAAAGATGAGGTGAAAGCCTTGAAACCGGTAGGGTTATACCGTCACAAAAAAGTGGAATAAACAGTGTTTGTTAAAAATAAATTACAATATTATTTTTATATAATTTGTTATGGCGCTGTTTCTAGACAATTAAAATCACCTCAAAAGCGCTTCCTACCTAGCTCAACCCATTAACTTACATAATGACGGCCTTTGACGGCCTCCTTAGCCTGGTTGATAAAACGCCTTTCTCTCGACCTGGAGATTGCGGGTTCGATTCCCGCTGGAACCCGATTTTTTTAAACAGAGTTTTCAGTCTGGTTTTCCCTTAAGGCCTCATAAACATATTTCGGGTTGTTTGCCATATGGCAATAATCTCACGAGGGCTGCACTATACACAAAAAAAAATTATACATGATTCACTCTGGCCTTACTGTAGCTGTCAAACGTGATTTGTTAATAATAGTGGGTTCAAGTCCCGAGATAGAGCGCCCTTGAGTAGAGTTTGCTCTCTGAACAACGTTATATAAAATTATCCTTTGAACTGAAAAATAATAACAAAGGATGAGTGACTTTTCAAGTCTGCAGAAAACTTACCAATTTGGAGATTTTCCGTTACAAATATACCGTTACAAAAAGTGGAATTAACAGTGTTTGATAAAACAAATAAAAATAATTTAGTTTGTGGCTACCGATCACAGGGGATAGAAGTATGGAAAGCTACGCTCCTTCAAAAAGGACTTATTTCACTAATACAGGCACTTATCTCGCTTCCTCACAAACCACTTCACTAGAATAAAATACCATTCCATCGGAATCATCTCTAAGATGATAACAATTTAGATTCAGATACTGGCGAGAGCTTTAAAAGTTAACTTCCAAAGACCGTTTTATTTTCAAATTTCTGAGCTATACGTACTCGATAGACTTTTTGGAGATTTATAAAGTGTATAGATATCATCATTATCACTGTCTTCACCTTCTTCTTTCAGGTACAGTCCTCACTTATGTTCTTTCACTACACTACTTGCATATGAATACAAATATACTTCTTCAAAGTTCATCTTCAATTCAGATACTATCAAAGCTCTCTTGACCTTTGAGCTGGTAGCTCAGAACAAAACTATAATGCTTTTAAGGAGGACCAAAAGCTGTTCCATAGAAAAGATACCGCTACCGGAAATGTTCTTAGAAATATTTGGGTTCGCCAACTTTACAAGGAATTCAAAGAGTCGAAGTATTTAACCTGAACCTGAGACATTGTTTCTTCTTAATTGGATTAATACATATATTTTTAGTTATGTTACACCATTTAAAGGGGAGTCTAAGCTTATAACCATATGTATTGATGATAATAGCTCAGGTATGGTGATCGTCTCCCGATGACGGACAAAAGGACGATCCGATGAAAGGCATCGCAAGTACCGCGGTCATGCTGCGCGCTGCTGATTTACCGTGCCCCCGCGCGGCACAGACGCTGTTCCGCCTCTGACTTGCAGCCCGCGTGCAGCAAAACGTGACTCGAGATACTTTTCATGACATTGGCTTATTAGAATAACAAGTTACAGGAGAGGGTTAATATACGGCTTAAAAAAAAATATAATTACACTAGTTAACAAATTTTTACTTTTTGTCTGTAACAGATATTAAATTAGCTGATTCTTACTAAATCGACCCTGCTGATTACGAAAATCGTAGCGGAAAGTTTGTAACACGTAACATTTTTGTGTAACAGAAAGGGGAGTGTTTTAATAAAATAAGTACGTTTTTGCGCATTTCAAAAGTCATAATAACAACAATGAAAATAAATAAATTCCTGAAATACTAAATTTAGAGACAGAATACAGTGTTGTTACATAGGAAAATAAAAAAAGCAGAATGAAAAATAATTACTATAAGAAAAATTGACCTTATATACTATTTTTTTGTTAAAAAATAGTCTTTTTTATAAATTTGATCGAATCAACTATTTTTTTAGAGATTGTATATTAAATTGAATGAACACTCAAATTATATAACTTAGAAGCCCCTACATTACAGTAAACAGACATAAACAGATTACTAGCAACATTGTTTTGTTGAAACATGAAATACTTACAGCTATTTTTTCCTCTTGTACTTTGTGTCACCTTCTCTAAAAAAAAACCAACAGTAGTCCCTCGTCATATTAGAATCCCACCTTCCTTGATATCGTTGTTCCATTCTGTGAATATCCTGATGGAATCTTTCCCCTTGTTTATCACTTAGAGCTCCTAAGTTCTCAGGGAAAAAGTCTAGATGGGAATGCAGGAAGTGTATTTTCAGTGACATTCGACATCCTAGCTTCTGGTAACTGCAAGAGTTCTTGTACAAGCTGTTCATAATTGTCAGCTTTATTATTACCTAGAAAACCACTAACAACTCTTCCAAAGGCTTTCCAAGCTTCTAGTTAAGACAAGGGGGTATCTCTTGATACGGATAATGAAATTGTTGAGCAAATCCAATAATATAAATATCTATGATTCTTGCTGAATAATCAATGGGAACAGTCTCAAGAGATCAAAATGATAGTGGAGATGATACGAAACTTGTTCTTCGAAATGCAGAATCTTCTTTGCAACTTGACTTATGAATGCAGCTCCGCACTCTTCTATGGTATTAAAGCATGGACGCTTAGTGAGGCTACTATGTGAAGCTTTTGAAATGTGGTGCTATTGAAGAATGGAGAGAATCTTGAAATCGATGCATAAAGTCACTAGCAAAAGAGAAAAAGGAGAGTACTTTGGACATATAATGCGAGGAAAAAGTATGAGATCAGTCAGCTGATATTGCAGCAAAAGATTCAAGGCAGAAGAAGTGCTGGAAGAAAATACATCTCTTGTTCTAGGTCGTATGACCTGTTTGTGACGGTGGGCTGTCCTGGGATGATGACGGCCAGCTGTCCTTCCACCTTTTCGGCAGCCTTCATGGTAATCTCCTGCTGCTAGGGTTTTCAGTCTTACCAATTTTCGGAAGTCTCGTATCCTCCATGCGGTCTACAGGATCTCTCCAGAAGTGCCTTCTGCTTCTTCCCCACCTCACTATGTCTTGAACGCCACAGACAGACTTTATCGTTTCATTTCTGATCCGATCTCTGAGAGTTCTGCCTGCGATGGAGCGTAGGGTTCTCATTTCCGCCACTCTTAGAAGGTTTTTTGTCCTGTTGGTATCGGTTCTCACTTCTATCCCATACGTCATGATAGGGCAGACGCATGTTCACGTGTCCAACGCCAATGTCCAAATTACATATCAATACAACAAAACATTTAAAAAATAATACATAAATAGAGTGGTACCTCGGATTACGAACTTAATTAGTTCTTCGCGAGCCGAAATGTTCGCAAACCGAAATTCATTTTCTTGAGAGACATAATGAGGGTTAATTTAATTCAAAATATATTTGATATATACTGTATATTATATGTATATACGAGTATATCAAGAATAACGAACGCAACGACAAACAATGTTCACAACGCGCGCACCTGAAAACAACTAATGCGTAATTGCGTAATGCGCCGTTACAACTAATTCGTGCGCCGAGGCATTGTACGCAGGTCGAGTCAAAATTTGTTCGGAAATTGTGTTCGTATCCCGATTTATTCGTGACTAGAGGCGTTCGTGAGGTTTGACTGTAAGTAAGTAGTCAAAATGATGACAGTCAAAATTATTACAAAAAAAATTACAATATATCATACACGGTTGATCACATGGTACAGGACTTTCTCTAGTCAGCTGCCCGCACCTTACCATCCCAATTTGAAATAAATGCTAAAGAATAGTCGAGTACAAATTCAATACTTCATTAATTCTTCTTAACTTATATTATACCTTCATACTTTTACTCTATTACGGGTTCTTACAATTTCCTTCGAGTCTCCCGGCCACCAAAAGCGGTGTCCGGTCCAGGATTATGGACGGCCCGTAAACTGGGCGTATAAATCAAGTCCTTTGCTCGCCCACCGACACGGCCGCTTTATTATATCAAATGTATTATTAGTATATAAAACGGTTATAAATTACAGCCCAGCTCGACACCCAAGGCGACAATTGATTTCGGTAGATTCTCTTACCGAGTAACACTGTATTATACACACATAACGCGTATCAAGGATTTGGTATTCAACAAATTCTGGAGTGAACATTCTTCTTGGTCAGTTAGTTTTAGTGTATATTTGGAGGAAAGGTGAAAGTCTGAATGATAGATAATTTACAAGTATTTGCAATCCACACACCCTCTAATGACATAATAGCTTATACCTTCAGATCTATTCCACCACACCCACGTTAATATGGACCAGGGGACGGCGAACTACGGTCCGTGGGCCAAATAAGGTCCGATGCATATTTTAATCCGACCCGCGAGCTAATAATAACCTCATCTCATTTTTAATATTTTTTTATGTGCTTGTTTTGTTAAATTGTATATGTGTAGCGTGTGTCCTAGTAGGACGTGCTGATAATGATGTTGTTGACATCTCTGTATTCGCTTTAGTCGAATTCTGTGTTCCTTTTCGTTCGGGGTCATCAATTTAGCGGGATGCTTAATTTGATACGTCGTGATAATTCCGATTTGTTTGTATTTAAAATAAAATACGTCGATTCAGGAATGCGGTAAAAGTGAGAGTGAATAGTCGGTAAATAATACACAGAAATTAATGGTCAAGCGAATAATAACAAGTCCTTTATTCATCGATAAGTAGGTATATATAGAATTTCAGAACGGGACGCGTGACTGCGTCCGCGGTATATCTCGATCTCACTCCTGCTCGTGCTGAGGTGGTCGCAAGCGCTGCGGACACTACAGTGGGTAGGATATTTATTGTCGAAACGGCGAGACGGCGTGATATGTTCTCTTTCTACCTTGGAATGCGATGTAAATATTATTTGCGTGTAAACAGTGTTGACGTTTCTGGTATGTGACAATTGTACATATCCAGAGGTTGATTCATCGGTCGTTGACCCTGTATGTTGACAATATTTTAGGGACGTGGGTACCCTACATATGTATAATATTGTTTTATTTAGTACATAATTAGTTTAGATTAATTTTAATTTAACGTTTAAGTTAACTTTAATTAAATTAAATTATTTGAAAAATGAAGTACGTAAAATCGCAATACAGGAAAGCATTAACAGAATACCATTTTGTAATCCATTTTGATGGGAAGTATTAATTTAGAACTCCAGTTTAATGAAATGTTATCTCAGATAAAGTAATTACATTCATCTCATTAGTAGATATTATTGTTATGTTACATTTGTTCAATAATATAACAATTTTGGCTGTTTCTAATACCTTAATTAATAAATGTAAATATTTCATTAGTTAAGTGTGTCAGTAAAATGTGTATAAATATTATCATCGCCTAATAAAAAAAGGTTAAAGTGTTTTTTTTGCTATAACATACGAGGGTCATCCAGAAACTAAGATTACAAGGGCACCTGAGGCCGGGGGAAATTTTTTGTTTCAAAGTTGGTGCACCTATAGGGTGGATCCTAACGGTCAGTTTGTTTGGTCTCGCGTGTTTATCGGCTATTTTGTTCAGTCACAGTAAATTCTTCCGATGGAGAGGTCGTCGTGCGCTCCCGTCCGTGTGAGATCCGCGCGGTCATCAGTTTTTTGACTTTGCAGAACAATACCGCCGCGAATATCCATCGGAAGCTCGTGGAAGTTTATGGTAGTGATTTGATAAGTCGACAACATGTCACGAAGTGGGTTAGGTTGTTCAGAGAAGGCCGTACTGATACTCACGACGAGGCAAGGCAGTGATTTCTGACGAATTTGTGCAAAAAATTGAAGAACAAGTGTGAAATGACCGCCGTGTGACGCTTGACGACATTCACAAAGAATTTTCTGACATTTTTCGAAGTATCCTTGGTAGTATTGTGTCAGAAAAAACTTGGTTACAAGAAGTTGTGTACAAGATGGGGGCTCAAAATGGCACCGTCAAAATCGCGTGACCACCGCGCGTGAATTTTTGGATCGTTTTGCACAGGAGGGATAAGCTTTTCTGGACTCTATCGTGACGGGAGACGAGACGTGGGTGTGTAACTACACCCCAAAAAATTTTCAACGATCAGGAGGTCGAGGAAGCTGTGAAGAAGTGGCTGAAAGAGCTGGCGGCGGAGGTCTATGACACTGGCATACAAAAGCTGGTGCCCCGACTACAGAAATGTCTCGATATCAACAGCAGTTACGTTGAAAAATAGTTTAATATATTTGTGAAGTATCCTGTAAATTTCAATTAAATACAATCATTTTTCGATCCTACATAAATGTTGTAACCTTACTTTCTGGATGACCCTCGTATAAGTACAATTTCCTGCATAAAAATCCTCGAGTTAACTTCCTGGCCCGTCGAGCAAATTTTTTACGATCTGGCCCTTAGCGAAAAAAGTTTGCAAACCCCTGATATGGACGATACAATAGGTCCAGCACTATTTACACTAGAAGATCAAAATCTTTTTTATTTACTATGAGCGTGATATCACTCAGTTATGAAAAATGAACTGCTTAAAAGGACTTCTCTGCCGGCGACACATCGGAATGTGAAAACAATAATAGCGATGACGGACTTAAGGTTCGACGTCACGGGAGAACCAAAATTGCTATAAACTCCTACATATGAAGGAGTATATGCCAGTGTCAAGTGATGTTCTCTACACTAGAAGATCAATATCTTCTTCGTTTACTACGAACGTAATATCACTCAGTTATGAAAAATGAACTGCTTAAAGGGACTTCTCTGACGGCGACACATCGGAATGTGAAAACAATAATAGCGATGACGGACTTAAGGTTCGACGTCACGGGAGAAGCAAAATTGCTATAAATCGCTTATCTCTTCATCTTCTTGAATAATAGCCGTGAACTCCTATATATGAAGGAGTATACGCCAAGTGTCAAGTTGGCGATGTCCACTTCATAGGATCTTGATAGTTCTGTTCACATCTGTAGTTGATATTTTGAGTATACTAAGGCCAAGCCCACACCGAAATTCTTCGTTAGGTGCTAAGCTAGATTTTACGTGACTCATATACTAGGTGACTTCATGCCTGGCCACACCAAAGTGTTACGTACAAATTCATTTGACAGTTGGGAGCGGTTGAGTCAACACACGATGTCACTCTCAAAAGTAACCAATTTCATTACAATTTACCATCTTTATTAACTTCCTGTGCAACTTCATTCCAAAGTGATTTTATTACAAGTACATTTTTCTATAATTTGCTCGATGGGTTCTACAAAGGCTCACTTTTATACACTGCTGTCATTAAAACTTCCACCATCTTGTACTATAAATTAACCAACACGTCTGTTCGCTAGGAGATTCACTCGATGACTAATCGTCATGCAACGTGACGCGAAGCGTACAGTGTGGCCACTGCGATAGTATGCGGTATGTTGGTTATGTCGCCTAACTCGCAACATAGCTCGAAGCATCAAGCGAGGTTCCTTCCTGGATGGCCGAGCCCTAAATGAACTCGACTCAGGACTACTGTTATCTAGTGATATACTATGAAGTTAAACTATTTTACAACTGAACTACAAAAGTTAACAACTAAATAAACATTTACAATAAGATGAGAATTAAACGTACAATAAGCAAGCGAATGACTTCAGTTTAAATGACGACTATCGATAAGAATAACATATATTATACATACACTCGTAAGTTATTTCATAACAAGTTAATCGTTTTTCGGTTAATAAAATTAATAACGCTACTAAATATGAAACTTTAATCTTAAAGTTCAACAGGCAGGGAAGATTTGCGTGGAGAAATATTTTTGTTTGTTTCTTAACCCTTCCCTTACGGTGTTAAAATTGAAACGCGTGCTCCGGTGTTGGGTAGTGAGTACGCGATCAAAAATTAGCGATTTTAAATCGGAAAAATAAGAACATTCATAGATAATCCCCTTAATTAATTATAATTGAAGTTAAAAATTATAATAATTGAGATTTATTTGCTGAAAACATTAAAAAACCATCTGGCAACGCTCACGGAACGGGCGTACG
This sequence comes from Odontocerum albicorne, assembly GCA_949825065.1. Classification (NCBI taxonomy): domain Eukaryota; kingdom Metazoa; phylum Arthropoda; class Insecta; order Trichoptera; family Odontoceridae; genus Odontocerum; species Odontocerum albicorne. Next base: position 5,451,121 of record OX463843.1, read on the forward strand.
TCTAATCTATTTGCAAGTCCAGAAGATACTGCGGCGCGGAGCGGTACCCCGGCGTGGCTTACGTTTGCGACGATTGAGACAATTGAGCTCCTCGCAATTCAGTGGAATATGCAAGAGTGAGATGCGAATATAGTGTCGCGCTTCCCGCATACTCTTCACATATCGTCAAGACGAGGCACTCGCAGCGTTTAAATGCGAATTTGTTTTCGACCTTTACAAAACACCTACGATGTAGTAGATAAATTCTGATTATTATAAATATTATTTTTTAAATCAATGCGTAAATATATTATGGAGGAATACCTAAAATCTTAACCTTGTATTTATAATATTTATAGAGATATTGATGGTTATTAGAAGCAACGTGTAGAAGATACCCAACACAGGGAAGGAAAGGTTAAAGATCATAGGAAAATTGTTTAGAGAACAGGAGAAAATATACGTTCGAAATCTCCCTCCTCCTGACACACACATACAAAGAAAAATCCCTAATATGGAGTCTGGCCAGATAGACAGGGGACTAACAATGTTCAAAATCCCTAATATGGAGTCTGGTCAGATAGACAGGGGACTAACAATGTTCAAAATATATTCTACTTATAATTACTGTTTTTCTACGAGTGCTTTTATATTTATTATAGAAAACCAGGGCTTGACTGAAATATGGGGTTGAATTGATGCATATATTTTTTCCTTTGGTGCGTCTCGAGACATTCTAGTGATTTGCCCACTCCTCCATCATTGTGCCAAAGGTTATAAGTTTTATGCAGATCTCCACTTTTATTTATCTGTGTTTCCTGTAGATGTTGCGTCTTCGTTAGGTAACGAAGACGCAACATCTACAGGAAACTTGGGTTCTTACTTGGGTTCCTAGTCATCGAGGTATCCCAGGTGGGATACCTCGATGACTAGGAACCCAAGCCAGGGTGATATAGAGGCCCGCCTTGTCGAGGCTGGATATGGTTTCCTTTATAATAAGAGTTATACTATTTGAAGATGGAAATGCGTTCTTTCCTATAGCTTGAAGGGAACTTAGAGAGTCGGATAAAATTAAAGTGTTAGGGATACTTAATTCTAAAGCTATCTGTAATGCCTCCAAGATTGTCAATGCCTCACCAGTAAATACAGTCGAAAATTTGGGTAGTTTATTTTTTTTCTTAATATTTTAAGTTTCGCAATATATTGCAATTCCTACATGTTCATCATTAGCAATCTTGGATGCGTCTATGTAGATGACAGCCCAGTTACTCCAATGGGTGTTAATGTGATTGATGCAATCATAATTGGCGTGATAATTTAACTTGTCAATACCAAGGGATTCAATAATGCGGGGTTTATAATTAAAGCCTGAAACGGAGTGCAGTAAAAAGGAGGAATAGGATTTTTGGACTGCAATGTTCAAGGTTGAAAATTTACGAAAACTTTGTATTAAAGGGGGGAGTGTTTTATGTCTCCAAAAGATGATAGTGAGAATTTTTATTTATTTATTTATTATTACACATGACAAGAAATATACATCATTTGCAAAAAAACAACAGGTAATTTAATTTGGACATACATTATTTTAATGGATCTGGGTTTGTCGCTTTCATTTGTCGTATCCCCAGTAAACTAGGCTTTTGCCTGTATCTCACTGAGGATATTTAGCATGAAAAAATAAATCGATACTTCTTTCCGATTTTTGATTTCATAAAAACAAAACCCCGTTGCTCGTTCTCATCAACCTGACAAACAGTGACACTCAATTACAACTGGAAACATCATGCGAAATCAAACTCTTTACACATCATCACTCCAAAAAGACCAATATTTGTTCATCCCATACATAATATACCGCACACACTCATAAGAATAAAAACAAAAACAAAAGTAAAACCAAAAATGAACCAAAATGAAACAAAAATAAAACCAAAAATGTTCATCCCATAATATACCGCACACAATCATAAGAATAAAAATATACAGAAACACAAATACAAAACAACGAAAATCAAAACAACAAGAGGAAACCCACACAAATCTTTTCCACACGTCATTCATCCTGAAAGCCCAAGTACTCAAAATCCTGTCGCAATAACAACCACGCTCCGATCGACTGGCTAAATGGTTTTCCTTCCTTTATCTTTATTGAATTCGGCACGCCATTGTACGTCATGGGAGCTAAATAAGCATATTGCCGTTGGGCAAAAGAGGTTTTAACTCTAGGGATGGTGAACATTTCATTAGTTGCCATGCGTGGCATGTGTCTCTCTGCTGAGTCTGCATCTTCCCTTCCTCTCGTTGGTAGTGCCATAGAATGGATTTGAGATGCAAATTGGCTATGTTCAGGACCCGATACTCTCTGAAAAACTCCGCTGTGGGATACCGGGCAGGAAGTTTATTAATTATTTTCACAATAAATTTTTGGGAAACCTGCAATATTTGCTTTTGGGTTAAGGTTCATCCCCCCCAAACTGATATACCGTAGGAAAGTGCTGACTGACATAAGGCGAAGTACTCGTATATCCTTTTAAGAATATTTTTACTGAGCACGAGAATGAGATCTGAAAGTGATTTCAATTTACGCAGAAGGGGATGGGATGGTGTTTTGAAGATATTGAGATAGTATCGGGTACCTAAGAACTGTCTTTGAAAGCAGAGTGGTGGGTCCACACATTCAACCTGTAGGGCATTAGTCGGCGTAGATTTCATAGCTCCAAATACAATTCGAAATGCCTGAAATTGAATAAGGTCTAGTATATGGAGAATATATTTGAAGGTAGGGTTCAATAAGAATGAACCATAATCAAGGTGGCTTCTGATGAGGCCAGTGTATAGAAGTCTCAAAATGGTTGGTTGAGCCCCTCACCAGACTCCTGATACCGCGCGAAGAATATTTATCATTGGTTGATGTTATGTTTTCAGCGTGATGTTTTCCATGATAACCTGGAGTCGAATGTCATTGCAAGGAATTGGTGTGAACTGTGGTTAGGAATAGGAACATTGTCAATACAAAAATGAGTAGAAGATAGTTGTTTTTCCGCGAAAACACAGCAATAGAACTTTTGGAGGGGGACTTTAATCTATGATTTTTGAGCCAATCGGAAAGAAAGTGAAGAGAATTGTTCAATATTTTTTCTGCTATTTTAACCTTTCCTTCCCGGTGTTGGGTATCTTCTACACGTTGCTTCAAATAACCATCAATATCTCTATAAATATAATAAATACAAGGTTAAGATTCTAGGTATTCCTCCATAATATATTTACGCATTGATTTAAAAAATAATATTAATAATAATCAGAATTTATCGACTACATCGTAAGTATTTTCTGAATATCGGAAACAAATTCGCATTTAAACGCTGTAAGTGCCTCGATCTTGGGTCTTGACGATAGGTGAAAAGTATGCGGGAAGCGCGACACTATATTCGCATCTCACTTTTGCATACGTCACTGAATAGCGAGGAGCGCAATTGTCACCACCTCGCAAGTGTAAGCGACGCCCGAGTTAGCCCCCAACCCTGCCGCGCTGCAGTAGCTGTTGAGCTGGCAACGAGACTAGACCTACGCCCGTTCCGTGAGCGGTGCCAGATGGTTTTTTAATGTTTTCAGCAAATAAATCTCAATTATTATAATTTTTAACTTCAATTATAATTAATTAAGGGGATTATCTATGAATGTTCTTATTTTTCCGATTTAAAATTGCTAATTGATCGCGTACTCACTACCCAATACCGGAACACGCGTTTCATTTTTATCACCGTAAGGGAAGGGTTAAAAGATTTGTTGGACGTGTAAATTACGATATCGTCTGCATATTGTAATACGACTGTATTGAGAGGAACAGGGTGCAAAAATTCTGCTTTATAAATGTTATAAAGGAGAGGGCTAAGGAATGATCCTTGAGGAAGACCCCTCCAAACTGTTCTTGAGAAGGATATCTCATCTATTGACAGTTAAATATGAGGGGAGTGATTTTATTGGGGATTTTTTGTGCAGCATCTTTTGTTTTAAAAATATGTAAAATGACATTATCATAAGCTAAATTTATATCTAAGACAGCGGCTAAGTTCTAAGAAATATTGAGAATAGCACTGCGTGATTTACGGAAGCGAAATGGATTAATATTCAGAATTTTATTGCGTTCACAAACCATTCAAGGTAGTTTATAATAAGATGTTCCATTATTTTTCCCAAAGGCTTTTGGCCTATATGAATTTCCGTCTGAAAGTTCTTTGCTGATTTTAGGTATCGGGATGATTTTCAATATTTTCCAGGACTTAGAATTTTGTTGTGTTGAAAATGCAATTAACCAGTGTTAAGTAATATTTCCTTTCGTAGGGAAGGGTTTTTACTAAAACTAGATAAGGGATGTTTCCAGCCCTGGAGAAGAATCCTTTAGGTTGGATAAAACTATGTTAAGTTCGTTTTCTGTGAAAGGTGCATCTAGAGGATGATTATGAGAGGTGAAGAAGTAAATATATGGAATGTCATGATGGGTTGGAGATGAAGAAGGAACAATTTTGTTTAAAAAAAGTGTGAATCCAACGCCCTGTTGGTATTTTGTGTAAACGAGTTAAGTAGATGTATCTAATTTTTTTTTACATTCTCCCACACTGTCGATATTGGAGTTTCTGTAGAAAAGGAATGACAAAACTGTCTCCATTCAGATTTCTTCTTCTTAAGAAGTAAGCGTTTTGTGATGGCTTGTACTTTGCGAAGAAAATTTGACTGAATCATGTTATTTTTATAAGATTGATAAACCATTTTCGAGATTTAATTGCATTAGAACACTCTTCATCACACCATGGATGGGGTTGTGGCTAAAGAGAGCTGGACTTTTTTAAATGGAATCGAAGAGTAAGATGACCTCCGTGGCCTGGTGGTAAGACACTTGTCTGCCGATCCAGAGGTTGCGGGTTCGATCCCCACTGGAACCCAGATTTTTTTAAATAAGAGTCCAGTCTGGTTAACACTTAGGGCCTATAAAAATATCTTTCTGGTTGGCTGGAAGAGATTGCCACATAGCAATAAACTCGCCAGGTTAAAAAAAAAAAAGAGTAAGCCGCCTGGATCACCAACTCCACGAATTTATCATACAGAATATTGAAGTTTTTGTGTGTCGGCCAATCTATTTGTTGTATTGAGGCATCGAGAGTATGGAAGAATTTGTTCCAATCGGTTCTACCGTTGTTAAATTTATTACAGATGGGGTTAATGAATGGAGGTTGAGGTGATAGAAATGGAATGATTATGGGAAAATAGTCCCTTCCGTGGAGATCAAGAACTAAATTCCACGATGGCATAGATGCTAATGTGGCTGGAACAGATTGATAAATCTATTGCGCTTGCATTTTGATTCGGCGCTGTCAATTGGGTAGGTGAGCCGTCATTCAGTACACAAAGTTCAAAGTCGTCCAGAATATTCACAAGTTCGTAAATTCGATTTTTGTACAGATGGTTATATTTTGTTAAATATAGACCCACTTCACACAGAGTGACCCAAGAAATTCTGAATACTTTGAAATAAAATATTTAGTCTAGTGAGTCAATAAGGAACATGTAGCCTGACAAGCCGAGTTAGTTCCGGACTGTTAAATTTTGTGCTGAAAATCTTAAATTATGCGAGATAATAAACATGTTTCTTCTGTCTGACAAGCTGTAATACTCGTCATTTCCAACAACTGACCGTAGTCCAAATCAGCTCTCACTAATATAATGCGTATTTAATAAAAATACAGTTTACTTTTCCTATTACATAGAAGGGACAAACAATAATGCTACGGTCGCCGCTTCCCAATTATTGAATTTTCCATCGAGTTGATCCCCGCCACGTGCCGACAAATTCAGACTGTAAGGGACGGCCGCTAGACAGCCGCTACAATTCAATACATTTAATGTTACTCTATGCGCTAGAGGTAATGTGATGAAAACAAAATGCATAATCAACACTGTGTCAATGATTATGGCGCACTAATTTGATTACAGACACGCGTGTGACTCTCGCGCGGTAGAAGTGAAACTTCTTTGCTCCTTGGAAAAGTTGATTTTATGTATTGTTTTTTTTTTTTTCATTTGTTAACGATTTTTTTTAGGATTAGGAAATGGTTATGTGGAATTAAATTCAAGAAAATCTCTCTTAATTAAATCAAAATATATTATTGTTTTTATTTTTAATAATTCATAATAATTTTAATAATAATATAATAAACTTAATAATATTAAATTAATATTTTTTAATATTCAATATATTAATATTTTTATGTTATTATTAATTATTTTTAAATAATTATTTATTTATTATTGTATTATTTTTATTATACAATATTATTAATAATATTATTATATTATATTATTAATTAATTATGTATATTATAAATAATTATAATACAATATAATAATATAATTATAAATATTAAAATAACATATATGTATTATTATAATTATATAATAAGTATAAATTATATATTAAATAAAATAAAATAATATAAAATAAAATTAATAAATGTTAAATATATTAAAATAAAAATAATGTTAAACAATTTTTATTTATTTTTAATAATAAATAATATTTTGAATAATAATATAATGCACTTAATAATATTAAAATAATGAATTCATGAATAAAATATTTAATAATAATAAATAATCAAATTATAATAATATAATACACCGTTTCACTTTTCGTGACGTTCAGGCCAATTTACCCTACCGCGTCTATAGAAGTTTCACTTCAAAAACCTATCCCACAGGTTACTCGGTTTGAAATATTTGAGGATATACTCGTATTATCATATATACTAAAAAATATATATATCATATGTACACATATATGATATACCTACAGGTGTCGCAAAAAAATTTGCTTTCCAACTAAATTGATTTTGGCAAGGTGATCTTGGACAACAAGGCCCAGCAATAATGATTGTTTTTGTGTACTGTAGTGTCCTTATTCTGAGAATCACAAGATTGGATCATCTCTTTGTGTCCTGCACATCTTCTCGCTTAGTGATCACATTTAATGGTGCAAAATCGAGGAATTTGATAGCAATATAAATAATTTTAAACAAAGTGTCATTTGACACCTTTGAAAAAACAGTAGTTTTCGTCAAAAATAACCTAAAAGCGTTTCATGAAAAATAAAATAATTGGGACAATTTTCACATTGGAATAATATAGAAATGACTGGTATTCCAATATATTATGATATAAACAACTGTCATGACTCAATAATTTGTGGAGATATAAAAGTGTTGGACGTCCATCTTGATCTGTAGCCTGGGTATGCAAAGTTCTTATGATTCCTGTGTGAATGGGACAGCAGAGCAAGATAGAAATTATGTTCAACTCAGCTTATAAAACTCTAGGATTTGTAATGAGAATCTCTAAGTCGTTTGAAAACCAATTGGTGCTCAAAACGTTGTTTAAGTCATTGATCCGTAGCAAACTAGAAATCGATGCTTGCATTTGGAGCCCGGTGGGGGCGCAGAACTCACTCATGGTGGAAAGAGTACAAAAAAAATATCTACGATATCTCTATATGAGAGAGTTCGGTGTCTATCCATGGCTTTATCCTACTCAGTTTCTGCTGGGCATGCTCGGGTATAACTCCTTGAGTGTAAGAAGAGGTCTGCGTCTCCTGATATACATTGTCAAACTCGTTCGAGGAGTTGTGAGCTGTCCAGCATTACTACAACGATTAACGTTAAATGTTCCTAACAATTACACTAGACTGCGCCGGCAAAAACTGTTCTCAATAACATACGCAAGAACGGGTCTTCCAGCCGCTATGCCTGTTGGAAAGGCCTTAACTCTTCTGAACGGGACTGCTTCGGATATTGACATATTTCATATCACATTACCAAAAGCAAAAGTAAATTTTCTTCTTAAATTGAGCGCGTTAGAAAGCATTCATCAACATACTTAAGTGACTGAATATATGTGTATCATATGTTTGTGTGTATATACTCGTATGTATGCATATATAGTACATTATTTTTTATTTTATATAATTTTTTATTTTTTTCTATTCAATTTTTCTTCTTTTTTTAATATGTCTTGTATTTTTCAAAGTAATTGGGCTAAGCCTGTTTTGAAAAAAATAAATAAATAAAATAAACTAGCGCGTGTGAGGATTGTTACCAGACGAATTATTTTATATAAAATAAAATAATAGATTACACAAAACAAAACAAAAAGTCACCGCTGACAAGAAAACACACTGGCCACTAAGGGCATCTCTTGAACCTGGAAGCGTGAACATTTTGCTTCCAAGTATTTTTAATAGAGAAAAATACTTCTACCACTTCTACACATAAAATTAGGCAACATGAAACAGTTTGTTAAAGCTATGATAAAAACTGCTTCAGGTACCTCTACAAGAAGTGGCCTCATCTATCAGAAGTCATGCTAAAAGACGGTTTTCTCGTTGGTGCTGATATCAGAAGGCTGATGATAAACAAAGACTTTCACCCTTAAATGACTAGAGCTGAAAGAAATACAGTGAAACCAGGTTATCGTTCTCGTTATTTTTATAATATTTTCCAACTGTGAAAATCTCAAATCTATTAAAAACACTCAAAAGTGTTTTAGTTATTTTGCGTTTTCTCAATTAGTTGAAAACTGTTGGAAATGCGGTTTGAATCTCTTTTGCGTTTCTATGTCCATATAAATTATCCCTTTACGAATTATATTTCAATAGAGAAAATCACAATAGAGAACCCCATGGAAAGCAAAACAGAAGCAGAACTCTCTTAAGGAGTATTGCCGCCCGCGTGCTACTATAGAACAAAATAAAAAAGTGATTTAATTTATCCATTTACTTATTTAACAGGGTTTTATATACTCGTATCTACAGAAAATTTATTTGATTACTTTATCGAGTTCTCATATATTCGGTTCTAATTTGTGTATTTTTAAGACAAATTCAAACGAATTTTCCAGAAAGCTTTTTCGGAAAGCTTGTTGTCCTGAAAGTAATTGTATATTTTCGTGTCTTATTCAAACGCAAAACTGTAGCAAATACTCGTGAACGATGATTTTCCATATTTTCAGTATCTCATCAATTTTACATATCGTAGAGATGTTATTCTCGACCAAAGTCTAAATTTGGTCGTTATCAATAGTAGTCAGCCTTTCCGAGCGGACACCATATTCGAATGTCTCATCACCATTATGGATTTTTTCAAACCACATTTAACACACACATCGTTGCATCGTTGCCATATACTATATACGAGGCGTATCCAGAAAGTAAGTGTACTGAGGCTCTCACGACCGGATGGATTTTATTTTCGACATGTTGGCTACACTTCCGTGTAGCCTGATCCTTCCCCTCCGCAACGAGACCGGTTCGAGGTCAGTACGTTGAGAAGTGTCGACGCGACAACACGTTTCGTGAAAAATGTCAACCCAATCTCCCGCCAAGTGCGAAATTTTGTAAAAAGGCAAGAGTTTTTGAGGCGCTGCAAACTCCATGGAGATGAATTTCTCCGCTCCATCGTTACTGGAGATGAAACTTGGGTTGCACACTACACGCCTGAAACCAAAAGGCAGTCTCAACAGTGGCGTCACACCTCTTCACCCTCCGCCAAAAAGTTCAAAACTACAATTTCAGCCAAGAAAATCATGGCATCCGTGTTTTGGGACTGTCAAGGCATAATTTTAATTGAGTATATGCCTCGAGGGGAGACCATCAACTCTGCAAGATACTGTGAGACCCTAAAAAAATTGCGAAGGGCGGTTCAGAACAAGAGAAGAGGCATGCTGACAAAGGGAGTCTGCCTGCTGCACGACAATGCCAGACCACACACGGCCAACGCCACGAAGGAACTGCTCGCCTCGTTTAAATGGGGTGTCCTGAACCATCCCGCGCATTCCCCTGACCTAGTACCTTAAGATTACTATCTCTTTACCTCCCTGAAGCTGTACATGGGTGGAAAAAGGTTTTCAACCGACGAGGAGGTAAATGAGGGGGTGGAGAAGTGGACGGAGGGGTTGGCGGGAAACTACTTCGAGGAAGGCATCAAAAAGTTGATACCCCGCTTCACCACCTGCATTGAGAGGAATGGCGACTATGTCGAAAAATAGCTTACATATGTACTACGGTAACCACGTAATTTTTTTGTTTAAATAAAAAAAATTGTAACCTACAAAAATTCAGTACACTTACTTTCTGGATATGCCTCGTATATTTAATTTCATTTATGCTACATTTGTTCCTTCGCCGCCGTAGTAAAAAAATATTGAAAAAAAAAACAATTTATCTCGTTTCATCTAGACAAAAATGTCGCGAAAAAAAAATTACACATGCAGTTTGAGTAAATAACAAGTAAAAATGCTTTACAAATAGTGTTAACTTGTTTTTTCACATTTCATTCCATAAAACTTCCGTTCTAAAATTATGTCATTGTGGCCACGGTCATGGTCGCCCCCTTCATATTGGTAGCTTACGTGTCGCGCCCGCATTGCACGTGTAAGAGCCACGGTCCTGAAGGGAGGAATGAGTGTAATTGAAGATACAGAAGAGTCACACGAGAATCACTCGAGTGATTCATTTGACACTGTAAATGATATTGAAATAATACTTATTTGAAAGGAAATCAAGTGTTATGTGTATTCAAAAAGGAATTAATCAGATAGGGTAAGCTTTACAAGTGCGTGGGAGAGAAATTGTTAATATTTTTTTCCTTTTTACCCTATGCGCTGTGAATGATGCACCTTCAATTTGCACTATGCACCTCTTCATCTCATTCTCTTTGCTGGGCCTCATAGTCGAGTAAGTCGAAATTGACCATTGAGGAAATAAATAAATTAATTCAAGCGCGTGCTCGACGATTATTCAAATATTTACAATATTTTATTTGTTTATTTTCATTTATTTTACACATGACAAGAAATATAACATACATTATTTGTGAAAAAAACAACAGGTAATTTAATTTGGACACACAATTTTAATGTATCTGGGTTTGTTGCTTTTCATGTGTCGTGTCCCCAGTAAACTAGGATTTTGCCTGTATCGGAGTGAGGACATATAGCATGAAAAAATAAATCGATACTTTTTTCCGATTTTTTATTATATAAAACCCCGTTGCACATTCTCATCAACCTGATAAACAGTGACACTCAATTACATATGTACACATCACCCGAAATCAAACTCCTCACACTTCATCACTCCAGACATACCAAAAACATTCACCCCACTATGTACCGCACATAATCATAAAAATAATAAAACAAAAATATAAATATAAAACAATAAAAAAACACCACATTCAAGAGCTCACACAAACTGTAATTTATTATAACTACTGCTTTTTGTATCTTCATGTTAGTTTAAGATAAAGTTTTGTATTTTTCGTCAATAATTTCAAGTACTTATATACCCTGTCACATGTTCATTTGTATATAAAGACACTGTTGTGTCGTTAATTAAATAAAATTAAAATAAAATAAACCAAAAAAAATAATAAGACAGCTACTTCGATGGGCTTATAAGTTACACTTCTCTAACGGGGTGTTAGTTACTCTTCTCTAATGGGCTTATTAGTTACACTTCTCTAACGGGATGTTAGTTACTCTTCTCTAATGGGCTTATTAGTTACTCTTCTCTAATGGACTTATTAGTTACCCTTCTCTAATGTACATTAGTTACCCTTCTCTAATGGACTTATTAGTTACTATTCTCGAACGGGCTTATTAGTTACTCTTCTCTAATGGGCTTATTAGTTACTCTTCTCTAACGGGCTTAACAGTTACTCTTCTTTAAAGTTGAGTTAGGAAATAAAAGACCAGGGTAGCCTAAAAAGAGTTACAAAGATGATCTAACTCGGCGCAGTGTTGCAGCATGACAGTAGCGCGATCAACGAAGACACGCCGTGACTGAGAGAGAAGAGAGGCCTAGTAATAATTCAATAAATAACAATATAAACATTAATTACTGCACCTGATCATCCAAGGCAAAATAGAAGGTCGAAGAGGTGTTGGCAGGAGGCAAATCTTCTGTCTCCGCAATATACGTGATTGGACTGGCATAAGGGGCTTTGGAGATCTTTTTCGGGCTGCCGGGGACACAACTGTCTACTCTCAAGTAATATTCAACGTTGGTGGGACCTGACATGACACTGGGAAGAAGAAAAAGGGATACAGACAGTTTAAAGAAGCTTTTCTCTTTAGAGCAGACATCTTTGTCCCCGACAAAGATGTCTGCTCTCAGGTGATATTCAACGTTGGGGGGACATGACGTGAAATAAAAAAATAAATAATAATAACTATATAAACTCGTGCTACATGTGGGAGAAATTTAGTAATTTAGTATAAATTTACCCTATATCCCTAAATACGAAGAAAACCATAAATAATCAATATTGTATGAAACACACATGAACAGAATAAAAATAGTGAATATCGGCGCCGTATATTGTAGACGTCGCTTAATATATTTTTTATGATTATTACACTTCTAAATTATATAACAGGCAGAAGACTTTATTAAAATTTCCAAGAATATATTGGTGAGCCGCTATGGGTGAGGAAGTGACGCTATTTACGTCTCATTCTCACTTTGCTTCGGTATATGGGAACGTAAGAAATATAATCTCAGTTTGGTCGCTTCTCTCGCTTCAGTAGCTCGCGGGCATCCATTTGAGGTGGTCTTCGCCCGTTTTGTGAACGTCAGCCGATGTTTTTTTCATGTTTCCAGCAATTAAATTTCAATTATTATCACTTTTGACTTCAAACTTAATTAATTTAAGCGATTGGCTATGAATATTCTTATTTGGTCAGCTCTCCTCGTCCTCAGGTTGTATGCTCTTCTGTCCCGGACTACGTCCCCCAGGCCGTGCCTCTGCATCAGGTTATCTTTTTGCCCCACCCACGAATTCTTTGGTCTTCCGCTGGTTGTTATTCGAGGAAGATCCATGGAGATTGACTGGTTCACAATGTGATCGGGTGCTCTGCGTCCAACGTGCCCATACCATCTCAATCGCCTCTCCTCCATCTTGCTGTTGATGTCTGTAACAACTAGGCTTCCACGAATGAGTGAGTTTTTTATTTTGTCTCTTAGGGACACACCATCTGACCATATTAGCATGCGCATTTCAGCAGTTTCTAGTTGCCTAGAGTAAGAGTTATACATCGTCCAGCATTCGGAGCCATAGAGGAGTGCGGGTCTGACAATCGTTTGGTATACTTTTCCTTTTAACTTTACTGGCATTTTCGGATCACATAGAACTCCTGTCATTGGTCTAAACTTCATCCATCATGCACCTCATCAGTATGCTTTTTGCACCACCCATGAATTCTTTGGTCTTCCTCTGGTTGTTATTCGAGGAAGATCCATGGAGATTGCCTGGTTCACAATGTGATCGGGTGCTTTGCGTCCAATGTGCCCATACCATCTCAATCGCCTCTCCTCCATCTTGCTGTTGATGTCTGTAACAACTAGGCTTCCACGAATGAGTGAGTTTTTTATTTTGTCTCTTAGGGGCACACCAGCTGACCATATTAGCATGCGCATTTCAGCAGTTTCTAGTTGCCTAGAGTAAGAGTTATACATCGTCCAGCATTCGGAGCCATAGAGGATTGCGGGTCTGACAAGCGTTTGGTATACTTTTCCTTTTAACTTTACTGGCATTTTCGGATCACATAGAACTCCTGTCATTGATCGAAACTTCATCCATCATGCACCTCATCAGTATGCTTTTTGCACCACCCATGAATTCTTTGGTCTTCCTCTGGTTGTTATTCGAGGAAGATCCATGGAGATTGCCTGGTTCACAATGTGATCGGGTGCTTTGCGTCCAATGTGCCCATACCATCTCAATCGCCTCTCCTCCATCTTGCTGTTGATGTCTGTAACAACTAGGCTTCCACGAATGAGTGAGTTTTTTATTTTGTCTCTTAGGGGCACACCAGCTGACCATATTAGCATGCGCATTTCAGCAGTTTCTAGTTGCCTAGAGTAAGAGTTATACATCGTCCAGCATTCGGAGCCATAGAGGATTGCGGGTCTGACAAGCGTTTGGTATACTTTTCCTTTTAACTTTACTGGCATTTTCGGATCACATAGAACTCCTGTCATTGATCGAAACTTCATCCATCATGCACCTCATCAGTATGCTTTTTGCACCACCCATGAATTCTTTGGTCTTCCTCTGGTTGTTATTCGAGGAAGATCCATGGAGATTGCCTGGTTCACAATGTGATCGGGTGCTCTGCGTCCAACGTGCCCATACCATCTCAATCCATCCGCCTCTCCTCCATCTTGCTGTTGATGTATGTAACACCTAGGCTATATATATTGTACGTGTACGTCAAGAAAACATTGTACGTGTAAAGTAAAATTACGAATATGAAAATAAATACAAAAATGACTCAAAAGTACTATATATTTACTTGTACATGTGAATTGCCTATTCATCACCCGTTCCGGGGAACTCCGGTTGAGATACGCTGCTGCATAGAAACTGCAACACGACCACAACATAGAACAACACAGACAAGCACAGCGACATATTAAATAAAAATATTTACATCAGTCAATATTGACGGGTTATTATTAATAATGGAAGAACGAAGCGAAGTCCATCTATACTAGCTGTCTATTGCAAAAAGTGACTGACGGGAAATGAAATACTGTCAATTGTTACGTCATTACGACTGAACGCTTTGAAACTTTCACGGAAGATAGTCGAAGTGTGTAGCTAGTTAATTCATTAACTCATCCACAGATGGTGCTGGTGGTTACGCGAAAATAAAATTAGTCACTTTCCCATTGGACAGACTGTAATTCCCGCTAAAATCCGATCCCTTTTTCTCAAAAATTAAAACACACAAAGAAAAAAATCATCATGCACAGAAAAAACATTTTCCAACCAACAAATATTCTCAGACGTTGCTAATTCGTGCTTCAAATTTAGATTTGATAATGAAAAATTAGTCCATTCAACGGAACGGTCGATCATAAAAATAACCTTTAAGTTTTGACACTTACGAGTATTTTAATGAAAGTTTAAACGATACACAGAAAAAAGTTATTTACCTACAATAATTTACTTGAAATTCAAAAAAATGTGATTCAGTCGTCAATTTTTCTGTTATATGTAAAACATCCCCAATTCTTAAAATTTCAGTTTTCAGAAATAAGGTATGTTACGGGGGGGTATTCTCATTTGGTTTTTTTTTTTTATTTTTTTTTTTTTTGAAAACTCGAAGTTATTATGAGGGTTTATGGTATAGTCGAGCGCGCCTGTCGAAAAATGACCTGAGCTTCGCAGCTTTTGGGTCGTCTATTGTTATGGCAGTAGCCTTATTCTCCAAGTATTCTCGTCCAATAGGATTTCTTGGAATTATGAATTGATGTTTAGTTTGTCAGGATTTTTAAACAAGTTTATATGGCCCTGGAAATGCTGATTAACAGTAAGTTGAAAATATTTACTTTAATTCGTGTAAAATGCGCACTTGAAACCTTAAACGCGTTTCCTGAAAAATCACTTTTTTGAAAATTTTCCCTGTAATAACTCCAAAACGAATTAACCGATTTTAATGAATAAGTACTCATTCTCTTTGTTATACTTCTCTCTACACCCGGTACTAGAATTATTTCAATCGATTCATTTTTTCGATTTTTTTCACTCCTCTAAAGACAAAAAAATGGATTTTTAGTTTCAACAAGTCGCCATTTTTATTCTAATTATTATTTTTTTATTATTCTAGTAGCGGCCATAGCCACATGCTTTTCGAGTAAAAGTGTTTTTTTTTTTAATTTTCAGACTTGTACAACAGCCACATAATAGACCCCTTCCATGTACGGGCGGCCTTACTTCCGATTTAATTACAAAAAAAATGTTATTTATTTTTATCAAACACTGTTTATTCCACTTTTTTGTAACGGTATAACCCTACCGGTTTCAAGACTTTCACCTCATCTTCAGGGGAGCGCAAACAAGACTAAATGCTGTTCGAACTGATACCAATATACACGCTTCAACGGTTAGGGGCTGAGGGGTGAGGGAGGCATGGGATGATTTCTGCCAAGAGCGGAGAGATTTTTAAGGATATAACTGTTCACCAGATGTTCGGATCGATGTACTGACTTAGAAATATCTAGGGCCTCTAATCTGTCCAATTTATTTCCGTTACTACTGATATGTAAGAATTTGGCATCATCGATAGAAAAAGTATGGTTGTCACGGTGACAATGATTAGCCATTTCAGAATAAATTAGAGGGTTTGTTAAGGCGGATTTGTGTTCACGAAATCTCTTTTCAAAAGATCTTCCTGTCTTTCCTATATAGAAATGATCACAGTCAGCACATAAAAGTGTATACACACCACTGTTGCTAAGTATTCCATTTTTGCCTTTCCCATTAAATAAGAGTTTCCGGATATTAAAATTAGTGTAAAAAGCTGGCTTTATGTGACTCGAAATATTTTTGTTATTTCGTATATGTTTTTTTTTATAAATAGGATTTTGCTCCATTTATAGGTATGCTTATAGGTGTCGTTAAATGTATAATATTTTATAAGTTTCTTTTTTGTTTTGTTTTTTAAAAGTGAATCAACGTTAATGCCTTAACTATTGTATAAACAACATACAAAAAAAATATCATGAAATTTTATGAAAATGTTCTTAAAAGATAAATAAATATGTCAAAAAAAAACAACAATTTAAAAAAAAATCTTTCACTGAAAACAAAATGAGAATACCCCTTTAAGAACAAGGTTAAGTTTAGTGTAATTAACTTTTTTTCTGTAAAATCAAAACATAGGTCAACCAAAAAATGTCAACGAATAATATGTTAACCAAAAATGAGATTATACGAGTAATTTATAGTTTAAAATATTTTCAGCTGAGAACGATTGACTGAAACATACAATATTTGTATCATCATTTTGTGTACGCCACATCTCCCCCGGTTGCCAAAACACCACCGTCCGCCCACCGACGGGAGATTCGGTACCATTTCAATTGCAAATCATTTTTATCAGCAAACAGTTCGGCTCGCTTTGTTGCTACTATTTGCATAGCTAACGAACCCACCCCCGGGCGGGTGGTATGGCCGCGAACCGAGCTGAGTAAAGTGAGTTGAAAAATTATTGTCGCCTCTTTTTGGGCATATCGCTACCCTAATTTGTAAATTTGCTAACTCCATAAATACAAACTTTACAGGACGGCAACAAAACTGCATAACTATTCTAAATTAAGTCTTATAAATATCAAAACAACCAAGAGATACACTCCGAGGAAAAATAAGTTAAATATCATTATCACTTGATTCTAACGGATGCACATACAAAATGGTGTAGTTACACATTTTGCAGTGTTGCAATTGGTAGCATAAGAGTTATCAATTTTTGCTTGAGGCGTTTTTCAAGGCACTTTTAGTAATTTTGGACATGTAAAATTTTTGTACGCGTGTATATGAATGTCGAGAACAAAATGCAATTGTTAAGTCATTTTTCGACAAAAGTGGAGTTAGCAAATTTAGAAATTAGGGTAGCGATATTCAGAACTGATCAGAGCCGACCTCGTAACATACTCACCTCATCTCGCTCTCACTTATGAATATTCACTACTTGTCATCTTTGTTTAAAATTATACCAACGAATAATTAGTATTATAGTCAGTTGAATTAAAATGAATTAATTGTTAACAACTCGTATAGTCTATTACTTTACATCAAATCTGTATTGGTAATGCGGATATGTTGAAAAGCATTTTTTCTGGTTTATTATATATTCAAAAATGTTAAACTAGTTAAATGGATATTTCATGGTGACTAAATACATTGTAATTATAAACTATTAAACTAAATACGTTGTAATTTTAAACTGTAAAACTAAATACATTGTAATTTTGAACTATTAAACTAAATACATTGTAATTTTACACTATTTAACAGAATAGATTGTAATTTTAAACTATTAAACTAAATACATTGTAATTTTAAACTATTTAACAGAATACATTGTAATTTTAAACTATTAAACTAAATACATTGTAATTTTAAACTATTTAACAGAATACATTGTAATTTTAAACTATTTAACAGAATACATTGTAATTTTAAACTATTAAACTAAACACATGTAATATTAAACTATTTAACAGAATACATTGTAATTTTAAGCAATTTAACTAAATACATGTAATATTAAACTATTTAACAGAATACATTGTAATTTTAAGCAATTAAACTAAATACATTGTAATTTTAAACTATTTAACAGAATACATGGTAATTTTAAACTATTAAACTAAATACATGTAATATTAAACTATTTAACAGAATACATTGTAATTTTAAAGTATTAAACTAAATACACTGTAATTTTAAACTATTTAACCGAATACATTGTAATTTTAAACTATTAAACTAAATACATTGTAATTTTAAACTATAAAACAAATTAATTTGTTTTATAGTTTAAAATTACAATATAATATATGAATATATGTACTCGTATATACTAATATATGTAGTAAAACCTTGTTATTATTCTGTCTTTATTTTTTGTATTAATTTATTTTGAAACGATTCAAAAATGTGTCCGTCAGGTGGGGAAGACAACGAAGGCGATACTGGAACGAACATGCATACAGAATTCAAGACGACAGACTTCCACATGTCGCCTTTCGAGGGAACCCAGCCGGAAGAAGATTACCGGGAAGACCTCCGAAGAGATGGCGTGACAGCTGGCAATCCACGTCACAAGAAGGGGAACAAGCGGAACAAACAGATCATGATCTATAGGAAGAGGAAGAAGTCTGTATTATTTAAAAAAATGGGGGGAGGCGCCACGATAAGATTGTTTTTAAAGGGAGGCGTAGTAAAATAAAGTTTGGAGACCACTGATATACAGTGCAGCCAACACTACATCTGATCCAATTTACTGTCAAAACCCAAGCTATTCGACCGTCGGATCGCCAACAAGGTGCCCGTTTTTTTACGGCGCACTCAATTTAACGGGACCGCTATTTATCAGCAATCGGTCTATTCATCTATTTGCTCCAAAGTCTGTCCGATTAGTCGATAGGAGGTGAAACGAAGTGACGATTGCACTCTTATTTATTTTATAAAAGGCAATTAGTCGACTCACGCTTTAATGAGATTCTCTTCACAGCTTAATTCAAAAGGGTAGAGTATTAGCTAACACTGGAAGCCAAAATATACGTAGGTGTAGACTACAGAGATCCCGTGAAAATACACATGGCTTCATGTATTATATTTACGTGTCAATTACGTTTGTATGCACTGGTAACATATACATACAGATAAATAAGAACGCCAGCTATTTTTGCTATACATATACATAAGAACAACAGCTATTTTTGCTATACATATACATAAGAACAACAGCTATTTTTGCTATACATATACATAAAAACCACAGCTATTTTTTTTAGTTTATACAATGTCAATTATTCTTTGTGTTTCCTTTCCATTTCTTATATCTGCAAAAAAATCATATGTGATGATTAAGAATAAAATCTTAAAACTTCCTATAAAAAAGCGTCATTTACATATCCTCTCCTACATGTAGTCTTATATTGGTACTTGGGCTTGCAAGAAGAATGACTTGTGGAAAAGGTTTGTGTGAGCTCTTGAGTGTGGTGTTTTTTATTGTTTTATATTTGTATTTATATTTATTGTAGGTAGTCGATCGGAGCAAGGTTGTTATTGCGACAGGAGTTTGAGTACTTGGGCTTGCAAGAAGAATGACTTGTGGAAAAGGTTTGTGTGAGCTCTTGAGTGTGGTGTTTTATATTTATATTTTTGTTTATATTTTTAGGATTATGTGCGATATATTGTGGGATGAATGCTTTTGGTCTGTCTGGAGTGATGAAGTGAGATGAGTTTGATTTCGCGTGATGTATACATATGTAATTGAGTGTCACTGTTTGTCAGGTTGATGAGAATGTGTAACGGGGTTTTATAAAATCAAAAAATCGGAAAGAAGTACCAATCTACTTTTTTCATACTATGTGTCCTCAGTGAGATACAGGCAAAAGTCTAGTTTACAGGGGACACGACAAATGAAAGGCAGACCCAGATCTATTAAAATTGTGTCCAAATTAAATTACCTGTTGTTTTTTTCGCAAATTATGTATATTTCTTGTCTACTAAATATTTGGCCTACTTAAAAAATCCTCTTACTGCCAACTTGGTACGTAGGCGATAAAGATATCTCCATACTGTTCACGATTGGTGATGGCCCTCCGGCAGGTACTCAGCTATTTCCATGACCACATGATTTCAGATCTAACTCTCTAAGAAACCGTAGACCCTTCGAGAGGGTTGTTGTGAGTGGTCATAAAACTCTTGCAAGACCTTAGTCTTTGCTGTGCTGGCATTTGACCATACATAGTGTTGAGGATCACTGAATTCTTTGTATTTCTCACTTCTGCAAGCAATATTGCGGCAGATATCTAGAGGAAATATCCCAGCAATTATGTTAACCTTTTTTCATTAGGATTGGTGTAAGACATTCAGTAATTATAGTTCGGAAATTATAGGATGAGTCCTGTGACAGCTCACAGCTCGTTGTTCTTCGAATATCTAAAACGAAAAAATCTCTTATTTAGTTGTTCTTCGAATATCTAAAACGAAAAAGCCGTTTACTATTGGTGTGGAGTTAGTAAAGCCTTGCATTTTAGATGTCGCTGGGGAAATTTTGGGACCTCAAGTTGCAAAAGAACTAGAGACTTTACCATTCAGAGACGAATTCTTGATATTATGGCCATCGATATTGAAGAGCAAGTTGTAGAGGTGATAAAGAAATCAAGATGTTTTGCGATTCAACTTGAAGAATCAACTGACGTGAGCCACTATGCCATTCTACTTTGCTTCGTGAGGTGTAGTGAAGCTGAAGACTTCAGGGAGGAACTTCTTTGTTGCCTTGACTTACCTGGATGGACCACAATAGTTCGGAAATTCTAGGATGACTCCTGTGACAGCTAACAGATTTGCCCAAATAGAACCTTATGTAATGTATTTACCTAAATAACTTGCTATTTATTAGAGTTGAGGCTTATATTAAAGTTGATAAAATAATTAAAATTACTGAACATCGTTACAAGGTTGTATCGAGGCAAATTTGTGAGCTGTCACAGGACTCATCCTAGAATTTCCGAACTATAGGTGATATATTTCGTTTAATGCAGTATCTATCTTCTTTAAGTGGGCAAACATGCTGCTTACTGGGTTGACATATTTGCCAACCGACTAGCAAAAAGCCAACCCTGAAACTCTCAAAACATTTTGTTGTGGGTCACAAGTTGGTCCAGTTAGTTTACGTGGAAAGTTGTTGCTGATGGAGATTTTCAAATTTTTCAATGAATACAAATGATTAAATATAAATCATCATTATTGCCGGGCCTCGCAGTTGAGGATCCCCTCGCCACTTCAACGTCAGTCCTGAACCATTCTCCCACGTCGATCTTGTGATCTTCTGTGAGAGAACAGCCCGTATCGGTAAGTTTATCCCTATCGTTTTAGTTTTCACCACGCATTTTCCCTATCGGGGTTGGCATAGAGAAGAGACACACGTTTTTCGCACCTTTTATACATCATCTCAAACAACTATGATTCTCTATTTTTACATTTCTTCCTTTTAAAATATTATTCATTTGATCCATCCACACTTTCCTTGGTCTTCTTTAACCTCGCCTCCCACTCACATTTGCACTGTACATTTGTTATGTAAGTTTTTATTTATTCATTCGTTAAACATGCCCAAATTCTCCCAAAGTAGTCTTCTTGATCTTATTAAATACGAGGATCATCTAGATTCTAGATAGTAAGGTTACAAGGGCTCCTGAGGCCGGTGGAAATTTTTTGTTTCGAAGTTGGCGCACCTGGCGTGTAGGGGGGATCCTAACGGTCAGTTTATTTGGTCCCGCGTGTTTGTCGATCATTTTTTTCAGTCACAGTAAATTCTTCCGATTGAGAGGTCGTCGCGCGCTCCCGCCACAAAACGTCCGTGCGAGATCCACGCGGTCATCCATTTTTTGACTTTGCAGAACAATACCGCCGCGAATATCCATCGGAAGCTCATGAAAGTTTATGGTAGGGATGTGATGAGTCGACAACATGTCACGAAGTGGGTAAGGTTGTTCGGAGAAGGCCGTACTGATACTCACGACGAGGCAAGGCAGTGATTTCTGACGAACTTGTGCAAAAAATTGAAGTACAAGTGTGAAATGACCGCCGTGTGACACTTGACGACCTTCACGAAAAATTTCCTGACATTTATCGAAGTCTCCTCGGTGATATTGTGTCGGAAAAACTTGGTTACCAGAAGTTGTGTGCAAGATGGATGCCCAGAATGCTCACACCGGAGCACCGTCAAAATCGTGTGACCGCCGCGCGTGAATTTTTGGATCGTTTTGCACAGGAGGGAGAAGCTTTTCTGGACTCTATCGTGACGGAGGATAAGACGTGGGTGTGTCACTACACCCCGACAATTTTCCAACGATCAGGAGGTCGAGGAAGCTGTGAAGAAGTTGCTGAAAGAGCTGGCGGCGGAGGTCTATGACACTGGCATACAAAAGCTGGTGCCCCCACTAAAGAAATGTCTCGATCTCGACGGTGATTACGTTGAAAAATAGTTTAATATATTTGTGAAGTATTCTGTGAATCTCAATTTAATACAAGCATTTTTCGATCCTACATAAATGTTGTAACCTTAATTTCTGGATGACCCTCGTACATCAACAGTAAGTTCAGTTTTAGTGTTTCATGTTTAGATAAATATTTTTATTGCAATAAAATTATCAAATCATTAAAAAAATTATACAAAAGACACAGATTTATTTCCTCATCATTTATTTAAAAAATAGTAAACTTTGAGCACCGTGGCCTAGCTAGTAAAATGCCAGTCTGCCAGCCCGGAGGTTGCTGATTCAATTCTCGTTGGTGCCAATTTTTTTACAAAACAGACTCCGCAAGGCAACAAAAAAAGACACCGCCAATTTTTACTTATGGCCTCTTAACCTTTTCCTTCCAGTGCTAAAAACATTCGAGCGTTCCGGTGCTGTGTATTCAATACACATGTAAAAATGCGATTTAAAATCGGAAATAATAGAGTATTCATAGCCAATCGCTTAAATTAATAAAATTTGAAGTCAAAAGTGATTATAATTTAAATTTAATTGCTGAAAACATGAAAAAACCATCAACCGACGTTCACAAAACGTTCGAAAAGACCACTTCACATGAAAGCCGGTAAGCTACTGACGGAGCGGAAAGACTAAGGCCGAGGCCACACCAAAGTGCTTTGTTAGGTGCTAAGCTAGATTTTACGTGACTCATATACTAAGTGACTTCATGCCTGACCACACCAAAGTGCTACGTACAAATTCATTTGACAGTGGGGAAGCGGTTGAGTTAACACACGATCTCACTCTCAAAACTAACCAATTTTATTACAACTTATCATCTCTATTTACTTTCTGTTCAACTTCATTCCAAAGTGATTTTATTACAGGTAAATTTTTTTATAATTTGTTCGATGGGTTCCACAAAGACTCCCTTTTATAAACAGCTGTCATTAAAACTTCCGCCATCTTATAAATTAACCAAGACGTCTGTTTGCTAGGAGATTCACTCGATGACTAATCGTCATGCAACGTGGCACGAAGCGTGCAGTGTGGCCACTGCGATAGAATGCGGTACGTCGGTTCGCTAGGATATGTCGCCTAGCTCTCAGCATAGCTCTAAGCATCAAGCGAGGCTCCTACCTGTGTGGCCGAGGCCTAACACTGTGTAACATATGTTATACCTTGAAGGAAGAAACTAAACGATTATATTTCTTGCATTCCCATATACCGAAGTAGAGTGAGAATAACACGTGAATAACGTCGCTTCCTCACCCATAGCAGTTTCTTAGAATGAATATACCTACGTCACACACTGGCACACTTTTGATTGTATTTATGAATTTATTGCCGATTTTCAAATATCTCTGATGCGGCCGATAAGTGCTAATTATTACTAATATTATTTTTTTCATTCAATGCGTAAATGTATTACGGAGGAATACCTAAAATCTGAAGCCAGTATTTATTATATTTATAGAGATATCAAAGTTTTTAGAAGCAATGTGTATTAGTTACACATCATCGGGAAGGAAGGGTTTAACATTTTTGTGATGGATGGTAGACATCTTTCTGATTCGTTGCCACATGGTAAGAACCCCGTCTAGTTGTACTGTATACAACGAAATTGTAATACAATGACCTCCGTGGCCTGGTGGTAAGACGCTTGTCTACCAATCCGGATATTGCTGGTTCGATCCCCGCTGGAACTTAGATTTTTTTAAATGGGATTCCAGTCTGATTTTCCCTTAGGGCCCATTAAAACATTTTTGTGTAGGCTGGAAGAAATTGTCACATGGCAATAAATTCGCCAGGTTTAAAAAATATTCTATTTTAACTAATTTATATGATTAACAACGTTATAAAGTTTCTTTGAAAAGAAGATGTTCCAATGCTACGTTTATAAGCAGTCTACGGAGAATATTCTTCATAGAGAGCATCTAAACGTCGTTTAATCTCTTCTTTTGAAAGAAATTTAATAACACGCTTTAACACGTCGTCTATCGTCTTTAGTTAGCATACTGATGAGGTGCATGATGGATGAAGTTTAGACCAATGACGGGAGTTCTATGTGATCCGAAAATGCCAGTAAAGTTAAAAGGAAAAGTATACCAAACGATTGTCAGACCCGCACTCCTCTATGGCTCCGAATGCTGGACGATGTATAACTCTTACTCTAGGCGACTAGAAACTACTGAAATGCGCATGCTAAGATGGTGTGTCCCTAAGAGACAAAATAAAAAGCTCACGCATTCGTGGAAGCCTAGGTGTTACAGACATCAACAGCAAGATGGAGGAGAGGCGGATGGATTGAGATGGTATGGGCACGTTGGACGCAGAACACCCGATCACATTGTGAACCAGGCAATCTCCATGGATCTTCCTCGAATAACAACCAGAGGAAGACCAAAGAATTCGTGTGTGGTGCAAAAAGATAACCTGGTGCAGAGGCACGGCCTGGGGGACTTAGTCCGGGACATAAGAGCATACAACCTGAGGACGAGGAGAGCTGACCCCAACAGTCTTCGCAGACAATGAGTTGGGATGGAGCCAGGGAGAAGGCTGATGAGGTGCATGACCGCGTGGTAACGCACTGGACTTCCGTGCAGAAGGTCTTAGGTTCGTCACAGTCATTTTTTCCGCCTAGTATTCGGGGGTATAAGGATTCCTATGACTTCGGTCACTTCATTCTTGCAAAAAGAGGGAAGAATTATGCCGATGTGCTCCGATCGTCTCACTTCGGTGTGCCGCCGGATCCAGTACAGCAGTGTGACAAGTGAATTTGCTGGTGTGCAACAGCTCACTCACTAAATAAAAACAAACTTCACGACACATCTTCGCTTCGGGTGTTTAACCTTTCCCTTCCTGTTCTGGTGCTGTGTATTCAATACACGTGTAAAAATGAGCGATTTAAAACTGGAAAAATAAGAATATTCATAGCCGATCGCTTAAATTAATTAAGTTTGAAGTCAAAAGTGATAATAATTGAAATTTAATTGCTGAAAACATGAAAAAAAACATCGGCCGACGTTCACAAAACGGGCGAAGACCACCTTAAATGGATGCCGACCAAACTGAGATTCTATTTCTTGCGTTCCCATATAACGAAGTACAGTGAGAGTGAGACGTAAATAGCGTCGCTTCCTCACCCATAGCGGTTTTTTAGAATGAATATACCTACGTCACACACTAGCACACGTTTGATTGTATTAGTGAATTTATTCCCGATTTTCACATAATATATCTGATGTGGCCGACAGGTGCTAATTATTATTAATAATTTTTTTTTCATTCAATGCGTAAATGTATTACGGAGGAATACCTAAAATCTGAAGCCAGTATTTATTATATTTATAGAGATATTAAAGTTTTTAGAAGCAATGTGTACTAGTTACACATCACAGGGCAGGAAGGGTTCAAGGCGAACTAGAAAGGCCACTAAACAGTCTCTACCTGAGCGTAGCGCAAGTCTGTCTATGATCGGAAAGACGCTAAACATTTTCGGCGAGATAAGAGGGGCAGAGAATTTGGCATCTATACTATACTATATATCTCACGTTCAACCAGTTCAGCGTATTCTGGTATGAAGTAATATAGTCGTACTTTCTCAGGTTAAAAATAAATCTAAGATAAACATTTTGAAACGCTGTAATTTGTCCAGATGTTCCTCTGTAATATCCAAATAACATACGTCCACGTAGTCGAAAATCGGTAAGAGTATCTTCATGATACAGAGTTAACATATCAATAACTATCAGGGGAGCCCCCTGCACGTGCCTGGTCCACCCGGTTCATTAGAAACATTCCGGAACGAGATTATTCTGGATGTGCTGTGAATAAATAATTAATCGCATTTCACGCCCCTCCTCGCCTTGTACTATACACGTTCCTTGCATGGGGATAAATGCAAAAAATATCCAATTGTTCATATATTTTTACGTACATATGTATGACCAAGAGTACAAAACAAAATACATTCTAAATATTTTGACTACTATAGTTCGGAAATTCTAGGATGAGTCCTGTGACAGCTCACAAATTTTCCCCAATACAACCTTGTATCGATGTTCAGTAATTTTAATTATTTTATCAACTTTAATATAAGCCTCAATTCTAATAAATAGCAAGTTATTTAGGTAAATACATTACATAAGGTTGTATTGGAGCTAATTTGTGAGCTGTCACAGGACTCATTCTAGAATTTCCGAACTATTAAATAAGCATATATGGCGCAGAGCTCAGTCGTATTTCGTCCATCAGATATTGGACAGTTCTTTATAATGCCCAGTGGCAGTTGGGCGAAACGTTGAACATAAAAAGTTTGTGAAAGTTAATTACATAGAGTAATTTCCATCTGGTGGTACATTTTTGTCCCATTATTTCTTGTTAATGAAGTGTTCTGGTGGAAGATTAACATATTGTGTCAGTTCCTAGAGGTCGTTTGAAATCTGATTTTTAATTTTTATATCATTTCCTAGAGGTCGTTTAAAATCGGATTTTTAATGTTTAGACAACATTGTAAGTCTGACCGGTGGAGTGAAAAAATACACATGGTATTAATATATTGTTATACTAGAGAAAATGTAGCATGGTCCCTGTGACAGTTAATACCCTAATGACCCTTATGACAAATTAATACATCTTGTTACAATCAAATATTTGGCAACCTTCATCAAAAGTCACTACGTTATACTTTGGAAATTCTAGGATGGACCCTTTGACAGTTGACACATTTGCCCCAATACAACCTTGAAAGACGTTCAGTACTTTTAATTATTTTATCAACTTTAATATACGTCAAGCCTCGATTCTAATAAATAACAAGTTATTTAGGTGTATACATCACATAAAACTAACAATAATGACAAATTAATACGTCTTGTTACAAATTAACAAAAATGTGGTAGTTTGTTAAAATCAATTAATATTTGGTGACGTTTGTCAAAATTCACTACCTTAGTCTGCATTGGCTAGGGATGGGGTATACGATAATTGGATTTTCGATTTTTTTATATATAAAATTAAATGTTCGTAATTAGTATTAATTCATAGTGGATCTTGGCCTATTTAAAGATAGATACAAATCATACAATACATTAAAAAGTCAGTATAGTGAAAATTTTAAATAAAAACGTCAGTTATCGATTTATAAAAAAAACGATTCCCTTTGAGACATGACATTTCAAACGTCACAGGGACCATTGTGCATGTTTTTACGGGATTTATACACCGTGTGTTTCTAATGGGATGGTATCTTTATACTGTCTGACGAATGATATAATTTTACGATATGGTTTGAAAATTGTTTTTATATCAAATTTTCGAAGAACTCGGCTTATAGCACATATTGCTTCTTTTATAAATGGTAGCGATGCTATTTCAATTAGTTTTTGTTTAATATATATAATATTATTTTTTAGCACACAGCAGTATAGTACCCGGCGGTAAGTAATACACATCGGGCTTAAGAAAGAGACTGTCGGTCTGTAGAGCGTCGTCTCTGTCGCACGATGCGATTGACAAATCGCGACGGAATAAGTGTATGAATGACAGAGACGACGCTCTACAAACCGACAGTCTCTTTCTTAAGGGTGTATTCTAGTGTAGAGGCGTGAATTTCGGGCGTTTTTTCAGGCTTAATAAAAAAAAACTAAAAACATTTTTCGCGTGCATTTTTTTACAGTTTGTTTATTGATGATTTGAGAATGTACAGAAAAATGTTTGAAAACAAAAATTAAAATACAAAATGTTATCAGCTGTTATATCTTGTCGTAAAAAAGGATGGGTGAGCTGGTCGACATGATGAAAGCCTTTTCGTAAATTTGAAACAAAAATCATGCACAGTTTCATAATAAAAAATAATGTCGTTATAGTTGGTACCAAAGAAAAAAAATCGTAAAATGGTGGCTGTCGGAAAAAATTCAATTTTTTATTCAAATATTTCTTTTTTTTTAAATAGTGAAAAGATTAGTTTTACACTTTTCAAGGTAGGAACGATATAAAAAAATTTATTTAAGGTTTATACTAAATTTGAAGGTAATCGGTTAAATAAAACTTGAGATTTTATGTCGACCAGGTCGAAAAAAGTAGTTTCGAGAAAAACACGTTTAAAATTTTGATATTATTGTCCGAGTCATTCCGGTGCGGCGTAATTGCTACCTCGTGTATAGCCATAACTTCGTTAATATTGAGAATTTTAAAACTTATCTAAATTTTAAAAATATGTAAAAAAATCTAATTTCTAGAGTAGAATATTCCTTTACACCAACAATCTTAATTTTCATAACAGCTTTTACGAGGAAAGCTACACTATCATATATTTACTCTTTTAATTTTCTTCCTTAACAACTTTAGAACGCTTACTTCTTAACAATGATAGTTCTATTAATCATTTATATTTTAAATGACCATATATTTCAACAGACTGGGTATCACCAGCCATGCAGTTATCTTGAATACAATTTAATGGATTACGAAGACAATAATATAATATCAATTAGAGGTGCATGGCCGCGCGGTAACGCACTGGACTTCCGTGCGGAAGATCGTCGGTTCGAACGCCGCGCCGTGCTACTCTCCTCGAACGACACAGGCACTTTTTCCGCCCAGTGATCGATGGCATAAGGATACCAATGACTTCGGTCATATCTATTCTTCAAAAAAAAAAAAAATGGTCAGATAAAATTCTAATCGATAAAATGATATATTTTTCTTCATTATCAACAACTTGTTGCCATTTTACAGGTATTTAAAAAAATTTAACCCTACAGCTACGCTATGATGCACATATGAATCAACTAAAGGTTTTCTGAATATTTTTGTGTTGAGTGGTATAAACCAGTGTTCCCCAGCCGGTGGTCCGCGGCCCGGTGCCGGGCCGCAGAGACTTTCCGCCGGGCCGCAAACAGTATGCCAAATTTTAAGTAATTCGCCATGCAAAAATATTAAATATAGGATTTTCATCCATGTCCTCAATAAAATCGAAACAAAGGAATAGAGTGGACGTGAATGCAGCACTTCGTCTGTCAGATACAGAGACAGCACTGCACCCAAGAATATCCAATATATAATATTAGCAAAGATGCAACAGCAGGTTTCGCATTAGTTTGTTGCAAAAACCCCATTGTTTTTTGTTAAATTTTAATTGTATCAGACAATGTTACAATTAAAATTGTTTAACTGTTATATGTATATTTGTTAATTATAGTTACATACTCGTATGTCCATCTGTCACAATATAAGATTAAAAAAATATTAAATAAAAAAAACATTTTTATTTCAGTATTAGTGGTCCGCGAATTTTTTTTCCTTTTTTTACCGGTCCACAGGTCTAAAAAGGTTGGGGAACACTGGTATAAACAACGACTCACGTGCTGTTACTAATATGATATAATAATCTCCATGCTTTAAAACCACACAGGTTTAATAGAAAACTGTTTTACCGGTCAATTTGGCAGTTGAAGTTTGACTTGTTGCGCGTAGATGATTTTGTGATTTGTTCCAGTTTGAAATCAAATTACTTTATTATTGGTGATCAAGGGAATCTTATTATTTTATCATTAGTGCATATGTGTAAAATAAGTGAAGTTATATATATTATTTCATTTATATCATATAATTAACTTACAAATGCGCAGTGATTCATATATAAACCTTACTCTTATTTTTTTTATATAAATATATAAAAACAAAAAAAAAGTTTTATTGTATTTTTCATGTTCCAGTACATATTTAATGCATAAATATATTTTGATTTTCGAAATAAAAAAAATCGCGCATTGTAGGGTTAAACCTTTTTTTTAACTTCACCTTGATTATTTCATTTTTTGCCGATAAAATGCCGATAAGGTCTTGAAAATTATGTAGTTTTATCCGTGCCAATTACGGTCTTGCTCTAGCATTATTATGATGGAACATAACCTTTTTGACATTCACTAATCGCGAGCGCTTTTAATCAATGCTGAGTTTAAACGTGAAAGTTGTTGGCAATAACATCTGCATTAATCGTTTGATTATGTTCTAATAGTTTAAAATGGATAACACTGTACATATCCTACCAAATAGACAAAAGTATGCTACGAAATGAGACATGGAGTATCATACATATGATATCAATAAGCAACAAATTTATGGACTAACCTTATATTCTTTAATACTCGTAGTATGTATGCTGCCATCTATGAAGGCAGCTTTTGCCGAAACAGAGTATGGTTTTAATATCTGTTCGCTAGATGGCATATTTTTAAGATGTACTAAAAATAATATGTATAAAAATATGTTAACTGTTCGTAAACCAAAAAAATATTTCTTTTAACCACAAAAAATATGTTAATTTATTTGAAGTTAAAACTAATCGAGTGCCAATATTGACAATGAATAATTAAAAAACATGTGATATTAGAGCTTGCTCTAAAATATTATTTGCCCTATAATTTAAAATTGTAAATCTTTTTTCTCATATTATTTTATAAAATTACCATAGTAACCCGTTTTAATATTATTATAATTAATTAAATTAATAAAGGTTTATTAATAGCAACATATGTGAATACATATAGAAAAGGAAATATATTTGAGAGACACACTATCAAATGGTCTACGTCTATCTCATACATGTCCCCACCAATAGGAGAGCGTCAGATATTTATAAGCCTACATCTTTGTGCACGTAAATTATAATATTGGGAGTTAACAAAGGTTTTGTCCGTTTTTTTTTCCAAATTAAGAGAATAAGAGGACACAAAAAATTACAAAAAATTAGTCAATAAAGTATTCTCCTTCATTATTTACAACTTCTTGCCAACGTTTTACAAGTTTTACAATGTCTGTGTGATAAAAACCATCCGGCCTTGACTCGAGGAATTCGTCCAACAATGTCCGCAATTCGACGTCATAATTGAAGGAAACGCCGCGCAAATTGTTCGAAAGCGACCGGAAAATGTGGAAACCGACGACGCGAGGTCTAGAGAATATGGAGGGTGCGGCAGGACTTTCCAACCAAGTGTTTGAATGGCATTTTTCGTAATGTTGGCGATATGAGGGCGAGCGTTATCGTGTTGCAGAATAACACCATATTGCCGATCCGGCTTTTTTTGTTGAATTGCAGTGTTGAGCCTGCATTTGCAGAATGTATAGCTCCGCGTTGACTGTCTGATTGCGTTTAAGTACCTCGTAATGGATGACGCCTTGCCAGTCCCACCCAATCCCAATCATCGTCTTGCGCGGGTGCAAACCTTGTTTCGCTCTGAGCGTTGCTTCTTGACCATAACTCACCCATTCTTTCCGTTACTTCATATTCATATAAAGGCACCATTTTTCATCACCAGTAATGATGCGGTAAAGGAACCTTTGCTTGTGGGCATGCGTAGCTCGATGACGCGTGAGCAATATCTTGTAGTTCAAAATTTTCTTTCGAATGACGTATAACGTTTACTATTTTGTTTTACTTTTGGTGCTCATTTTTAAATTAGGAAAAAAACGGACACAACTTATGTTAACACCTAATATATAAAAATAGTTGA
Source organism: Odontocerum albicorne (assembly GCA_949825065.1). NCBI lineage: Eukaryota > Metazoa > Arthropoda > Insecta > Trichoptera > Odontoceridae > Odontocerum > Odontocerum albicorne. Next base: position 5,483,227 of record OX463843.1, read on the forward strand.
TTAACAAAGAAAAATGATAATTGTAAGCACTTAATATATTTATTGACTTTTTAAATATATGTGAAAATTCTTTAAAATATAAGGGCGCATTACTTCAAATTATCTTTATATAAAGTATATTAATATATTTTGGCTCTTATTTTATTAAATTATAATAGTTATGAAAAATCGATAATTTAAAATTAATTGACTTTTATTTCATCGTAAATATTTATAATATTGTTTAAATAAATTACTCCTCAAAATAAAGTATCTATGTTTTAGTAAATATATTCTAACCAGAATTTCAATTAACAATATGTTTGTTTTTATAAATAGGCAATCCACCCAAAATTGAACGATTTATGCTACTGATTTTAAGTCACTATACAATTATACGAATCAATATAATAAAATTAATCTAAAATAAACGAAAAATTAAAGACCATTTCAAATGCCCTTCATAGTGTAAACAGTCGCAATAGAAGATTTTCAAACTCTATGGTCATTTTTTGTGTCTATGGTATACTCTGTGTTTGACAGCTTTGGTTGCCAGTACATTAAATGAGGATACGAACTACGAGAGCTTTAAGCAGTGGTGTATGACACTATTGTCAAATTTAGACAGCCTCACACCATAATAATGGATAACGTCTCGTACCACTCCGTTCAAATTAACAAAATTCCAACTTCAGCAAACAGGAAAGTTGATCTTATAACTTGGCTTCGAAACAATGGAGTGGAGGTAATGTTGAAAAATGAGCTGCTCTGATTGAAGTTATACAAACCGCCAACACCAACTTATATATTGGACGAACTGGCCATACTGTAATCAGGTTGCCACCATATCACCGCCAGTATAATGCCATTGAAATGATATGGACCCAAATCAAAGGTTTATGTTTGTTTTTTATTTATATCCTTTCAGTTCCTCATTATTTCATCATCATCAGCCCACTGCTGGGTATAGGTAACGTGACCAGACGTCCCGTTTTGAACGGGACTGTCCCATTTTATAATTACGAGTCCCGGTGTCCCCGAAATAAATTCTCGGACGCAAAATTGTCCCGTTTTCGGAATCCGCGCGAAAATTGAGGAACCAAAGCTTACCGTACGGTCGGCTGGACGCGAGCAGTGTGCGAGAGCAAGACCGACCGCGTCGTCCGTTGACGCGACGATAACCGAGAGTAGCCGAGGATGCCAACGTTCGCGCGCGCTTTGGCTTATTATTGTTATTTGACAGAGTTTTCGTTCGCTCACTTCTCGCTCATTATTTTGTTGTTTGATGCTCGATTAGTAATTTTCTTTAACTTCTTTTGTTTTGGAATCCTAAGTTAATATGCCAAAACGTAAGTGTTCGTTTAATGTTAGCTTACAAGCAAAATATCCTTTTATTAGGCAAATAAATACTCCCTCAGATGTCAGATGCGAAAAGTGTCGTACAGAATTTAGTGTTTCTCATAGTGGTGCAGGTGATATTGAAAAACATTTAAAATCTGAAAAGCATAAAAATGCCGACCGTGCCGCCGCTTCGAGTTCTTCGATGTTAAATTTTTTTAAGAAATCAGACGCGCCAACGACAAAGGATTTGGATATCGCTGCGGCAGAAGGCGTCTGGGCTTATCACACGATACAAGAAAATCACAGTTTTCGCTCCAATGATTGTGCTTCGAAAATAATTCAATCATGTTTTGATTTGAAATTTACATGCGCGCGTACGAAATCAGAAGCTATTGCAGTAAATGTTTTGGCGCGTACAGCGATGAAAGAATTAAAAGATGATCTTGATACGGCGAATTGTATTACAATTTTGACTGACGCTTCAAACCATGGTAGTAAGAAAATATACCCTATTGTAGTGCGCTTTTTTCTACCCTACGTAGGTGTACAAGTGAAAATTTTAGACCTACAAGAACAGCCAGGTGAGACTTCACATATTATTGTCAATTATTTAAACCAAGTGTTGACAGATTACAATTTAACAGAAAAAGTCGTGGCATTTTGTGGGGACAATGCCAACGTCAATTTCGGGGGCGCAGCTAGGCGAGGAACTAACAATGTCTTGACAAAATTACAAACATTTATGAAAAAGCCATTAATAGGTATTGGATGTGGAGCCCATGTAATTCATAATGCTGTAAAATCTGCTGCAGATGGGCTACCCTTAGATTATGAAAGTATAATTGTGAAGATATATTCATTTTTTTATATTTACACGATTCGAGTTGAAGCTCTAAAGGAGTTTTGCGCCGAAACTGAAACGGAATATCAACAAATGCTCGGCTATAGCAAAACCAGATAGCTTGCTCTTATGCCTGCATTAGAAAGGGTTTTAAAAATGTATCAGCCATTAAAAAACTACTTTTTGAGTATTGAAAAATGTCCCATTTTACTAAAAAACTTTTTTGAAGATCCCACATCAGAATTGTGGCTTTATTTTTTACACGCTCAGTCAGCAAGTTTTCATCAAGCTGTATTGAAACTTGAAGGTCAGACTGTATCAGCAATTGAAGCTGCAAAAGAAATCAATCAACTAAAAGATAATTTCACTCAGAAACAGACCAATCAGTTTCTCCCATTTTCAGTCCGTCAATTTATGGTGAAATTGAAAGATAATGGTACTGGTATCGATGAAGAGTTTGTGAAAAGGACGGCTACAGAATTTTATAAAACAAGCCGTGAATATCTGGAGCAGTGGACTTGCTTTCTAACCAAAGAAATGGAGATATTTTTTTGGGCAGATTTAAAAACGTCCCCGCATGGGAAGACATTCAAAAAGCTCTGGATGTCCTAATTGAAAAGGAATATATTGATAGTAATAAAGATACAGAAGTTTTTGACGAATTTTCATTAATTTCTAACTACATTACATCGCAAAAGGTAACAGAATGGAATAATCAAAATGTTTCCACGGAAACTCGTTGGGTGGAAGTATTCAAACATTTTCACGCCAATAATCTGCAGCATGAAAATTTTTCTGTTTTAATTGAATATATTTTATGTTTGCCTGCTACAAATGCTCCAGTAGAAAGAGTATTTTCTATGATGAACAAATTATGGACATCTGAGAAAACTCAGTTACAAATTCCAGTTTTAAAGGCGATGTTGATTACCAAGGTCAATATAAAAAAAACGTGCCAAGAGTTTCATTCCTACTTAAAATCATCACCAAATGTTTTAAAACAAATTTGTTCCTCTGAAAAATATAAATATAACTAAACATTTTGGATTTCAATTAGTAACTTTAATGTTATCTTAATTTTTCTAAATACATCAATATAACTTTAAAAAGTATTTTTTTTTCAATGACTACCTATGGTTATTTGACTTAAATAAACCAATGTCCCGTTTTGAGTCAAAAAATAAATGGTCACGTTAGGTATAGGTCATTTCCCCCTCACGCCATCTTACGCATTATTTAACATTACGTAACCTAATGAAGTTACTTTCTTTTTTAGGATTTGCGGCCAGGAATGACAATTTATGTGAACAGAAATTCATTATAAATGTCGGTGAAAGCTGCAGTTCTGATTCTGATGTCGATGAAAATGTGAAATGTTCTCCTTTGTCGGTTCCGACTAAAATGTATGTTTTATGATTAAATAAAATTGTTTTTCTCTGAACTGATCTTTTAATTCCTAATTTTCATTATACTGACTTTCTAATGTATTGTATGATTTGTATGTATCTTTAAATAGGCCAAGATCCACTATGAATTAATACTATACTTCAGAAAGTCTAGGATAAACCGAGCGACGTTTAAAACGTCATGTCACAAAGGGATGGGGTAAAATCGTTTTTTTTTTACAAATCTAATAGTTTTTTTATAAATCTTTGTTTGTTCTTCTCAAAACTGTTTTTCTCAGAATTGTTTTTCTCAAAACTGATGTTTTAATTCCTAATTTTCATTATACTGACTTTCTAATGTATTGTATGATTTGTATGTGTCTTTAAATAGGCCAAATATATTTAAATAGTATTAATCCACTATGGATTAATACTAATAACGATTTATGTATAAAAAAAATCCAATATCCCATCCCTAGCCAATGCAGACTAACGTAGTGACTTTTGACAAATGTCACCAAATATAATTTGATTTTAACAAACGGCCACATTTTTGCTAATTTGTGACAAGGTGTATTAATTTGTCATTATTGTTAGTTTTATGTATGTATTTACCTAAATAACTTGCTATTTATTAAAATCGAGGCTTATATCAAAGTTGATAAAATAATTAAAATTACTGAACATCGTTACAAGGTTGTATTGGGGCAAATTTGTGAGCTGTCATAGGACTCATCCTAGATTTTCCGAACTATAATTACGAACATTTAATTTTATGTATAAAAAAATCAAAAATCCAATTATCATATACCAATGCAGATTAACGTAGTGACTTGATGAACATTGCCAAATATTTGATTGTAACAAACCGACATATTTTTGCTAATTTGTAACAAGATGTATTAATTTGTCATTATTGTTAGTTTTATGTAATGTATTTACATAAATAACTTGCTATTTATTAGAATGGAGGATTATATTAAAGTTGATAAAATAATTAAAATTACTGAATGTCTTTACAAGGTTGTATTGGGGCAAATTTGTGAACTGTCACAGGAACCGTGCTACAATGTCTTAAGTATAGTAAAAAAATGCAGATATTTATCCCAAACTATAAAAATTGGCTAGACAATACTTATCACCACCTCCTCTCCCTAACAGCATACCCTACAAAAGGACCATGCTACTTTTTCTTTAGTATAATTCCAAATTCCCAGGCAGTTTCCGCCGTAAATTTTTGTTGGTTTTTCTTCTTTAACTTAATCGTTATTTACTCGTTTACAATATTTCAAAGTCTGTTAAAAATAACCTTTTGGTTGACATTAGCAGCAATCAAAAAGTTTTGTAGAAGTGGGAAAATTTCTATATCTCTCTCCTGTACCAATCCTATAAAAAGAGAGTTTCTTTTTAATGCATCCATCTTATTTCTCATGGTAAAATTATTGGTAAAGAATCCCTGGAGAGAAGTATTAAATGCATTAAAAAGACTTAATGTGTCCGCCATATATGCAAGTTTGGCCATCCATTCCTCATCCAAAAAATGCTCTAACAGGGCCGAGTTTCTCTCATAAAATGTTTTAATTCTTCCCTGAGTTCAAAAAGGCGTGAAAGAACCTTTCCTCTTCCGCGTGGAGAACATGTTGGTGTTGCGAATCCATGCTCTTGCAGAGTATCATGAGCAATCTGGAGTTTATGGCCTGACTTCGAATTTCATTTATAAACCTTCACGGCGTCATTAATCACTGTGTTTAGTTCTGGAAAAAGCTTTGCAGCTAGGTGCTCTCGATGGATCATACAGTGAGTAGACAACATTTCTGGATGTGCAACAGACTTTATTTTTGCATCTACACCTAAGTGATATCCAGTCATGCTTGCAGCACCGTCTGTACACACTGACGCACATTCCCCATTCTAAGTCCTCTTGAAAATACTCATCAAGAGCACTAAATATATCTGAACTATAGTTCGGAAATTCTAGGATGAGTCCTGTGACAGCTCACAAATTTGCCCCAGTACAATCTTGTAACGATGTTCAGTAATTTTAATTATTTTATCAACTTTAATATACGCCTCAATTTTAATAAATAGCAAGTTATTTAGGTAAATACATTACATAAGGTTGTATTGGAGCAAATTTGTGAGCTGTCACAGCATTCATCCTAGAATTTCCGAACTATTGTGATCCATCCAGGTAAGTCAAGGCAACAAAGAAATTCCTCCCTGGAGGCTTCAGCTTCACTACACCTCGCGAAGCAAAGTAGAATGGCATAGTTGCTCACGTCAGTTGATTCATCAAGTTGAATCGCAAAACATCTCCATTTCTTTATCACCTCTACAACTTGCTCTTCAATATCGATGGCCATAATATCAAGAATTCGTCTCTGAATGGTAAAGCCTCTAGTTCTTTTGCAGCTTGAGGTCCCAAAATTTCCCCAGCGACATCTAAAATGCAAGGCTTTACTAACTCCACACCAATAGTAAATGATTTTTTCGTTTTAGATATTCGAAGAACAACTAAATAAGACGCTTGAAGAAGCAACTTGTCACTAGTCGTCATCTTCTTCATTTGTATTTTCTGAATTTTTAACTGCTAGTGTTATCTTTCAAAAAAATTCATGGGCTTATCTGCGATATCACTATGCTGCGTACACAAATGACGAACAAGTTTGGAAGGTTTCATGGCGTCATTTGATAAGATTCCGTGAGACACAAGAGCCGTGGAGATAGTTCACTTGCAGGGGCTACAGTGAAACCAAGGTTTAAGTACTTTTTATCATACTGCCTAACAAAGTTTCCTTTTCTTTTTTTGTCTTCTGTCGCACATTCCGAAGTATTAACACGATTATTTTAACTTTTTTCTTCTTAACTTAAAGTACTCGTTCTCAGACTATTGTCAGTGTCATCACAATTCTTCTCCTGATTATTGCTCATGTTTTTAACGTGTTCCTCGCAGGAAGCACAAATGCCTGTGATCTGATCTGTAGCATTCCTTTGTGTATTTTACGTAATGTTTAGTTTATCTCCTTTATTTAATGAGTCTCCTTAAGAGTAATGACTATTATTTATTATCAGAAAATTACTTGAATGTCATGTTTACTTGGTGGTGTAATCAAATATCAGTGGTTCTAAACAAAATACGCGTTTAAACTTAGAAATTTAAAAATGCCGAAATTGTGCCGCGCACAGGATTCGTGGAATTTGATTTTTAACGCGGTGTACAGGTTAAAGAATGTAAGGTTTTGTTGTTTGTGTTTATTTTTGTCCATTTTGTAGGGTTTATAATTTTGCAACACAATTAACACTTCCGAAATACTGCAAAACAGAAAAAGGAAACGATGGATGCTACGAATTTAAGAACATTCGGGTGTGGCAAGGTGTACAGGTTACAGGACTCATCAACAGAAGAGATGTCTCAACACTGGCGAGGCGAAACAATGCACAATATTATCTTTGAAGAGTAATAAAGTAATACTTTCTGGTTCAAAATTTTCATAGAAGTACACACTAATAAAGTTCATGGAAGTACACACTAATATATTTCTTATTCATTGGGAATAGGGTAGTTATGGACATTCATGGCTAACCTGACTTGTGATCCTAAGGATATTCTGAATCCCTCGATAGGAACAACTCGTTCGAGGAGTTGTGAGATGTCCAGCATTACTACAAAGATTAGCGTTAAATGTTCCTAACAATTACACTAGACTGCGCCGGCAAGAACTGTTCTCAATAACATACGCAAGAACGGGTCTTCCAGCCGCTATGCCTGTTGGAAGGGCCTTAACTCTTCTGAACGGGACTGCTTCGGATATTGACATATTTCATATCACATTACCAAAAGCAAAAGTAAATTTTCTTCTTAGATTGAGCGCGTTAGAAGGCACTCATCAACGTACCTAAATGACTGTGAATACATGTGTGTAATATGTTTGTGTGTATATACTCGTTTGTATGCATATGCATTATTTTTTATTTTATATAATTTTTTAACTTATTTTTTTTCCTCTATGTAATTTTTCTTCTTTTTTGATGTTTTGTATTTTCAAAGTAATTGGGCTAAACCTGTTTTGAAAAAATAAATAAATAAAAATGTGTTTTTGTTAGAAGTCAGAGAGAATTCTATGAACTTTTGGTAGAAAAACCTTGAAACCAACACCCTGATCATCCTGAACGCCGCAAATAATATCCTCAAGCAATATTGTAGTTAAAAAATATAAATGTATAATTACATAAAAACTTATTTTTTAATTTTTAACGAGAGATTTTGGAAATTCTGAGAAATTTTAGTATAGGCATTTTAAAGTAACCAACTACTATTTGTGGAGTGGCGGAAAATTTCTGCGATCCGGCACCGGTCTGCGGACTGACAGTTGGGGAACACTGCACTAAACCACATCACTAGGTAAATCATAGAGCTAAGCGAAGTCTGAGAACAAGGAGAGCAATTGATGGAGATCTTCTATATTTTAGAGATACAACAAAAGATGAAAGAAAAAGTGGTCGAACATTATCAAGGTATGCACATATCACTGAACTTTAAGAAGCACTAAACCACATCAATAGAGAAATCATAGGGCTAAGCGATGTCTGAAAAAATGTTGAGCAAATGATGAACTAAATTATGGAGAACTTCTATATTTTAGAAGTACAACAAAAGATGGAAGAACAAGTGCTCAAACATCATGAACTTATGCCCATATCACTGAATTTCAGCACTGAACCACTTCAAAAGGAAAATCATAGGGCTGGGCTAACCTTAAACTTGTATTTGGAGATTTCAATGCAAGAATAGGTCACCACCAAGATAATATTGGGTGTTAACATAAGTTGTGTCGGCTTTTTCCCAATTTAAAAATGAGCACCAAAAGTAAAACAAAATGGTAAAGGTTATACGTCATTCGAAAGAAAATTTTCTGCTCTACAAAATGTTGTATTTGCTTTTATGTTACATATATTATTTTATTTGATTACAAGCCTTCAAAATGGAATGTCAAGTAGACGAAAGTAAGAATTTTCGACACCTCCTTCTGTTCGCGTTCAATCGATGGAATAAAGCTGCTCGCGATATTTGCAAAGTGTACGGTGAAGATGCTATGAATTAAAGGACAGTTCATCGATGGTTTTTGCGTTTCAAAGACGGTAATTTCGACCTGAAAGACATGGAGCGTTCCGGACAACCAATGGACTTCAATGAGGACCGCTTAAACCATATTATTCATGAAGATCCCCTTCAAACCACCGTCGAATTGGCTGAGCAGATGAATTGTTGTCACATGACTGTATACCGCCATCTTAAATCAATGGAAAAAGTCCAGAAGTTCGGCGCTTGGGTTCCACATGTTTTGAGTGAAAACAACAAAAATCAACTTTCAACAATTTCTGCTGGTTTGCTCGCGCGTCATTGAGCTACGCATGGCCACAAGCAAAGGTTCCTTTACCGCATCATTACTGGTGATGAAAAATGGTTTGAAAATGGTAATGAAAACAAAAATGGTGATGAAAAATGTTTGAAGGGGATCCTCATGAATAATGTGGTTTAAGCGGTCCTCATCGAAGTCCACTGATCGTCCGGAACGCTCCATGTCTTTCAGGTCAAAATTACCGTCTTTGAAACGCAAAAACTATCGACGAGCTATCCTTTCATTCATAGCATCTTCACCGTACACTTCGCAAATATCGCGACCAGCTTTGACAGCTTTATTCCCTCGATTGAATGCGAACCGAAAGAGGTGTCGACAATGCTCACTTTTGTCTACTTGACATTCCATTTTGAAGGCTTGTAATCAAATAAAATAATATATGTAACATAAAAGCAAACACAATATCTTATAGAGCAGAAAAATTTCTTTCGAATGACGTATAACCGTTACCATATTGTTTTACTTTTGGTGCTCATTTTTAAATTGGAAAAAAACTGACACAATTTATGTTAACACCTAATAAATCAGTAGGAAGATTTGGTCTTTGCACATGTGTTAACAAAGGAAACAGGTTTATAGAATTCGCCCAAAGCGATTTACTATGTGTTATGAACTTATTCTTCAAAAACAAAGATTCCAGAAAATTACGATAACGCAAGTAAAATCGACTAGATCTAGTCAAAAAAAAAAATATTGTTCAAGATTGTACCATTCTCAACAGCAGTGACCATCGCCTTGTCAGAGTCAAAAGAAAAATCAACACTAAAACTGAATATCTCAAAGTGTTTAAATAAATAATAATTGACAAGGATTTACTTCCAAAAAAGAAGAATGGACCTTAAAAATCAATTTGAAATCCTCAGTCAACCAAAATTCCTAATAACACAAATCAATCATAAAAATAGCACAAAGTGCATCAAACCATGGTTGCTCATATTCTCAAAAATACGAAAAATTGTCAGCTGATCATTTGGAAACATCTTAAGTCTTCAAAGGAACATATAACTGATTTCAAAATTATCTTAGTCTTGCTTACCACAACATTGTTTCAAGGGTAAAATTTCAGAATACCTTTCTTGGACATGTCAAAGTCCAGATTGTGGGATTTAAATGTGGGGAAAAGCACATAACGCAAGGCTATGATAGCGTTGCAGTTATGACATGGTGAGTGTCTTACAAGCATGGATCAAAACAGAATATACACGTGTTTTGTTTATTCATTGATCTGCTCATGTCCTCAATCTTGTTCTCTCGCAAGTGTTTAAAAATATTGCTAAATGCAGACGATTTTTAATTTTTTTCAGGTGGTTTTTTAGTCATTCCAGCAAACGAACAAATGTTTAGATACCATAGTAAAAAAAAATAATTCCAATACATACTCTTGATTGTTACATCTTTTAAGTTTAAACAGTCGTAGCTTTGAATTGTTTAAAATAATTATTTTATTTTAAATTTCGTTTATAGTATTGTCTCGTAAAATAATTTTTGGCTTTGCTGTGTTGTCATAAATCATCCTAGTGTGGATGTATTGCGTATTGACAAAAAAGTTTAGAATTGGCGAAACTTGATATTTGGAAAAGAAAAAAATAGTGCAGTTAGCAAGCAAAATTAGTGTATTTTTTTAAAGTTTATAACAAAATTAGTGTATAACAAGCAAAATTAGTGTGTAACAAGCAAAATTTGTGTATTTTTTAAAGTTAATAACAAAATTAGTGTACAACAAAAAAAAATTAGTGTATTTTTCAAAGTTAATAAAACAATTAGTGTGTAACTAGCAAAATTAGTGAATGTTTTAAAGTTAATAACAAAATTAGTGTGTAAGGAACAAAATTTGTGTATTTTTTTTGTTACATATTTTCTATCGTCTTCAATCAAATAAGTTGTTTTGCATGCGCAAAGGGAGAGAAAGAGAAAACAATAGACATGGATAAGCTGAGAGATGCATGTTTGCACTGAAACGAGTAGAATTAGCTCTAATCAGTGTGGCCAGCCCTTAGCAAAACGGTAGACCTGTTAAAGCAGCTGTATATAACACATCGATCAATAAGTCCCGGGACTAACCAACAGATGGCGCCTCTAATAACAAATCCATACCATTCTCAGTTAGTAGCAACCTTTAGAAGTTAGTTGTCAAACTTTCATGACATTCCGACATTGTGTCATTGAGTTACAAAGGTTTTAGTGACGCTACTTTTGCTATTTTCAAAACAATGGAAAAAAACGAATTTCGTGTATTGATAAAACATTGCTTTTTAATGGGAAAAAATAGCGTTCAAACTCAGCAATGGCATGAAAAGTGTTATCCGGGCTCTGCTCCGTCGAAAACAACCATTTGTCAGTGGTATGCTGATTTCAAATGTGGTCGTACAGACACAAATGATGCTGAACGCTCTGGTCGTCCAAATGAGGACGTTACACCAGAAAACATAAAAAAAACCCTCAAAATCGTGATGAAAAATCGCAAAGTAAAGTTGCGTGAGATAGCTGACATCCTGAAGATATCATTTGGTAGTGTTTACACTATTTTGCATAAACATTTGGTCATGAAAAAGCTTTTTTTGAAATGGGTGGCGCGTTTGCTCACAATGGAACAGAAACAACAACGCATCGATGATTCAGAACGCTGTTTGGCACTGTTTACGCGAAATAAACAGGAGTTTTTGCATCGGTATATGACAATGGATGAAACTTGGATCCACCACTATACTCTGGAATAAAATCACCAGTCAGCTGAGTGGAGAGCAGCCGGTGAAAGTCGACCGAAGCGACCAAAAACTCAACAGTCGGCCGGGAAGGTTATAGCCTCAGTATTTTGGGATACGCATGGTAAAATATTCATCGATCACCTTGAAAAAGGAAAAACCATCAATGGCTATTATTATGTTACATAGCGTTATTGGAGCGTTTGAAGGCAGAATTTGCAAAAAACGGCCCCATATGAAGAAGAAAAAAGTTCTCTTTCATCAGGACAATGCACCATGTCACGAGTCGATGGTAACGATGGTCAAATTGCACGAGTTGAACTTCGAATTGCTTCCGCACCCACCGTATTCTCCAGATTTGGCCATCAGCAACTATTGGCTGTTCGCAGACCTCAAAAAGATACTCCAGGGAAAGAGATTTGGATCCAACATTGCCGGAACTAACGCCTATTTTGAAACCAAAGATAAATCGTTCTACACGGCTGGCATAGAAAAGTTAGGAAAGCGTTGGAATGAATGTATCGCTCTTGAAGGAGACTTTGTTGATGAATAAAGAAGAATTTTGGCAAACAAATGTTGTTTTAGTAGTTAGTCCCGGGACGTATTTATCGATGTGACTAACTACTGGTATATATTTTGTTGTAGATGTCTAATTGGACATCTTTAATATATAAAATTAAATAGATAGTATTTGTAATTTTTATTCATATTTTTGCTATTTATTATAATATTTCTATTGTATTTGTTTATTTGTAATTGACCTAAATTGTAATTGTCTTTTTATTGGTAGAAGTAACCTGCAATTGTATTTTTAGACATTATAATTGTATTTTTATTTAAAAAAATAATAAATACTGCATTTTAATTTTTTTTATTTACGAGTATTTGATAAAACATGTTAGGAACCCCTGTCTTAGTATATCTGGTGTTCTACCATATCGTTCTAGGAAAAAAACATGAAAATTACCTACAGAAAGAACTGCATTGTGGTGTAAGCGCATATGAAATATTTCAACAATAAGATATCAATAACGATATAAAATAAAGGTCAATTCTACAATTATAAATATCTATGGTACTAGAAATTGCAAAGTGAACAGTGCATTGACTGGGTGGTTTAATAATATAAAAGGGATAAAGCAAGGATGTGTTATGTCGCCTCAGTTGTTTAATATTTACGTAGATTCATCTCTGAAGGAACTACGGAGGCCAATGGATGATACACAAATGTCGAATGGGAATGTATATGGATTGCTATATGCTAATGACACCGTACTGCTAATGAGGAATAATGATGTATTACAGAGCTTAATAAGTAAATAAATGTATTACAGAGCTTAATAAGTAAATAAATGTATTACAGAGCTTAATAAGTAAATAAATGTATTACAGAGCTTAATAAGTAAATAAATGTATTACAGAGCTTAATAAGAAAGATGGTACGAAATCTTAAGATATGGTAAATGAAAAATGTGAAAGAAAAAACAGATGTGTGAGACTCTCGCGCGGTAGAAGTGGAACTTCTTAGCTCCTAGGAAAAGTTGATTTTATGCATTGCTTTTTTTCCATTTGTTAACGATTTTTTTTAATTAAATTCTAATATACGAGTAATACGCAAGCCTTCATTGGTTGACTAATGATACGTATTCACACACAGTACACGCGGCGCATGCGCGTAGCGTGTCTATCATGTATTATGAATTTAAATTAAAAATTATTTTAAATTAAAAATAATTTATTTAATTTTAAATCTTTTTAATTTTTATTTAAGGTTTTATTTTTTTTTAAATTTAATTATTTTTATTTTATTTAATTTTTTAATTTATAATTTAAATCAATTTATTTAATTTTAATTTATTTAATTTTATTTATTTTTATTTACCTAATTTTATGTTTAGTTTAATTTAATTTTATTTTATTTTATTTTAATATCATTCCTTCACTCAAAATACATGAAGCGTTTCACTTTTCGTGACGTTCAGGCCAATTTGCCCCACCGCGCCTATAGAAGTTTCATTTCAAAAAGTAAATGTGATATAGGGGTGAGCAATGAAAGATTAGAGCAAAGTATTCCTTTTAAGAATCGAATGGTGATATGAAACAAAGTCAATTGGGCAATAAAACTAAAAGACCCGAACTGGTCAGTATCAATATTTGCTAAAATGATAACCAATAGCAGTATTTTAGTTCTAACTTTGATGTATGGGAGAGAAGGGTGAATGTAAAAAAAGACAGAAGTGTCTATGAGAGAATATTGCATGATAGCATACAGTAGTGATGAATGGGAAATGAAGACTGTATTAAGTAAGATAAAGAAGAGCACTCTAAGATTGTTTGGACATGTAGAATGAATGAATGAAGAAAGACTTCTTCTTCCCAGTGTCATGTCAGATCCCCCCAACGCTGAATATCACCTGAGAGTAGGCATCTTTGTCCCCGGCGGCCCGAAAAAGATCCCTGACGCTCCTTATATCAGTCCAATTACGTATATTGCGGAGCCAGGAGTTTTGCCTCTTGCCAACACCTGTTCGACCCTCTATTTTGCCTTGGATGATCAGGTGCAGTAGTTTGTACTTTGCTCTTCTAAGTACATAACCCTAATAGGACACCTTTCTGATTTTAATATTAGTCAGCAACTCTATCAACTTTGGCTCATTGAAGAACCCTCGTGTTGCTGACCATATCCGTCCTGGGTATCCGTAGCATTCTCCGATGTATCCACATTTCGAATGCTTCCAGTCGGTTCATACTACCAACTTTGAGGGTCCATGATTCCACTCCAAAATGCACTGACCAAACATAGCATTTAACTAACCATAGTCAAAGTTTAAAGTTTATGGTAGATTATCATCGCAGAATACGCTTCTCATTTTATTAAAAGCCGCACGAGATGTTTCATTAGCACACATATTATTTTTATTATTTTTTTACCATGTCATACATCGACACACCACATATTGTTATCATTGAAAATATTTCCACTGCATATACTCTGCGCCTTTCTTTAATTTTCTACGTTCGCATTACACTTCTATAAATCAATATATGCACTAATACGTTATTGTATATAATGATTTTGGAAGACCTTGATATTAATCGGTTTTAGTATATGTTTTTTTAATTCCCTACAGACTTTTGATTTTCGCCGTATATCTGTATCACATACAATAATTTATGATATTTTAGCCTCAACAAAATCGAAAAAGAAGTGATACATAAAGGTTACCAAACACTTGATCCATGATTTCACTCCATGCAATAACACTGACCAAACGTAGCATTTGACTAGCTGTCGAAGTTTCAAATATAGATTATCATCACAGAATACGCTTCCCAGTTTATTAAAAGCCGCACGAGATGATTCAATTCTGGACTTGACAACGGTTTCTGGGTCCAGGTAAGAAGAAAGACTAACAAAATAAATATACAGTGAAATATGTGGTAGATGAACACCAATGAAAATATGGTTGCATCAAAAGTGAAATATGTGGTAGATGAACACCAATGAAAATATCGTTACATCAAAAGTGAAATATCTGGTAGATGAACACCAATGAAAATATGGTTGCATCAAAAGGGAAATATGTGGTAGATGAACATCAATGAAAATATGGTTGCATCAAAAGTGCAAAATTATATCGTGTTATCGTTCACAAGTCTTGAAATTCCATAGACATACACTAGAATCTATACCTATACCCCGCACAGATAATATTAAAGATCTGGGTGTCTTGTTCCGTAGCAATTTTGCATTTGGTCCTTATATAGAAATTATGTTATATGCAGCTCAGCTTATAAAACTCTAGGATTTGTAATGAGAATCTCTAAGTCGTTTGAAAACCAATTGGTGCTCAAAACGTTGTTTAATTCATTGATCCGTAGTAAACTAGAAAGCAATGCTTGCATTTGGAGCCCGCTGGGTGCACAGAACTCACTCATGGTGGAGAAAGTACAAAAAAAATATCTAAGATATCTCTATATGAGTGAGTTTGGTGTCTATCCATGGCTTTATCCAACTCAGTTTCTGCTAGGCATGCTCGGGTATAACTCCTTGAGTGTAAGAAGAAGTCTGCGTCTTCTGGTATACGTTGTCAGACTCGTTCGAGGAGTTGTGAGCTGTCCAGCATTACTACAAAGATTAGCGTTAAATGTTCCTAACAATTACACTAGACAGCGCCGGCAAGAACTGTTCTCAATAACATACGCAAGAACGGGTCTTCCAGCCGCTATGCCTATTAGAAGGGCCTTAACTCTTCTGAACGGGACTGCTTCGGATATTGACATATTTCATATCACATTACCAAAAGCAAAAGTAAATTTTCTTCTAAGATTGAGCGTATTAGAAAGCACTCATCAACGTACTTAAGTAACTTTGAATATATGTGTATGTTTGTGTGTATATATATGTATGCATCAACATATTTTTTTTTTTATGTAATTTTTTTATTCTATTGGGTGTTAACATAAGTTGTGTTCGTTTTTTTTTTCAAATTTAAAAATGAGCACCAAAAGTAAAACAATATGGTAAAGGTTATATGTCATTCGAAAGAAAATTTTCTGCTCTAAAAGATATTGTGTTTGCTTTTACGTTACATATATTATTTTATTTGATTACAAGCCTTCAAAATGGAATGTCATGTAGACAAAAGTGAGCATTTTCGACACCTCCTTTTGTACGCGTTCAATCGAGGGAATAAAGCTGCCAAAGCTGCTCGCGATATTTGCGAAGTATACGGCGAAGATGCTATGAATGAAAGGACAGCTCGTCGATGGTGTTTGCGTTTCAAAGACGGTAATTTTGACCTGCAAGACATGGAGCGTTCCGAACGACCAGTGGACTTCGATGATGACCGCTTAAACCATATTATTCATGAACATCCCTTTCAAAACACCGTAGAATTGACTGAGCAGATGAATTGTAGTCACATGACTGTATACCGCCATCTTATATCAATGGGAAAAGTCCAGAAGTTCGGCGCTCGGGTTCCACATGTTTTGAGTGAAAACAACAAAAATCAACGTTCGACAATTTATGCTGGTTTGCTCGCGCGTCATCGAGCTACGCATGACCACAAGCAAAGGTTTCTTTACCGCATGCATCATTACTGGTGATGAAAAATGGTTTGAAAATGGTGATGAAAAATGTTTGAAAGGGATGTTCATGAATAATATGGTTTAAGCGGTCCTCATCGAAGTCCACTGGACGTCCGGAACGCTCCATATCTTTCAGGTCGAAATTATTGTCTTTGAAACGCAAAAACCATCGATGAGCTGTCCTTTCATTCGTAGCATCTTCACCGTACACTTCGCAAATATCGCGATCAGCTTTGACAGCTTTATTCCCTCGATTACACGCGAACAGAAGGACGTGTCGAAAATGCTCACTTTCGTCTACTTGACATTCGATTTTGAAGACTTGTAATCAAATAAAATAATATATGTAACGTAAAAGCAAAAACAATAACTTGTAGAGCAGAAAATTTTCTTTCGAATGACGTATAACTTTTACCATTTTGTTTTACTTTTGGTGCTCATTTTTAAATTTGGAAAAAAACAGACACAACTTATGTTAACACCTAATATATAATTTTTCTTTATTTTTAATGTTCACATTTCTTGTATTTTTCAAAGTAATTGGGCTAAGCCTGTTTTGAGAAAATAAATAAATAAAAATCAAGTGAATTATATTTTTAAGAAAGGAAATGATAAAATTAAAGGAAATTCAAAGAAATCGTATCAGAAGGCGTATGGGTGTAGAGGAAGCGAAATACATGTTTCGCGATTAGAAAGTCTGGCGTTCTGCCCTCTTTGCCTCCGCCGACAGATAAGCGGCATGATGTTATTTATGCGGCTCTGTCGGACAATTTACTGGACCTTCCAGAATATTGTTGAAAAATTTATAAAAATGTCCAGACAATATTTTTTTATAGACAATATTTTTTTGTAAAATGTCCAGACAATATTTTTTGATGAGTTTAGACTCGTCTAAATGTACGACTGTACCGAGAATTGAGCACCGCATCGAACTATCACATGCGCAGTAAGGATGAAAATTTTACCCTGTCTTCTCCCCTGTTCAACGCGTAGAATTATTGATTTTGCCCGGTAACTTGCATTGTCCAAGGGTAGTTACGATCGGAGCCGTTAGCCCTTGCTGTCGTCGCGGTTTATTTGCGTATATTCCTTGAATTGAAGCCTTTTCCATTTAATAACTTTGAAGAATCAATTGTTTTGTCAATCAACGAGAAAAATGGGACGCCAGAAATCCATTCGACGAAAACAAAATACACCTCCTGATCGTAAACATAAACTTGTTAGTAAACAGGACATGTTTCCTTCATGTAGCTCAAACCGGAAAACGTTGAATATATTTGCTCAGGTGAGTTGAATTTTTTTTTTAAATTATCAAGTATTGTTTAAGTAACAAGTATTCAGTGTTTGTTTTCTTATTTCATGTATGTTATGAAAAAAAAAACACGATGCCATTTTTTCAAGTACATACCTAGATACGTTCCGGAAAAGTTGGTCGTAAAGCGAAAAGCCGTATAACGAATCAATTATTTTTATACAAACCCATACAAATTCAATTGGATCTGTTTTTATATTTTTTTATAAAATAATATAGTTTTTAGTTGATAATGCATTTTATTCTTTTAATTTCCTATTAAAATGCTTACATACAAATAAAAGTAGAAAACAACGTAATAATAAACAGAAATTCAAAAAATAATATATAAATTAAAAAACAAAAGAAATCATATGCACATATGTATACATAAGAGTATAATAAGAAATCATATGCACATATGTATACATATAATAAGAAATCATATGCACATATGTATATAGTACATATGTTATTCCCGCCATGAAATAATTTTCGAAGCCACCATCTTTTTTGTCGTGTTTGTCGTTTTGCGCTCATTGCTATTCTTAATTACGAGTATATAAAAAGAGCTAGGGAAATTCACGAGAGAGCAACTTCAGTCATTTTTCACAAATGACTGAATCGCACCATGAATCTTGGTGTGAACACGGTTTCTTGTCGCGGAGTAGCGTCGGCTAAATCCGAACAATGGACCTATGCAGTGTGGATTCTGAATCGCGACATGAGTTGATTCAAATAATCTCAGTGAGTGCTACTATTAACAATACAGCATTTTTTTGGCCGTATAACGAAACATTGTGGGCAGTAAATCGAAAAAGTGCTGCAATTAAAAAAGGCCGTTATAGCGAAATGCCGAATAAAGAGCGGCGGTATAGCGAGGTGTAATACTCGTAAATATGTTGTTTATAGTTAAGGCATTAACGTTGTGGAGGTTTAAAGACATTGTAATTTATTTTTAACAAACACTGTTTATTCCACTTTTTTGTGACGGTATAACCATACCGGTTTCAAGGCTTTCACCTCATCTTCAGGGGAGCGCAAATATGGCAGCGTTGTTCGAGGTGAATCCATTTCTTTTTTTATTTCTCTGGAATGTCTTTTATAATAGTTTTATTTAGTGAATTGATTTTGTAAGGAAATTGTGACAAATTAACAATCTGATTTGATATGTGGGCGTGCGCACGTGCATACATACATGCATGCTTGCATTTTATCTTTGTTTTGTTGCGAATCCAGGTGTTTCGTTTACGATCTCTTTTAGTATATTCCAACTTGCATCTCTCTATGCTCCTTTGTGCGGTCTGGAACTTTTGTGTGTTCTTTGCAGATTCGAAATCCTTAGTGAACCAGAGCTTCCGTTTACAATAGAATCAAGCTAATTTGTCTCGTTGATGCACGGGTATATTGGTTGAATATTATAATAGCATGTTTTTTGCGAGATTCCTTTTTTAAGCCTATTCGATTGCTGGCTAAGTTAAGCTTCTAAATCGTCCTCTTTAATTCCTCACTTGTTTCGCTTAGTAGTGTGGTATCATCTACGAATCTCAAGAGAGATATTCACCATCGATCTTTACGCCCATACCATCCCAGTTTAAAATTTTTAATATTTATTCGAGTATAGCTGTGAAGAGTTTATGGAACATCACGTACATATGCATACATAGACATTATGCATAAATATATGTTTATGTCCAATACATATACAGACGTCCCTCGACTTTCGCACATAACTGGTTCCTGAAAATGTGTGCGAATGTTGAATGTTCGAAAGTAGGGGGATATAAAAAAAACATCCAAAATTATCTTTTAAAATATTTATTTATGAATAATAATATTTATTTATCAATAATATATTAAAAATATTTATTTATCAATATACATAATTAAGTTAACGAGGAGTGTTTAAGTGCTTTCATGTGTTTTTTTTAACCTGGCGAGTTTATTGCCATGTGGCAATCTCTTCCAACCAACCAGAAAGATGTTTTTATAGGCCCTAAGTATTAACCAGACTGGAATCCTATTTTAAAAAAATATGAGTTCCAGCGGGGATCGAACCCGCAACCTCCGGATCGGCAGACAAGTGTCTTACCACCAGGCCACGGAGGTCGTCATTTTCTTTATACACTGGGCAAGAGTTAGTTGAATACCACCTTTTTTTCTTTTCTTGATAAAGGGTTCTATAACATGCTGTGTCTTTCTCAATCGTCCTACGTATTTGAGATATACGTTCTCCATTGTGATCACATTCTTACATGATAGTCAAAAAATTGTCAAGATGCATGAGACTTCATTCATATTTCTGATTGTCAAAGTCTTGACGATTTTATCAGCTTCTTCTTCCTCACTTTCATTGTGTATTTCATTTAACTGTTGTTACTCAATTAAGTATTCATTTGACAGAGGTACTGAGTGAGATTCAATCAACTCATTAACATCTTCGTTGTTGACATCCAAGTTTAGTTCATTCATTAGGTTAACTATTTCATCTGTGATAGTTTCTGGAGTTTCTTCAGAATTTATAAAATCACTCGTCATTTGTGGGCATAATTGTTTCCAGGAACCTTTCATTGTTGACTCTTTTATTTCAGCCCACGAGTCTCCAATATTGTTTATTACGTTCCATACATTATAGTTCTTCCAAAAAAGTGGGAGCGACTGCATGGAAGCGAAAAATTTTTGCATTATTGACAAAAAACAAAAAAAAATAGAATTTAAAAAAATGTGCGAAATAGCGAATTGTGCGAAAGTAGAATGTGCGAAAGTCGAGGGCCACCTGTACTCGTAAAGCGGAGGAGAAACATAATGTGAAGTTTGTCTTTTAAAGTAATATTTTTAATATAAATGTAGACACATGTTCATGAACATGGACATGCCATATGCATAGACATATGTTTAAGTCCATTACATACGCTTATGCATATATAGTACCATACATAAATGTATAAATTTCCGTATGAATATATTCCTATTTTTTTTATAGGCTGCTGATTTACTGGAAGAACAAGAGAAACGCCAAAACGAGGCAGAGAAACTCAAAAACGAGGCGAAGAAACAGACGGTAATGTAAACATACATGTACTCGTACATGCACATGTTCATTATCTATGTTACACTTGTGCATATACATAAACTTACATATTTGCGGATGTATAAATTTTTTTTTTTTTTTATAGGCTGCCGACTTCCAGGAAATCGAGCAAACAGACAAGTTTGAAAAACAGAAGGTAAGGTTTGTCGCTTAAAAGTAATGTACATGTTCATATACATATACCAAATACATATTCATATACAAATACATATTCATATACAAATGCATATTCATCTACAAATACATATTCATATAGAAATACATATTAATATACAAAAACATATTCATAAACAAATACATATTCATATAAAAATGCATGTTCATCTACAAATATATATTCATATAGAAATACATACTAATATACAAATACATATTCATATACAAAAACATATTCATACACAAATACATATTCATATACAAATGCATATTCATCTACAAATACATATTCATATACAAATACATATTCATATACAAATACTTATTCATGTACAAATACATATTCATATACAAATTCATATTCATATACAAACACATATTCATATACATATACAAATACATATTCATGTACAAATATATATATTCATATACAAATACATATTCATATACAAACATATATTCATACACAAATATGTGTGTGTGTGTGTGTGTGGATGTGGGTGTGCGTGTGTGTGTAAATATTTATTTTACATTATATATAGTTATGTGCATAAACATATTATGCAGTGCTTTTTTTTTTTTTTTTGAAAGGGCCGGAGCTCACTTCTTGTCAAGCTTTTTGTAAACTGTAAAAAAGGTGGTGGAGCGCCACTCCACTGCGCTCCATCGCAAAAAAGCACTGTTCATATGTACGAATATATGTCCATTACATATACTCGTTGATAAACGTATATCCGTATACCATATATTTGCATGTGTATATATTCCTGTTTTTTTTATAGGCTGCTGAATTGCTGGAAAACGGAGCGATGGCCAAAGACAAAGAGGAGAAACAGATGGTAAGGTTTGTCTTTTAAAGTAATGTTTTTAATACAATATATACATATGTATGGGTGTGTGTGTGTTTGAGTGTGTGTGTAAGTGTGTGTGTGTGGGTGGGTGGGTGTGAGTGTGTGGGTGTATGTATAAATATACATTATACATAGTTATGTGCATATGGTGTGTGTGTGTATGTATAAATATACATATACATTTACATTATATATAGTTATGTGCTATGTGAAAATTATTTGCGTCTCGGACTTCGAGTCAACGCTGGTAAAACAGAATACATGTGCGACGATGCATGTCCCGGATGGAGGCGGGGCCGATGATAATTAACGGCAACCCGATGAATGACCAGGTGAATAAATTCAGATACCTGGGTGCCACCATCACCTCCAATGATGAATCTCCGGACGGAGCTGCCCATCCGCATCGGAGCTGCCAGCGGGGCGTTCCAACAACATGGATAGGATTTGGAAGGCGACTGGATTCAGCGTCACAACAAAGTACCGCCTGTTTAACGCATGTATCATCCCGATCCTGTACGGCTGTGTATCTTGGCATCTCACCGAGGCTCAGGAACGCAAGATACTTAGTTTTGAAAACAGGGTGTCTTAAGGGGATATTGGGAGTCAGGTGGTATGACCACATAACAAGTAACGCTGTACGCGTTGTCTGTAATTCGGGAGAGGCGATGGTCCTAGCTGGGACTGTTCTGAGAATGCCCGATGACAGTTGGCCGAGGAGAGCGCTGTTTTTCTGTCTATTGGGGGTCCCAACGGCCTGGAAGACCCTCTCTCACGGTGTACC
>OX463843.1:5506361-5661361 GCA_949825065.1 Odontocerum albicorne
ATATATATATATATATATATATATATATATATATATATATATATATATATATATATATATATATATATATATATATATATACATTATATATATATATATATATATATATATATATATATATATATATATATATATATATATATATATATA
Organism: Odontocerum albicorne; assembly: GCA_949825065.1. Taxonomy (NCBI): domain Eukaryota; kingdom Metazoa; phylum Arthropoda; class Insecta; order Trichoptera; family Odontoceridae; genus Odontocerum; species Odontocerum albicorne. Next base: position 5,506,512 of record OX463843.1, read on the forward strand.
TATATATATATATATATATATATATATACGAGTTTATATATCCTATATAAGAAAATGAGAGACATGGTGGTGAAACAGAAGGTAAAGTTATATAAATATACATGTTCATATACATGCACGCGTACAGGTACATGTTCATACACATACATTATACTTGAAAACATGTGTTTAAGTCCATTATATAAACTCGTACTTAAACCTATACTTATATCCGTCTATATCTGTACTATATATGTAAATATTCTTTTTTTATAGACTGCTGAATTCCTGGAAAGGAAACTTAAAGACATGGTGGTGAAAAAAAAGGTAAGGTTTGTCTTTTAAAGTTGTTTAAATGTACGTGTTCATATACATACACGTCTACATATAACATTTTCATACACATATACATTATACATGTTCATACACTTATACATTATACATGGACATATGTTTATTTCCATTATATAAACTCGTATATAAACATATACTTATATCCATCTATAGCTGCGTCTGTATGATAAATATTCCTTTTTTTTATAGGCTGTAACTTTACTGGCAAAGAAACTTAAAACCATTGTGGGGAAACAGAAGGTAAGGTTCGTCTTTTAAGATTATGTTAATATCCATGTTCATATACTCGTAAATACCAGTGCTTTTTTTTGCGGTGGAGCGGCGCTCCATTATCTTTTTTACGGTTTACAAAAAGCTTGACAAGAAGTGAGCTCCGGCTCCTTTTTTTTTTTTTAAAAAAAAAAGCACTGCATACACGTGTACATGTACATGTTCATACACATATACATTATATATGGACATGTGCATAAACATATGTGTATGCCCATTATATAAACTCATACATAAATATATCCTTATACCAGTCTACCATATATCTGCTTATGTAAATATTCCTTTTTTTATAGGCTGCAAGTGATCTGGAAAAGAAATTTAACAACATGGTGGTGAAACAGAAGGTAAGGTTTGTCTTTTAAAGTAATGTAAATGTACATGCTCGTGTACATGTACATGGTTATATACATACACATTATACATGGGCATAAATATACGTTTATGTCCATTATATAAACTCGTACGTAAACATATACTTATGTTACATATATCCGTCTACATTCGCATATGTTAATATTCCTTTTTTTTATAGGCTGGTAATATACTGGAAAATGAAGTTATGTTGAAAGACGAGGCGGAGAAACAGAAGGTAAAGTTTGTCTTTTAAAGTAATGTTTTTAATATATAGTATACATAGACATGTTTATGTCCATTACGTGTGTATGTACATAAACGTATAATGTGTTTGTACATAAACGTATATATTTGCGTAAGTAAATACTCCAATTTTTTTTAGGCTTCTAATTTGCTGGAAAGGTAAGAGAAGCTTAAAGACAAGGGGTAGAAACAGATTGTTAATTTTAATGTAATGTAAATGTGCATGTAAAGGATCTTTCAAATTGAGCGGTTTTTTTAATTCTTGGATAAAACACAGATGGCGTCGTGAACTTGCCTGGGTCTTGTGACATTTGGGAAGTGTAATGTAGGACATTTATAAAAATGGAGTCGTATATAATACAACAACGCGTTCAAATTGTTGAATTATTTTATGTACTGTAATCTCCGGAAAAAAATTATGTTAATTGGCCATCAAGATCATGTGATCTGACAACGTTAGACTATTTTCTCTAGAGTTACGTGAAATGCCAGGTCTATAAGAATGACCCCCAATCAATTTCTGAGCTGAATTACGAAATTATTCGTGTTACTGGTGAGTTAGAACCGCAATTATGCCAAAATGTCATCGAAAATTTTGACAAAAGATTGGACATATGTGGAGCTGCAAGAGGTGGACATTTGGCGGATATTGTTTATTGTGTTTAAATCGTATACATTATACTTCAATTACCAATAAAAGGTTTTTTGAAATCGAAGCAAATTGTGTGTATTATTCAAGAATTAAAAAAAATGAATTTAATAAAACCGCTCAGTTAGACAGACACTTTACATGCACTTGTTCATACGCATATACATATCGTATATGTGTACATGCACATGCCGGGGCATAAATCAGTTGTACATTGTCCATGTGTAACATTAGGTGAAGTGACGGGGGGCTTATCAGTAGGACAGGATGACGTTTTTTTATTGACTGGTTGATATTTTGTTTCTATAGAGACGTCAGCTGTGTCTGTTGATTATTATTAAGACTTGAAGAAGTTATCTGGTGCGATGAGCAAAGATTTTTTAAGTTGTCGTCGGCAACTTGTTACCCGCCAAGAGGGCTTGCTACTGTTCCAAATTAAATTCTCTCCGCCATGAGAGAAACGTACGAACTTGGCAAGAAGCATTATATTCCCATGACAAAAATGGTAAAAAAACACTTTATGTTTTATCATAGTTATGGTTTTATAACTTCTTTTTTAATTTCGTAGGTCTTTATCTTTTTAAATAATGGCTGTGAACTCTTATATACTATACTAAAGAAAATGTAGCGTGGTATCTGTGATGTTTCACAAATTTGTCCCAATACAACCTTGTAACGACGTTCAGTAATTAATTTTTTTTTTTTAAACCTTAATATAAGCCTACTAAATAGCAAGTTATTTAGGTTGTAGGGATCCACGGTCGTCTCTGAATATTGTCGCATACATACGGTCAATGACCGATGAAACGACCTTCGGATACCTCGATAAATTATATTAAACAGTCCAAAGGTCACATGCCAACCATTGACGCCGGCCGAGCATCGCGCCGCATTCCATACTAGAGAGAGAACGCACCACGCTGTCTCGCCAGTTTCGTAAATAAAATATACCCACATACGATAATAAACCATTTCTGCATTCACAGAAGCGAGACAGAAGCATATCGCGAGCGCATTCTCGTGCACATTCCAAAAACATATAAATACCTACGTTACTATAAATATAAACACTCTCTCTTTCCGCATTGCGGTCTAACGTGTTTTATTTATTTATCAACAACCATCATCATCTCGTCCCACTAGGACACATTCTGCTAAAAGCTAAATACATTACATAAAACTAACGATAACGACAAATTAATAATACATCTTGTTACAAATTAGCAAAAATATGTATGTTTGTTAAAATCAAATAATATTTGGCGACGTTCGTCAAAAGTCACTACGTTAGTCTGCATTGGCTAGGGATGGGGTATACGATAATTGGATTTTCGATTTTTTTATCCATAAAATTAAACATTCGTAATTAGTATTTATTCATAGTGGATCTTGGCCTATTTAAAGATAGATACAAATCATACAATACATTAGAAAGCCAGTATAATGAAAATTAGGAATTCAAACGTCAGATGAGAGAAAAACAATTTTTCCATTTATAAAAAAAAACGGTTCGATTTATAAAAAAAAACGATTTACCCCATCCTTTTGAGACATCACAGGGACCATGCTACATTTTCAATATCTTTAATATACAATTATAATTTCAGGATAAGATGGAATGTTATACGCAGAATTTCCACGACTTATTGGGAATACAATTTATAAAGAAAAGCTCGAATAGATTTTTTAATCTAAATGTTACAGCCAGATTGTTGGACCCGGAAGCTGAAGTTAATAAATATAGGTGAGTCATATTCATAGAAAAAGTATTTTAAAAAACACTGTTTATTACACTTTATGTAACGGTATAACCCTACCGGTTTCAAGGCTTTCACCTCATCAGGGGAGTCTTGATTGTACTAAATCTTCAATTGAAGGTTGGTATTTCGTACATTTTAAACACAACTTTAACTTGCTGACTGTAGGCCGAGCGCAGCACCAGATGAGAATAGTGATGTCGGGTAAACCACTAAAGAACACCGAGGAGTTTGTCTACCTCGGGAGCAAAATAACATGGGACGGTCGGTCCGAGAGCGAGGTCGACAGCCGTATACATCAGGCTAGACTTGCATTTAATAAAAGGTCGAAAATAATAGAATCAAATAATATAGACCTAAAACTGAGAATACTCCTCATCAAGACCTATGTATGGAGTATCTTGATGTACGGCTGCGAGACATGGTGCCTATCCGAAAGAGATAGACGAAGACTAGAGGCTTTTGAGATGTGGTCCTATAGAAGACTATTAGGAATTTCCTGGAGAGACCGCATCACAAATGAAGAGGTTCTCCAACGAATCGAAGGAGGAAGGCACCTGCTCAGGATCCTGTCCGAAAGGCGTGCAAGATGGATCGGTCATATAATACGACAAGAGGGCCTCTCGCATGCCATAATGGAGGGTATGACCGAGGGGACAAACTCTAGGGGACGCCCACGCCGAGAGTACCTGGAGGACCTGTTGGTGGACGTGCGCTGCTCAACATATACAGACTTAAAAAGAGCCGCACATGACAGGGGGGAATGGAGGAGAAGAGTTCAAATTGCTGCAAACCAGTCTTAGGACTGCAACCACGGAAGGAAACACAACTTCATCAGTCAGTCGGTTTCTTTTATTTGTTTTTATATTATTCAACGCAACGGGAATAAGGTCTCACAAAAGTACGTTAAGGGAAATATTGTGAATAAAGCTATTACTAGATTTTTTAAAGTGCCAAAAGTGTTTAGTAATCGGTTCCAAGCATTCAAAATATATTGTTTCGTTGTGGCACTCTTCTTCATTCTCCAAACGATTTCTTTCTAGATTCATGAGTTTGGACCTCAAGTCGACGAACTCTTGAGCCCAGATGCTGTCTTGAAATTCTGCAAGTTGCAACTCCAAATCATCACATTACATCTATTCGAAACCATTTAATTTCAAAATACTGTAGACTACTACATCCAGATATTTCAAAATACTGTAGACTCATAAATCCAGATATTTCAAAGTACTGTAGACTACTACATCCAGATATTTCAAAGTACTGTAGACTACTACATCCAGATATTTCAAAGTACTGTAGACTACTACATCCAGATATTTCATTATTTTGATTGTTGATTCTTGGGATCTAAATTGATTTAATATTTTACCGAACTGTTTATGTAACGAGTTCACAATGTACTGGTACTTTATATTAATGGGCACCATTTCATTTTGTATTGTTGTGCTGGCCTCCTCGAAATACTTTTTTACTCGAGGAAAATACTTATAAGTTTTAGTCGCTACATCGGCAAGTAAGAAACCTCTAATCGCCACACATGTCTGCATAGTTATTTCCCTTCATCCTCAAGTTTTTATCAATTTCGGTTCGCTCTAATCCCAACTTTAAAATGAGCCGAGTTTATTTTCGTGTTACAGTTTACTTTATTGAAATGTGTGTATTAACTCAGTGTCCATTATAATGGATGCTAAGTCGAAAAAGGTAAAGAAAATAGTTTTAATTTTTTGCTGCACTAATTTTGGTGGAGCAAACGCCACACCACATCCCAGGATAGGGGGGAATGGCAACGACTGCTGGAGGAGGCCGGGGCCCACAAAGGGCTGTAGTGCCATTGATGATGATGATGATGATGAAACGCCACACCATCAGACGATGATAAAGGAAATGGTACTCACAGGTGGTGGATGTGCAGGGGTCATACAATCGGCTGAGCTCTGCACCAGGACGCTGGAGCTTCGTTCGGGCTGAAGAGGTCGGTCACGGCGAACGAAAACTTATTGTCACACACGCGTTGGTGAAGAGTGTTGGTTGCTATTTGTCCTCTTGATGTGTCCGCTGTCATCCGGATGACGGTCTGTGCCCCACTGTCCGTCGATGCGATTTAGTTATTCTTACTAAAATCGCATTTTTTAACTCGCTAACGCAACAATAACACGCGCGACAGGGACGGGAGCGATAATAGAGCAGACCAAGAGCGGAACAATATTTTACGTCACGTTTTGGCGTGAATAAATTTCATTCAATATGCCTTGTGTTATATTCTATAATGTTGTATTGTTATAACTAAATACATTACAGATTTCTCCTAATATGTCACTACATTTCTAAACTCTGTTTTAAAATAGAACTAAAGCTTTAAGGTTAAAAACAATCTTTAACAATTGTTATTTTTTGCAGCAAGAGGTCAAACGATAATCGCGACCCTTCCCTTCCATTCACCTTTCTCGTCACTGCAAGAATCCGTGGACTGTGCAGTGGAAAGTCAACTGGTAATATTTGCAATGCATTATTTATAGTATCTATCAATGTGAATTGTCTTTATGTTTTTATTTTAAACTTAAAAATACAATAGAGAATTTCCTTTTTGAGAAAAAATAGCAAAGTACAGTCATACCTCCGTATCTGCGGGTTCAATTAACCAAAGATCAGAGGAGATTAAGATCATATTAAGGAAAAAATACAAAACATTCAAAAAACAAAACTTGAATTAGCCCCGCGTTTTATTCTATGTATTTTAGGGCATTAAACTATAGCAATCTGCAAGTGTTGAATGAAAAAACATGTTACGTTGTTACTGACGTGCACTTTTGTTTTGTACTGAACATCACTAGCGCACACTGGCACACGTTTGATTGTATCGGTGAATTTATTCCCGATTTTCACAAAATATCTCTGATGTGGCCGATAAGTGCTAATTATTATAAATATTATTTTTTTCATTCAATGCGTAAATGTATTACAGAGGAATATGGTACCTAAAATCTGAAGCCAATATTTATTATATTTATAGAGATATTAAAGTTTTTAGAAGCAATGTGTACTAGTTACACATCACAGGGAGGGAAGTGTTAATATCTTTCTAGTTGATTGGAAGAGATAGCCATACGTCAATAAGTCCGCCAAGTTGTACTGTATACAATGAAAGTGTAATACAATATAGTACAATATAATTTACTCACAAAACATATCTATAGTCCTTTTTTTGACAGTAGAATATACGATTATATTATTATAGCATCGTGTATTTCTTTATTCACTCTCACTTTAAATTTTGATTGTGTGTTGTGAAAATTCTTAACAGTCAAAATGAATAAGAAATAAATTAGCTATTTTCGCAAAAGCTTAATACAAATTTTCACAAATAATCTGTGTATTTCCTCTTGTAACACATTTAAGCGAGCGCTTTTAAATATTATGTGCGGTATGTTTTTAAAATCATTAAACAGAGTAGGAGAATAGACAACGGTCCACAAGGTAACATTAGATTCAAGAATGAACATGACTTTGAGGTAGTAGAAGAGCTCACCTACCTGAGTTCAACTATAACGAAGGAAAACGAGGAGCATGCTGAGATTAAGAGAAGAATCACAACAGGGAGCAAAACACTCTTCTCCCTACTGCCGGTGTTCAAGTCCAGAAGTGTCCACAGAAAAACCAAAGTCACACTGTACAAAACAATTATAAGAACAGTGGTGGCATATGGATGCGAAGCATGGACACTGACAGCTAAATCCGCAGAGTTGCTGGATGCCTTCGAGAGAAGAGCACTACGTAGGATCCTGGGCCCCGCGAATGACAGCGAAACCTGGAAAATACGATACAACGACGAGCTGTATAATATCTACAAAGCTCCCAGGCTATCTGTACATGTCAGACTGAGCAGATTGAGATGGGCTGGACATGTGCAGAGAATGTCGTCATCGCGGGCACTCAAAAAAACCCAGGAGGGGCGGGCGGGAGAAGGAGAGTGGGCAGGCCAAGACTGCGTTGGGAGGACGAAGTTGAGAGGGACGCAACCCGGCTGCTGCAGGTGCAGAATTGGAGGGTCGTAGCGGAAGACAGGAGGAGTTGGAGGCGAAGATTGACGGAAGCCAAAGCTCGATATGGGATGTAGGACAATCGAAAGAAAGAAAGAACGAAGTATATTTTCAAAGTATTGTATATTTATTAAAAAGGAAAAAATTAAAAAATCTGCATAAAAAAATGTGAAAATTTTTCAAGGAATTCGGGGAATACGAAGAAATATTTTCTTGTTAAATTATATAATTGACAATTTGTTCGTGGTCAATCAAGTTTTACCATCTATCTTGGTCGAGCCGTTACATTTCAGCAAGCATATTTACATTTCAGCAAGCATACAATACATTTCAGCAAGCATACAATACATTTCAGCAAGCATACAATACATTTCAACAAGCATACAATAAATTTCAGCAAGCATACAATACATTTCAACAAGCATACAATAAATTTCAGCAAGCATACAATACATTTCAACAAGCATACAATACATTTCAGCAAGCATACAATACATTTCAACAAGCATACAATACATTTCAGCAAGCATACAATACATTTCAGCAAGCGTACAATACATTTCAGCAACCATACAATACATTTCAACAAGCATACAATACATTTCAGCAAGCGTACAATACATTTCAGTAACCATACAATACATTTCAACAAGCATACAATACATTTCAGCAAGCGTACAATACATTTCAGCAACCATACAACACATTTCAGCAAGCATACAATACATTTCAACAATCATACAATACATTTCAGCAAGCATACAATACATTTCAACAAGCATACAATACATTTCAGCAAGTATACAATACATTTCAACAAGCATACAATACATTTCAGCAAGCATACAATACATTTCAGCAAGCATACAATACATTTCAGCAACCATACAATACATTTCAGTAAGCATACAATACATTTCAACAAGCATACAATACATTTCAGCAAGCATACAATACATTTCAACAAGCATACAATATATTTCAGCAAGCATACAATACATTTCAGCAAGCATACAATACATTTCAGTAAGTATACAATACATTTCAGTAAGCATACAATACATTTCAACAATCATACAATACATTTCAGCAAGCACACAATACATTTCAACAAGCATACAATACATTTCAGCAAGCGTACAATACATTTCAACAAGCATACAATACATTTCAGCAAGCATACAATACAATTCAGCAAGCGTACAATACATTTCAGCAACCATACAATACATTTCAGCAACCATACAATACATTTCAACAAGCATACAATACATTTCAACAAGCGTACAATACATTTCAGCAACCATACAATACATTTCAACAAGCATACAATACATTTCAGCAAGCGTACAATACATTTCAGCAACCATACAATACATTTCAACAAGCATACAATACATTTCAGCAAGCGTACAATACATTTCAGCAACCATACAATACATTTCAGCAAGCATACAATACATTTCAACAATCATACAATACATTTCAGCAAGCACACAATACATTTCAACAAGCATACAATACATTTCAGCAAGCATACAATAAATTTCAGCAAGCATACAATACATTTCAACAAGCATACAATACATTTCAGCAAGTATACAATACATTTCAGCAAGCATATAATACATTTCAGCAAGTATACAATACATTTCAGCAAGTATACAATACATTTCAGCAAGCATACAATACATTTCAGCAAGCATTTGACATTTATCAGCATTTGATTTTATTATTTTGCCACATTACTGTATGAGAAACTTATTTAGTTTTTTTCTTATTTTTAGGACTATATATGAAACATAAAAAAGTGCAGTACCTTAATGGGGACCAAGAAGATTGGTATTCATACATCCAAGAAAAATGTTATGAAAAGCTGGATCGAAATTTCAATGAAATAATGCTAGCTCCTGACGAAGATCGAGTGATAAAATTTATAAAGCAAGGATCAATTCATATCGAGTCTCTGTTGCAAGTATGTAATTTTTTATCAATTTAATTCTGGGATAGTTAAAATTAAGATACCATTCAATCAAATAATATTATTTCCTGAGTCAGATCTAGTGATAGAGTTTATAAACCAAGGACTATACTTGAGAAAATGTAGGATGGTTCCTGTGACATTTGAAATGTCATGTCTCAAAGGGATGGGGTAAAATCGTTTTTTTTTACAAACCGAATCGTTTTTTATAAATCGAAAAATTGTTTTCCTCTAAACTATGACGTTTTAATTCCTAATTTTCATTATACTGATTTTCTAATGTATTGTATGATTTGTATATATCTTTAAATAGGCCAAGATCCACTATGAATTATTAATTAGTTCCTGTGACGTTTGAAATGTCATATCTCAAAGGGATGGGGTAAAATCGTTGTTTTTTATAAATCGTTTTTCTTCATTGTAAATTCGGTGAAAGTTGTAATTCTGATTCTGATAATGATTAAATAAAATCGTTTTTCTCTAAACTGACGTTTTGAATCCTTATATTGATTTTATAATGTATTAAATGATTTCTATCTTTCTTTAAATAGGCAAGATCCACTATGAATTAATACTTATTACGAACATTTAATTTAAAGTATAAAAAAATCGTAAATCCAATTATCGTATACCCCATCCCTAGCCAATGCAGACTAACGTAGTGACTTTTGACGAACGTGACCAAATATTATAAGATTTTAACAAACTACCAGATTTTTGCTAATTTGTAACAAGATGTATTAATTTGTCATTATTGTTAGTTTCATGTAATGTATTTACCTAAATAACTTGCTATTTATTAGAATCGAGGCTTAACGTATATTAAAGTTGATAAAATAATTACAATTACTGAACGTCATTACAAGGTTGTATTGGGGCAAATTTGTGAACTGTCACAGGGACCATGCTACAATTTCTCAAGTATAATTTATATTGAGTCTCTTTTGCAAGTATGTGATTATAAATAAATTTTATGCGGAGATAGTTAAAAATATAATTCCATTCAATAATTTTATATTATTTTGTAAAAATAAAAAACATGACGCAAGCTATTTTAAGAATGACTATTTTATGATGTATATAAACAACATTCAAGGTCAGATTGAATTATATAAAGAAATGGAAAATATATGATATTTGCATATCAGATCTAACATTATTTGATAAAGATCAATATATTTTATGATGTATACAAACAACATTCAAGCTCAGATTGAATTATATAAAGAAATGGAAAATATATGATATTTGCATATCAGATCTAACATTATTTGATAAAGATCAATATATTTTATGATGTATACAAACAACATTCAAGCTCAGATTGAATTGTATAAAGAAATGGAAAATATATGATATTTGCATATCAGATCTAACATTATTTGATAAAGATCAATATATTTTATGATGTATACAAACAACATTCAAGCTCAGATTGAATTATATAAAGAAATGGAAAATATATGATATTTGCATATCAGATATAACATTATTTGATAAAGATCAATATATTTTTTTAATTAAATTTAAACGAATATCTATACATTTTTTTTTTGTAAAATCTGTCATCGATCGAATAGTTTGATTAATTGTATCGATATGATCTGGTAGGTTGAAAGAAGTTGATGTATAGTAATAAGCCCGCCAGATTAACCATGTAACAAAAAAAAATATTTTAATAAATCTATGGCGTTATGGCAGAAGTTGATATGCCCATTTTACCTTAGTTTACAGGAGATTATTAATATTAACTTTGATAAACTGTTAAAATCAGTACAAATAAGCATTTTTTAAGTTTTTCCAAACAAAATGTATTTTTGTAATTTATTTTTAACAAACACTGTTTATTCCACTTTTTTGTGACGGTATAACCCTACCGGTTTCAAGGCTTTCACCTCATCTTCAGGGGAGCGCAAACAAGACTAAATGCTGTTCGAACTGGTACCGATATAGACACTTCAACGGTTGGAGGCTGGGGAGTGAGGAAGGCTAGGGATAATTTCGGCCAAGAGCAGGGAGATTTTGGGGAAATAACTGTTCAACAGATGCTCCGATCGGTATACTGACTTAGAAATTTCTAGGTAATTAAATTTCTTGGACCTAACATTATCTCGGAAAAATGGCACATTTGACTTTGATATATATATAGGAAAAATACTTATTCAGACTCTATAATTCCAGCAACTTCTAACCATCCTAATAATCATAAATTCGCCGCCTTTAACTGTATGCTTCATAGATTGCTCAGTGTCCCATTAACCGACGACAATTTTAAAAAGGAATTAATAACCATAAAAAAAATTGCTACAAATAATGGCTATCCTGGAAGCCTCATTGATTCACTTTTAAAAAACAAAACAAAAAAGAAACTTATAAAATATTATATTTTTAACGACACCTATAAGCATACCTATAAATGGAGCAAAGTCCTATTTATAAAAAAATATATCAAATGAAATAACCAAAAATATTCCAAGTCACATAAAGCCAGCTTTTTACACTAACTTTAATCTCCGGAAACTCTTATTTAATGGGAAAGGCAAAAATGGAATACTTAGCAAGAGTGGTGTGTATAAACTTTTATATAGGAAAGGACTATATAGGAAAGACAGGAAGATCTTTTGAAAAGAGATTTCGTGAACACCAATCTGCCTTAACAAATCCTCTAATTTATTCTAAAATGGCTAATCATTGTCACCGTGAGAATCATACTTTTTCTATCGATGATGCCAAATTCTTACATATTAGCGGCAACGGAAATAAATTGGACAGATTGGAGGCCCTAGAAATTTCTAAGTCAGTATACCGATCGGAGCATCTGTTGAACAGTTATTTCCCCAAAATCTCCCCGCTCTTGGCCGAAATTATCCCTAGCCTTCCTCACCCCCCAGCCTCCAACCGTTGAAGTGTATATATCGGTACCAGTTCGAACAGCATTTAGTCTTGTTTGCGCTCCCCTGAAGATGAGGTGAAAGCCTTGAAACCGGTAGGGTTATACCGTTACAAAAAAGTGGAATAAACAGTGTTTGTTAAAAATAAATTACAATGTCTTTAAACCTCCACAACGTTAATGCCTTAACTATGAACAATATGTATTTTGTTTGGATAATGACTGACACACCAAGTTTTGCCACAACATGTTGAGAAATATTTTCTATAAATTGGGATAATAAACACAAAAAACGGACATATCAACTTTTGCCATAATGCCACAGAAATATTGCTATGGTAAATGAAGATTATATAAGGGTTGTATATTTTTTTAATCAATAAAAATAATATTCTTTGACCTGAAAAATAAATCAATAAATGGAGAAGTTACGTGGGTCGTCCAGAAAGTAAAGAACGTTTTGGCATAACTAAATAAAAACGAAAGATATCAACACAAAACTTTATTTACAAAGTCACAGTACCTTACTCTATTTTTCAATATAGTCGCCATAGCTGTCAAGGCAATTGTAACGTGGAACCAAGGTTATTGTAACGTGGAACCAATTTTTCAATTCCGATGTTATACTCGTCTACCGCCAAAGATTTCAGCCAGGATGTCACTTCTTATTTGAGGTCTTCATCGTTTGCGAACCGTTTTCCACCCAAAAACTCCTTTAACTTCGGGAATAAGTGAAAATCACTCGGTGCCAAGTCAGGGCTGTAAGGAGGATGTCCAAAAATTTCCCACTTAAGACGTTGAAGTTCTCGCTGTGTTCGTGCTGATGCATGAGGCCGCGCATTGTGACAAATCAAAACCACCTTTCCCGACAACATTCCACATCTCTTGTTTTGGATGACGCGTCTAAGTCATGTAGGAATGATCGTGAAATTTGTGGGAAAGATTCATGTACTGCGCTTAAAGTTGCCTATAAATTTCGATAGGCCGAACATTTTGCGCATTCAGAAAACGAATGACACTACTAAGCACTTCATATTTGGCGGGATTTTCGATGGGCGCAGCCATTTTGAAAGATTACAGAAAAAAGACGCACGAAAGTTCAACAACAAAACTCGGCTCGCACTGAAGCGGGGGAAGGATCTAACAGGCGCGCATACGATCGCGGTGGTGGGAGATCGTCGCAGGGCGTGGTGCGCAATCGTTATTTACTTTCTGGACGCGCCTAGTATATATAGATTACTAAATTGAAGACAAATAATTTTTCCAAATTCTTCGAATGTTGACAATATTGAAATGTTTTTTTTTTAGGCTTCAGTTATATACAGACATACTAATGATACGGAGATGGAAAGAGATATGGTCTCGAGGGCCCTGTATATAATGGAACTCCATACACACTCATCATTCCGTTTGGGAAGAGTCAACCGCAAATTGAAATATAATGTTGCCAACAGGAAGATGCACATTGCTCTGTTTTACCAAATATTTATTGCATCAGACATGCACGCGCCTATTGCGGCTCTAGAGATTTGTCGTCTAGGGATATCCTTAGACAACAGAGACCCGCTCGCATTAATAATGATTATTGATGTCTTGTGTCTACGTGCTGAGGAGTACAAGTGGTATAACAACTTCTGCAGTAATACACCGAATTTACCATTTTTACCCAATATTGGATATTCATGGGCTTTAGCTCTATACAAACTTAGTGGTGAGTCTTTCTTTTTATTTTATTATCATATCTTTTGTCTAATTATTTTATTGCCTATTATACAGGGTGGCGCCGAGGAAACGCATGTTTTTTGAATAGCTAGTATTTTGCAAAGAGAGGAAACGCATGTTTTTCATTTAAGCGTAAGATTGTTTATTGTACGAGGCATATCCAAAAACTACGTGTACTGAATTTTTGTAGGTAATAATTTTTTTTATTTAAACAAAAAAAATACGTGGTTACCGTAGTACATATGTAAGCTATTTTTCGACATAGTCGCCATTCCTCTCAATGCAAGTGGTGAAGCGGGGTATCAACTTTTTGATGCCTTCTTCGAAGTAGTTTCCCGCCAACCCCTCCGTCCACTTCTCCACCTCCTCCTTTAGCTCCTCGTAGGTTGAAAACCTTTTTCCACCCATGTGCAGCTTCAGGGAGGTAAAGAGATAGTAATCTGAAGGTGCTAGGTCAGGGGAATGCGCGGGATGGTTCATGACATCCCATTTAAACGAGGCGAGCAGTTCCTTCGTGGCGTTGGCCGTGTGTGGTCTGGCATTGTCGTGCAGCAGACAGACTCCCTTTGTCAGCATGCCTCTCCTCTTATTCTGAATCGCCCTCCGTAATTTTTTTAGGGTCTCACAGTATCTTGCAGAGTTGATGGTCTCCCCTTGAGGCATATATTCAATTAAAATTATGCCTTGACAGTCCCAAAACACGGATGCCATGATTTTCTTGGCTGAAATTGAGGTTTTGAACTTATTGGCGGAGGGTGAAGAGGTGTGACGCCACTGTTGAGACTGCCTTTTGGTTTCAGACGTGTAATGTGCAACCCAAGTTTCATCTCCAGTAACGATGGAGCGGAGAAATTCATCTCCATGGAGTTTGCAGCGCCTCAAAAACTCTTGCCTTTTTACAAAATTTCGCACTTGGCGGGAGATTGGGTTGACATTTTTCACAAAACGTGTTGTCGCGTCGACATTTCTCAACGTACTGACCTCGAACCGGTCTCGTTGCGGAGGAGAAGGGTCATGCTACACGAAAGTGTAGCCAACATGTCGAAAATAAAATCCATCCGGTCGTGAGAGCCTCAGTACACTTACTTTCGGGATACGCCTCGTAATTTATTTTTATCAAACACTGTTTATTCCACTTTTTTGTGACGGTATAACCCTACCGGTTTCAAGGCTTTCACATAATCTTCAGGGAAGCGCAAACAAGACTAAATGCTGTTCGAACTGGTACCGATATACACGCCTCAACGGCTGGAGGCTGAGGGGTGACGAAGACACGGGACAATTTCGGCCAAGAGCGGAGAGATTTTTGGGAAATTACTGTTCAACAGATGTTCGGATCGGTGTACTGACTTAGAAATTTTTAGGGCCTCTAATCTGTCCAATTTATTTCCGTTACCACTGATATGTAAGAATTTGGCATCTATAAATGGAGCAAAGTCCTATTTATAAAAAAACATATCATATGAAATAACCAAAAATATTCCAAGTCACATAAAGCCAGCTTTTTACACTAACTTTAATCTCCGGAAACTCTTATTTAATGGGAAAGGCAAAATGGAATACTTAGCAACAGTGGTGTGTATAAACTTTTATGTGCTGACAGTGATTTCTATAAAAAAGAAAGCCCTTCTTCGCCCACTGAAAGTTTCTATTCGTCAAGAAATCGAAGGAATACTAGAAGAAATGTTTGTGAGAGTGATGCGTAACTTTCAAGAGAGGCTGCAGATATGTGACCGCGAAGAAAGGCAACACTTGCTTGACATTATTTTTCACAATTAATTTAAAGGTGCAATATTATTACTTAACCCTTCCCTTACGGTGCTAAAATTGAAACGCGCGCTCCGGTGTTGGGTAGTGAGTACGCGATAAAAAATTTGCGATTTTAAATCGGAAAAATAAGAACATTCATAGATAATCCCCTTAATTAATCATGATTGAAGTTAAAAATCATAATAATTGAGATTTATTTGCTGAAAACATTAAAAAACCATCTGGCAACGCTCACGGAACGGGCGTACGTCTAATCTATTAGCAAGCCCAACAGCTACTGCGGCGCGACAGGGTTGGTGGCTAACCCGGGCGTGGCTTACACTTGCGAGGTTGAGACTATTGAGCTCCTCGCTATTCAGTGAAATATGCAAAAGTGAGATGCGAATATAGTGTCGCGCTTCCCGCATACTCTTCACCTATCGTCAAGACCCAAGATCGAGGCACTCACCACAGCGTTTAAATGCGAATTTGTTTTCGATCTTCACAAAACACCTACGATGTAGTCGATAAATTCTAATTATTATTAATATTAGTTTTTAAATCAATGCGTAAATATATTATGGAGGAATACCTAAAATCTTAACCTTGTATTTATAATATTTATAGAGATATTGATGGTTATTAGAAGCAACGTGTAGAAGATACCCAACACAGGGAAGGAAAGGTTAATTTACCTGTATTAATCAAACAAATTATCTTGAAAATGAACAATGTTACGCTTAAATGAAAAACATTCGTTTCCTCTCTTTGCAAAATACTAGCCATTAAAATAACATGCGTTTCCTCTGCACCTTCCTGTATATTAATATACCCATCAAGATGTGTTACGGTAATGAGGATGTGAGCCAACTAATTCTGTTTTTTTTTTTGAGACAAATATGTTCATTTGGAGGTATGCGGAAACTCTATTTTGGAACATCTGAAACGTATTGTTTATTTAAACGTATTCCGTAGTAATTAAGCTGGATTGTGGTTCATGCGATTGTTTTTCATTGATTCACAAAACGTTTGATTATATAAATACAAAAGAATTAACTTACTTTAAGCACTTAGAATTCAAGTGTAGATATTTATTTCTAGTCAAATATAGTAGACACATACATGGGGGTACAAAAATAAGAAATATGTTTTTAGGGAGTATGCTAACAAAATATGTGGAATAACGTTGTCCTAGTTCATAGGTTGGCAACCTTTTGTTGTAAGAGGGCCAAATACTTAACGTGGAGATTAGTGCGGGCCGCACTTGGGCTATAACATATGTCATTACAGTATACCCTACAACAGTGTTTCCCAACCTTTTTAGACCTGTGGACCGGTAAAAAAAGGAAAAACTTTTCGCGGACCACTAATACTGAAATAAAAATCGTTTTTTTATTTAATATTTTTTTAATCTTATATTGTGACAGATGGACATATGTAACTATAAACTATAATTGACAAATATACATATAACAGTTAAACAATTTTAATTGCAACATTGTCTGATACAATTAAAATTGAACAAAAACCATGGGTTTTTGCAACAAACTAATGCGAAACCTGCTGTTGCATCATTGCTAATATATTGGATATTCTTAGCTGCAGTGCTGTCTCTGTCAGACGAAGTGCTGCATTCACGTCCAGTCTATTCCTTTGTTTCGATTTTATTGAGGACATGAATGAAAATCCTATATTTAATATTTTTGCGTGTCGAATTTCTTGAAATTTGGCATATTGTTTGCGGCCCGTCGGAAAGTCTCTGCGGCCCGGCACCGGGCCGCGGACCACCGGTTGGGGAACACTGCCCTACAATATTTGTGTACAAATATTTTAGTTTTAAAAATAAAACACTAATTATATATTTTTACGACATTTATTTTAGTTAATAAAATTCATGAGTTTTTAGTGGCTGCATTTGACTTGCAAGTTTTTTTTTTATATTAGCTTGCATTTTTGAAGTAGAGACGTGTAATATAGCGTCTAAATGTGAATCTTACGGGTCGCACCAAAACGCCTCGCGGGCCGCTGGTTGCCGACCGCTGCTTTAGTTGATAAGGGAAATGTGAAAACTATTTTTCCATGTTGTGCAATAAATAAAATTATGCAATGTTTCATTTAAATATTCTAAGAAACATCCTTAATAACAAGACAACAAATACCTGGCATTAGTAATGATTTTTCTTTGTAAAAAAAAGCAACGCAGACAGTGGTATAGATCAGGGGTCGGCAACCTTTTTTTGCTAAGGGCCAGATCGTAAAAAAAAATTAGCTCGACTAGCAAGGAAGCAAACTCGAGGATATTTATAAAGGTAATTCTACCTACATAGCAAAAAACAGGTTTAACCATTTTTTTATTAGGCGTAGATACACATTTTGCTGACACACTTACGAAAAAAACAATGAAATATTAACATTTATTAATTAAGGTATTAAAGAAGCAGGTAAATTTTTTATATTATTGAACAACAAATGTAACATAATAATACAATATTACAAAAAGCTCTGCTAATGAGATTAATGTAATTGCTTTTTCTGAGATAACATTTCATCAAACTGGGATTCGAAGTTAATACTTCCTATCATCAAAATTGATTAAAAATGGTCATCTGTTAATGCTGACTTGTATTGCCATTTTACGTACTTCATTTTTGAACATTCACATATTTTTTTCTGATAACTAATATTTTCTTGAAATAAAAATGTTGTTCATGACAAAATAATTTTATTTAATGAAAGTATTACAATAAACTTAAACTAGCTATAAACTAAACAAATAATATCATACGTATATAATTTAACTAAAAAAACACATAAAACTTTAAAAATATTAAAAATTAGATTGATTATTATTAGCTCGCGGGCTGGATTAAAATACCCATCGGACCAGATTAAGTCCGCGGGCCGTAGTTTGCCGACCCCTGGTATAAATTAAAGATTACATTTAATGATATAATAAAACTTTTGGTATAGATTAAAAACCCCTGGTATATATTAAAGATTACATTAATGATATAATAAAAGTTTGCCGACCCCTGGTATAGATTAAAAATTACATTAATGATATAATAAAACTTAAATTTTAAGTGTTTGTTGCCAGGTATGAACGTTCAAAATTACACAAAGTTCAACATTACACAAAGTTCAAAATTACACATTAATGATATAATAAAAATTACACATTAATGATATAATTACATTAATGATATAATTACACAAAGTTCAAAATTACACATTAATGATATAATTACACAAAGATATAATAAAAATTACACATTAATCATATAATTACATTAATGATATAATTACACAAAGTTCAAAATTACACATTAATGATATAATTACACAAAAATATAATAAAAATTACACATTAATGACATAATTACACAAAGTTCAAAATTACACATTAATGATATAATAAAACTTTTGGTATAGATTAAAGACCCCTGGTATAGATTAAAGATTACATTAACGATATAATTAAAGTTTGCCGACCCCTGGTATAGGTTAAAAATTACATTAATGATATAATAAAACTTAAATTTTAAGTGTTTGTTGCCAGGCATGAACGTTCAAAATTACACAAAGTTCAACATTACACAAAGTTCAAAATTACACATTAATGATATAATAAAAATTACACATTAATGATATAATTACATTAATGATATAATTACACAAAGATATAATAAAAATTACACATTAATGATATAATTACACAAAGATATAATAAAAATTACACATTAATGATATAATTACATTAATGACATAATTACACAAAGTTCAAAATTACACATTAATGATATAATAAAACTTTTGGTATAGATTAAAGACCCCTGGTATAGATTAAAGATTACATTAACGATATAATAAAAGTTTGCCGACCCCTGGTATAGGTTAAAGGTTACATTAATGATATAATAAAAATTAAAATTTTAAGTGTTTGTTGCCAGGCATGAATATATTGACTATAGAAAATAAAAAAATATAAACTATTGTTTTTGCAACTCCAGTCTACTTATTATCACATGTTACTTGCAATTTATGTTTGCAACTCCAATCTATGTCCAACATTGTATAGTAGACTACAAATTACTATATTTTTAGGTGATAACTCCCGTTCCACTTACTTGATGAAGAAAGTCTTGAAAAGCTTCCCGTGGGTGATGATACCGCTTGTAGAAGAGCCGAAGAAGTTTAAGTTTCACCCGACCATAAAAAATTGCTCTTATTTTTCGCTTGAAAGGTTTGTTTATTATTTTCACTATCATTAAATCTCAAAAGGTTTGTTTATTATTTACACTATCATTAAATCTGAAAAGGTTTGTTTATTATTTACACTATCATTAAATCTCAAAAGGTTTGTTTACTATTTACACTAGCATTAAATCTCAAAAGGTTTGTTTATTATTTACACTATCATTAAATCTCAAAAGGTTTGTTTATTATTTACACTATCATTAAATCTCAAAAGGTTTCTTTATTATTTACACTATCAATAAATTTCAAAAGGTTTGTTTATTATTAACACTATCATTAAATCTCAAAAAGTTTCTTTATTATTTACACTAGCATTAAATCTCAAAAGGTTTGTTTATTATTTACACTATCATTAAATCTCAAAAGGTTTGTTTATTATTTACACTAACATTAAATCTCAAAAGGTTTGTTTATTATTTACACTAGCATTAAATCTCAAAAGGTTTGTTTATTATTTACACTATCATTAAATCTCAAAAGGTTTGTTTATTATTTACACTAACATTAAATCTCAAAAGGTTTGTTTATTATTTACACTATCATTAAATCTCAAAAGGTTTCTTTATTATTTACACTATCATTAAATTTCAAAAGGTTTCTTCATTATTTACACTATAAAAACTCAAAAGGTTTCTTTATTATTTACACTATCATTAAATCTCAAAAGGTTTGTTTATTATTTACATTATCATTAAATCTCAAAAGGTTTCTTTATTATTTACACTTTCATTAAATCTCAAAATGGTTGTTTATTATTTACACTATCATTAAATCTTACAAGGTTTGTTTATTATTTACACTATCATTAAATCTCAAAAGGTTTGTTTATTATTTACACTAGCATTAAATCTCAAAAGGTTTGTTTATTATTTACACTATCATTAAATCTCAAAAGGTTTGTTTATTATTTACACTATCATTAAATCTCAAATATCAATAACAATTACTTAGTTATATTAATATTTTATAGATTTTCCTCAACCATTGTCAACAGGATCAAATCAGGCCTAAGTAGTAAATTATAAGTGAACAAGTCATTTCTAAATACACAGAAGACACTAGGCCAGAAATACTATACATTATATATTATTTATAGTTAAGGCATTAACACTGTGGAGGTTTAAAGACATTGTAATTTGTTTTATCAAACACTGTTTATTCCAATATATGTAACGGTATAACCCTACCGGTTTCAAGGTTTTGCCCTCATCATCAGGGAGCACAAAAAATACTGAATTCTGTTCTACACCCCGATGCACTTGATTGATTTTATGTGCTGACTGTGATATTCTATATAAGAAAGACCTTTTGAAAACAGATTTCGTAAACAGAAACCTGCCATAATAAATCCTCTAATTTATTCTGAAATGGCTAAATTAAGGCATTGTGGAGGTTTAAAGACATTGTAATTTATTTTATCAAACACTGTTTATTCCACTTTATGTAACTGTATAACTCTACCGGTTTCAAGATTTTCCCCTCATCATCAGGGGAGCAAAAAAAATATTGAATTCTGTTCTATACCCCGATGCACTTGATTGATTTTATGTGCTGGCTGTGATAACTTCTATATAGGAAAGACAGAAAGATCTTTTGAAAACAGATTTCGTAAACAGAAATCTGCCATAATAAATCCTCTAATTTATTCTGAAATGGCTAATCATTGTCACCGTGAAAATCATATATTTTCTATCGATGATGCCAAATTCAGTAGTAACGGAAATAAATTGGACAGATTAGATGCCCTAGAGATTTCTAAGTCAGTACATCGTGGTAAACATCTGGCAAACATAAATATTCCAAGAATCTCGCCGCTGCTCGCTGAAGTTGTCTTCTGCCTCCCTCCATCCACAATCCCCAATCCGAATATTTACTGTTAGAAGTGTGCATGTCGGTACCAGTTCGAACAGAATTCAGTCTTTTTTGTGCTCCCCTGATGATGAGGTGATAGCCTTGAAACCGGTAGGGTTATACCGTTACAAAAAGTGGAATAAACAGTGTTTGATAAAACAAATAACACGTATTATACATTACTTAACAAAATTATCAATTTAATGTTTCTAATGCCCTATCTGAAGAAAAAGAAAGCAAACTTCTCTATTAAGGAATGGTTTTAAAAATGTATAAAAAAAATCATAATTATAATGACTATAGTTCGGAAATTCTAGGATGAGTCCTGTGACAGCTCACAAATTGGCCCCAATACAACCTCATGTAATGTATTTACCTAAATAACTTGCTATTTATTAGAATTGAGGCTTATATTAAAGTTGATAAAATAATTAAAATTACTGAACATCGTTACAAGGTTGTATTGGGGCAAATTTGTGAGCTGTCACAGGACTCATCCTAGAATTTCCGAACTATAGTGATTTACCTTGTACTCGGAAATTACCTGGTTCCCAGCAATATTTCTAATACACGCAAATGCGAAATGACGACATCCGTGGCCTGGTGGTAAGACATTTGTCTGCCGATCCGAAGGTTGCGGGTTCGATCCCCGCTCGAACCCGGAATAGGATTCCAGTCTGGTTAACACTTAGAGCCAATAAAAAAATATATATCTTTCTGGTTGGTTGGAAGAGATTGCCACATGGCAATAAACTCGCCAGGTTAAAAAAAATGCCCCAGATCTGGCTATATAAATATCGCTTGGTTCTGATGCCGCGTATTGGGTCCTATAAAATTCAAAAGAAGATAATAATGGAATGAAAATAAATTACAAAAAATTAATTTAAAAAAATATATTTTTGAAAATAAAATGCGGTACAATAATTTTTATTTAATAATTTAATCTCAATAATGGTAAATTATAGTGCAGAAATAATAATTTGTCTGCGTTTCGTGGAAATACTGTTGCTCAGAAAGTCGCATTCGAACGTGTTTTTGTTGCATTGTTAGCAAATGCGGCACCCATTGTGCACATAGTTTTTGAAACCCAAAACTTCAGCCAAAATATGCCATATGGTTCCATGTGAGATGCCTACGGTGTCAGCTATCACATCCACAGTCGATCGATGATCTTCCAAAACCATATCCTGTATTTTCGCTATGATTTCTGGTGTTGTGCACTTTTTGGACGTCCTGAGCGTGGATCGTCTTCAACGCTTGTACGGCCACGCTTAAACTCCAAAACCCATCGGTGAACGGTTGGAAATGAAGGAGAAGACTCCTTTAATACTTTCACCATCTTTGCATGGATCTCAGTAGCCGATAAACTTTCCAAAACAAAGAATTTAATCATTGCACGATATTCGGATTTTTCCATTGTTAAAAAATACACTGACACGTCAACTTCAAATGGCTTGTAAACCAAGAATGAATTGACAGATCGAAATGAAATTTTGAGTACGTTCTTATGAAAGATGAAATATTAAAATGGCGTAGAAATTTTGGTTTTCTACTGCTCCATAGATGTCGCTTTCAAAACTTTTTGACTAACCTATTAGTTCATTCTCTTCGTAGATAATACCCGCCTTGCTGCACATCCTTTTGTTGGGTATGCTGTTAGGGAGAGGAGGTAGTGATAAGTATTGTCTAGCCAATTTTGATAGTTTGAGATAAATATCTCCTTTTTTTTACTAAAATTAAGACATTGTAGCACGGTTCCTGTGACAGTTCACAAATTTGCCCCAATACAACCTTGTAACGACGTTCAGTAATTTTAATTATTTTATCAACTTTAATATAAGCCTCGATTCTAATAAATACCAAGTTATTTAGGTAAATACATTACATAAAACTAACAATAATGACAAATTAATACATCTTGTTACAAATTAGCAAAAATGTGGCAGTTTGTTAAAATCAAATAATATTTGGTGACGTTTGTCAAAAGTCACTACGTTAGTCTGCATTGGCTAGGGATGGGGTATACGATAATCGGATTTTCGTTTTTTTATACCTAAAATTAAATGTTCGTATTTAGTATTAATTCATAGTGGATCTTGGCCTATTTAAAGATAGATACAAAGCATACAATACATTAGAAAGTCAGTATAATGAAAATTAGGAGTTAAAACGTCAGTTTAGAGAAAAACAATTTTTCGATTTGTAAAAAAACTATTCGATTTGTAAAAAAAAAACGATTTTACCCCATCCCTTTGAGACATGACATTTCAAAATGTCTCAGGAACCATGCTACATTTTTTTGAGTAATCATAACAACAACTTTAATATACAAATCATACAATACATTAGAAAGTCAGTATAATGAAAATTAGGAATTAAAACGTCAGTTTAGAGAAAAATAATTTTTCCATTTATAAAAAAACTATTCGATTTGTAAAAAAAAAAACGATTTAGCCCCATCCCTTTGAGACATGACATTTCAAATGTCACAGGGACGATGCTACAGTTTCTCAAGTATAGTTCAAAATACAATTGAACCACTCTTATTCATTCTGCACCTGAATATCTTTACAACATTAAAAATTTAATGTATTACAAATTATTCTGAAAATAAAATATTTTAAAAAGTTATTAAAAATAATAATGTAAATTTTTTTTTTATTGCTATTTAAACATATTTTTGTAGAAAGATTTTTATTTATTTTACACATAATAATAAATATACATCATTTGTGAAAAAACAACAGGTAATTTAATTTGGACACACTATTTTAATGGATCTGGGTTTGTTGTCTTTCATTTGTCGTGTCCCCAGTAAACTAGGCTTTTGCCTGTATTTCACTGAGGACATATAGAATGAAAAAATAAATCAATTCATTCCTAAACCTGTATAAACATGTAAAGGTTTATAGATAACCAATATACCTCTGTGGGAACCACGGTCGTCGCTGAATATTGTCAACACATACGGTCAACGACCGACGAAATGACCTTTGGATATGTCCAAAGGTCACATACCAAAACAATGATGCGGCCGGACAGCGCGCCAGTCCCGTAAACAAATTGTTTACCCACAATACTATTTACGATGCATTCCACAGTAGAAAGAGAACGCATCACGCTGTCTCGCCGTTTCCGCAAACAAATTGTTTACCCACAATACGATTTGCGATGTCTGCAATACTGCAATCGACCATTTCGGCACGCACAGAAGTGAGATAAAAATATATCGCGGGCGCACTCCCGCGCCCATTCTGAAATGTATAAATACCCACTTACCGATAAATAAAACATTCATTCACTCTCTCTTTCCGCATTGCTAATTGACGTATTTTATTTATTTACCAACAACTACTATCATCATCTCTTCAGACAAGAAGCATTCCGCTAAACTCTCATTTATAGGTTTTGAAGACGCTCAACATTATTGACATGTTATTATGAAGCAAAGTAATTTTCCATTGGCTGAACGGTTGAGATTAAAACCAATCAAGGGCTTGTATTTTTTTATAGCTTTAATTTCAATTAGTTAGTAACGTATTAAAAAGTATGAAATTAAAGTACACTGCAAAAAATTCCAGATTTGGCTAATTGTACACTTTAACTCTTACAAGCTTAGTGGTCCACGTTATGTACCACCTTTTTTTGACGCAGTATCGCACAATAGTACACACAATGTACCACTTATTAAACCTCTCTCTATTGCTGCACGAACACTCAGATTATGTACCACTTCGTATAATATAATACTTATGACTCATATCCGCACAGCTGCAGGTCTGGTCCTGTTCAAATTCATTTAGCTTCTAATATTATTGACAGTTAGTTGTTCTTGGTGTGCCGACTTGTGCTTATAAAAGAAAACGTCATATATTTATATTTAATTTTAATAAAAAATAGTTGTGTTGTGATAAAATTGACTTCAGTAATTGTGGTAAATTTATATTTAGGTTAAAAATTAATTTTACTTGGATGTATTTCGGCATTATTTGATGGTACATTAGAAGTACCAGTGGAAATATGAACTAGTGGTACATAAGTTGTACCACCTCATCGGGAGTTCCTTGACCTACCGAGGAAGTGGAAATATGTTAATTTAGCATTTGTATGTATCATTTTTCAAACACATTAAAAAAATTATGAGAAACTTGATTTTTTGTGCAGCCTGAATAAAAATAAGCGAAGTTTACCTCTGTGCCTGTAAGGGTTAATATTTAACTTTTTTACTGTCATATAATAGCTTCAGCGTTAACTGTATGTCAGGGATGCTCACCTCTTCTTTGAAAACTATAAGAAATTTTACTTTCAGACTGCCGATAGATACCGACTGGTACAGTAAGCTGTATATACAGCGCACCGCACACTTGTGGCGTGAGACTGCCATACAGCGGTGGGTTGAGCGTTGTGCTTTAAAAATAATGGAGACTGTACGCGTCGAACCTATGGCCAGACCCGTGCCAGCAACTATGTCCAACAGTATGCTCCGACACATGGTTCTGTCACCAGATGGACAAAAACTTTTCTACAGGGTAAGTACAATATATTTATCAAAATATAATCCTTTCTGTGATGTTGGTGGTGCGCTTATGCCTATCTTGATGTATGGAAGTGATGCCTCGACATTGAAACCGATTGATAAAAAGCAGAATAAATACAATTGAAATGCGCACCTTGGATAGAATATCTGATATTACCTGATATCTGGATAATTGATTATTTGAGATGGATGTTATAGTTATCAAAATATAATACTTTCTGTGATGTTGGTGGTGCGCTTATGCCTATTTTGATGTATGGAAGTGATGCCTCGACATTGAAACCGATTGATTAAAGCAGAATAAATACAATTGAAATGCGCACCTTGTATAGGAAATCTGACATTACCTGATATGGATGTTATAGTTATCAAAATATAATACTTTCTGTGATGTTGGTGGTGCGCTTATGCCCTATTTTGATGTATGGAAGTGATGCCTCGACATTGAAACCGATTGATTAAAGCAGAATAAATACAATTGAAATGCGCACCTTGTATAGGAAATCTGACATAACCTGATATGGATGTTATAGTTATCAAAATATAATACTTTCTGTGATGTTGGTGGTGCGCTTATGCCCTATTTTGATGTATGGAAGTGATGCCTCGACATTGAAACCGATTGATTAAAGCAGAATAAATACAATTGAAATGCGCACCTTGCATAGGAAATCTGACATTACCTGATATGGATGTTATAGTTATCAAAATATAATACTTTCTGTGATGTTGGTGGTGCGCTTATGCCCTATTTTGATGTATGGAAGTGATGCCTCGACATTGAAACCGATTGATTAAAGCAGAATAAATACAATTGAAATGCGCACCTTGCATAGGAAATATGACATTAATTAATATGGATGTTATAGTTATCAAAATATAATACTTTCTGTGATGTTGGTGGTGCGCTTATGCCTATTTTGATGTATGGAAGTGATGCCTCGACATGGAAACCGATTGATTAAAGCAGAATAAATACAATTGAAATGCGCACCTTGCATAGGAAATCTGACATTACCTGATATGGATGTTATAGTTATCAAAATATAATACTTTCTGTGATGTTGGTGGTGCGCTTATGCCTATTTTGATGTATGGAAGTGATGCCTCGACATTGAAACCGATTGATTAAAGCAGAATAAATACAATTGAAATGCGCACCTTGCATAGGAAATCTGACATTACCTGATATGGATGTTATAGTTATCAAAATATAATACTTTCTGTGATGTTGGTGGTGCGCTTATGCCTATCTTGATGTATGGAAGTGATGCCTCGACATTGAAACCGATTGATTAAAGCAGAATAAATACAATTGAAATGCGCACCTTGCATAGGAAATCTGACATTACCTGATATGGATGTTATAGTTATCAAAATATAATACTTTCTGTGATGTTGGTGGTGCGCTTATGCCCTATTTTGATGTATGGAAGTGATGCCTCGACATTGAAACCGATTGATTAAAGCAGAATAAATACAATTGAAATGCGCACCTTGCATAGGAAATCTGACATTACCTGATATGGATGTTATAGTTATCAAAATATAATACTTTCTGTGATGTTGGTGGTGCGCTTATGCCTATTTTGATGTATGGAAGTGATGCCTCGACATTGAAACCGATTGATTAAAGCAGAATAAATACAATTGAAATGCGCACCTTGCATAGGAAATCTGACATTACCTGATATGGATGTTATAGTTATCAAAATATAATACTTTCTGTGATGTTGGTGATGCGCTTATGCCTATTTTGATGTATGGAAGTGATGCCTCGACATTGAAACCGATTGATTAAAGCAGAATAAATACAATTGAAATGCGCACCTTGCATAGGAAATCTGACATTACCTGATATGGATGTTATAGTTATCAAAATATAATACTTTCTGTGATGTTGGTGGTGCGCTTATGCCTATCTTGATGTATGGAAGTGATGCCTCGACATTGAAACCGATTGATTAAAGCAGAATAAATACAATTGAAATGCGCACCTTGCATAGGAAATCTGACATTACCTGATATGGATGTTATAGTTATCAAAATATAATACTTTCTGTGATGTTGGTGGTGCGCTTATGCCTATTTTGATGTATGGAAGTGATGCCTCGACATTGAAACCGATTGATTAAGGCAGAATAAATACAATTGAAATGCGCACCATGGACAGAATATCTGATATTACCTGATATCTGGATAATTGATTGTTTGAGATGGGTGTTATCTTCAGGTGGCTTGGCCACATTGAAAAAATAGATTGTGAAAGACTCATTTTTAAAGGGAAAGGTAAAAAGTATGAAAACAGGTGTTATAAGATATGTTATATGGATGTAAAAAAGGCGAAAGCTGTGTAATTTGATAGAAAGACGTAGATGTATGTTTTCTCTGACTACTTGAAAATGTACATGGCATGATGGTATGTATATGTATGTACCTATATATTCCTTCTTATTAGGCTGAATTCTCTTTTGAAGTCATATTGCGAACTTGCTTGTGAAAAAATCACTGATAGAAAGACGTAGATGTCTGTTTTCTCTGACTACTTGAAAATGTACGTGGCATGATGGTATGTATATGTATGTACCTATATATTCCTTCTTATTAGGCTGAATTCTCTTTTGAAGTCATATTGCGAACTTGCTTGTGAAAAAATCACTGATAGAAAGACTTAGATATCTATTTTCTCTGACTAATTGAAAATGTACATGGCATGATGGTATGTGTATGTATGTACCTATATATTCCTTCTTGTTAGGCTGAATTCTCTTTTGAAGTCATATTGCGAGCTTGCTTGTAAAAAAGTCACTTTGAAGTATGGGGTCGAGTTCCATCAGTAACCTTGTATTTTACTGAATCCCCTCATCAGATATTGTATCTCAATGATCTGGCATATTTCTCCTTTCATCAAAATATAATTTGTTTTGTATTATATAAAACCAAACACAGATTGACTTAATAATATAATTTTATTCAAATAAATACATTGCTGATATACTCGTATTTTAATCCCATAAAGGTAAGGTATTTCATTACACCACCATCAGTTTAGTCAATGCTCATTTATACTTGCCACACCGGAAGGGAATCGTATAGTGAATTTTAAATATTATTAGGTAACCTCTTGTCAGATTTTTAACACGCGACGTAACACAATGACGAACTGTGAACGAATAAATTCTATACGAAAATATATTCCATTCGGAGAAAACAAGATCTGTCCAAACGACGCTCGGGAGAAACATTCCCAACAAGTCGAAACAAGATTTGCCCGAACGAGGCTCGGACTCGTCAGTATAAAAAGAAACTTCGTGCCCGAGTCCCGCTCGGACAAAACTGTCAAGTGGTTAATGTACACCTTCATATTTCGACATATCCACATTGCCAAATTTAATTATGTCGAGAGATGCCATAAGAATAAACGTTTATCATATGTATCAATTTGCGGAAATAAGTCAGCTGTCTCAGAATGGGTAATGAGCCAGTTGATATAAATCAGGGGTGGTCAAACTACGGCCCGCGAGCACCACCAATCCAGCCCGGTGGATATGCCCGGAATCCGGCCCGTCATAGTTTATTTTGATTACATTGTAAAATTTACAATGTGAGTAAATCATACAAAATAATAATATTTTTTATTTATTTAACGACCTATTAAGAAACACAATAACTGACATACATAATGAAATTGAACATTTTAACTGTAATTAATGATATGAGATTTATTCTAAAAACTTACAATAAGTGACATACTCGTACATACGTAATTCACATAATGAAATTAAACATTATAATTATGATTTATGTACCTGTAACTTTCCACTGACAATTGTTTGCAGTTGTGGATTAAGTTTACTAGTGGAAATTGTGAGCAGCGACTTCAAATGCTCATCAGTTAATTTGGATCTGTAAATATTTTTTGTATATTTCATTCTGGAGAAGGTTTTTCACAGAGATAAGTAAAAGTCACGAGCAAATTTATGCAACTGATCAAACTGTGTGAGTGGAAGACTCTTATAAAATTCCAGCAATGATGACTTTATATATTTTTCTTTAAAAATATCGCTACACTGCAAATCAATAATTTTTATTTGAAGTTCTGGGGCGAGAGTTTCTGTATCGGCGTTAAAAGGATTTTGAAAAATCTCGATATCCTTTGCAATTGCATCAAAATCTGAAAAACGAGACTCAAAATTTATTTTTAATATAAACCACTGTGTTACTGAGTCAAGTTCGTGTCTGAAGGCTTTTCAGTGCATCAAGTTATATACAATAGATTCTTTATTATTTAATTATTTATAATTTTATATATCAATTTTTTTGCAGAATTTCACGACAGACGAGTTGCTTACAATGACGCACAACCCATTTCCTGATAAACCGATTCATGAAGATCTGATATATGAAATAGCGTTTCGTTCTAACAGTTCTCCTATCTACATGCATTTATTCCAAGAGATCAATAATGGCATGCGTTACAATGAAAGCATCTCCGGCGGCATCTCCGGCGACTAAAAAAATCCAAAATGCGTTTAAAATGTTTTATTTTCAAGAATTTTTTTATGTTTCGCCATTAAAAAGTTTAAATATGTATTTCATATAAACGTGTGGTACTAAAAGTAATCCGTGCCCATGCATAGTTTCAGACTTTTTATAACATTTCTAAACAGTTATAAAACGGTGCACTTTTATAAAATATTTACGAGATTAACTATAGTTGCTTACTACTCCTATAAACGCATATTTTTATCAATTTCCCAAATAAAAGATGGCATTAAACACAAAAATACCGCCCCGGTATATCTCCTGACAGTTGAATATCAAAACTATAAAATTATCACTCATAACTATTATTTATTAAATATTACATACATCAGGACATGGATAAAAAGAAATTATTTCAATTTTATAATTATATTATAACAGCGCACGCATAATTTTATTTATGATAATAACATCTGTCTTTACAGATTAGAACTATTTAAATAATTTTTAATCAAAAAGTGATGTTTCGGTGATATATGTGTTTGGATTTTACGTTTTTTCTTTCACTTTAGACAAAATTCAGAGTATTGCAAATAGATCTGGCTAGTTATTTTTTTATAATTGTGACCAAATGCAAAGAGGCAGATTAAGGCATTATAAGAAGACAGGAGGCATGGTGGGTGGACGAAATACGTAAGCAAACAGCGATTATGTAGAGCAGTGCGCAAAGAACAGGATTTCTTGGAAACTAATTGACGAGGCCTACATCCTTGAGTAGGTGAATATGGGCTAGTGATGATAATGATGATATATATCATATATGCATAATACTGTGATAAGATAATTGTGAGCTTGCAGCGAAAACTGATTAAGTCAAAATTATTCAAAGTTGTAAAAATAAAGTTGAAATTTATTAAAATAAATCATTTCAGTTTATGGAGATTTTGAATTACTCGTATTTAAGAATATATTATTATAATCTCTAAATGTTCACTTTTGAACTGTTACTGTTAGTTTTGAACTGTTACTGTCAGTTTTGAACTGTTACTGTCAGTTTTCGCTCTAGGAATGTGATAGATTGTATTTACTTGGGCATTAATATGAATTGATTATTTATAGTGTGTTTATTTTCATTTTGTTCGGGATTTATCAAAATTTTCAATTCACAAAAAAGACTTTTGAATATGATATAATTCATATGTGATTCCTTAGGATTATTATTATATAATTTCATAAAAGCTTTTATAATGGATACATTTAAGGACAAAGTTAACGATTAAAATTACTTATGTATATATATTGTTAAAAATTACCAGTTTGTTTCCTATTTTTTTATGTATACATTTATTACCGTATTGGCCCGACTAAAGGGCGACCCTGATTACAAGGCGACCCCCCCTATTTTTTAATCTGCGTTTTGGAGAAAAAAATATTTCCCAACACTATTATAATATTATGAAACTTAAAATGCAAAATGTTTAACGAAAAATATTTATTAAAACAAAGTACCCAGATAATAGTAAAGTAAAGTACATGTTTAAACATGAAAAGAAGAAATAAAATAGTCCAACTACGGTAGCTAATCAGATCAGTCAGGTTCACATATGGCTATAGCATCCTCAGCATCATCTTCAGTGATGTTATCGTCTTCGGAATCCTCAATCATATTTTCCCACAAAATATCATCTTCAGCCCCGTCCATTTTATTGGGTATGCAACATTTTTTAAATCTTTAGGATATGTATCCTAGAGGGAAGAGATGATGATGATTTGTTGATAAATAATAAAACACGTTAGATCACACTTCGGAAAGAGAGTGGAATTTTATTAGTAACGTAGGTATTTATATATTTTTAGAATGTGCGCGAGAATGCGCTCGCGATATGCCTACGTCTCGTTTGTGTGAATGCAAAACGATTAATTGTTGTATGTAGGTATCATTCAAATACGGAACTGGCGAGACAGCCGTGGTGCGTTCTCTCTCTAGTATGGAATACGGTCCGCTCGGCTATGGGTTGAATGGCCGGCGGGTGAACTTCGGACTTGCCTATTTAGATTGTCGAGGAGTGCGAAGGTCATCTCATCGGTCATTGACCGTATGTATGAACGCCCACAGTATTTCGAGTGGGCGACCGCCACAAATCCATTGATGATGGTTTCATTGGAAATTTTATAACTTGTGACTCTAATATAAGGCGACCCCCCTCCCCCCTCTATTTACGTGTCGCCTTTTAAAATAAAAACCTCGCCTTATAGTCGGGCTAATATGGTAATTATTGATACTGTAGTTTGAGTATATTTTTACAAATATGCTTATTTTAGTTTTCAAAAAAAAAATCTTAAAAGATGTCCATCTCATCTCATTTCTGTTTTATAATTTTTTGAGTAAATATAACACAGGCTAACCAATCAAGACACTAGAACTTGACTGACATGGCTGAGTGTGGAACCAATATTGCATTTAAAAAAACATTTCCTTCGATATATTTTTATCATAAATAATTGCTTAAAATATAAATAATTGCTTAAAATATGATATAAACTTGTCATGAGGTGCTACTAAGTGGATTTTCAATCCTTGATGACTTTTATACATGTACGAGTATGTACCTTTAAATTTGAAGAATTTCACTATCTAAGAAACACCCTTCAGCAGTAAATAGACTGACGCAATTACTGCAGTGTTACTTATTGTGTTCGTCAATAAGTCGTTTGCACAATCTTTAAAAGCGATGTTGCACAATAGTGTGCTAGAGTCCACAATGAAATATGCAAGTATAGCCTGGAAGGATTTACGAAGAATATCTGCCTTATGATGTATGATAGAGAAAGGAATGATTGTATAAGGGTTAAATGTTAAAGATGTTAGAATTGTGAATGAGGAAGAAGACCGTAGAAAGAAATGTTATAAGAAATAAAAGAGCATGTATGACAAAATATATGAATGTCTACTGACTATTTTTAAATGTGAAAATTTAATTTTAATATTATTATTAAGTTCTGGAAAGTTTTATAACAACTATGTAGTATGAAAACTAACTTGGGTCAAATATTTTTAAATATTTTTAAAGGTAAAATGTGATAATCAGGATTGCTGTGAAGAGAGCTATGTACAACTTTTTTCATTTCTCTTCTGTTATTTTTAATTAAATGTAATACAGTTATCCCTCGGTATCTGCGGGGAATGGTTCCAGAACCCACCAAGAGTTTGTTTTTAAATTTTATTTTACACATGACAAGAAATATACATAATTTGCGAAAAAACAACAGGCAATTTAATTCGGACACACAATTTTAATGGATCTGGGTTTGTTGCCTTTCATTTGTCGTGTCCCCAGTAAACTAAGCTTTTGCCTGTATCTCACTGAAGACATATACCATGAAAAAATAAATCGATACTTCTTTCTTATTTTGGATTATGTAAAACCCCGTTGCACATTCTCATCAAACTGACAAACAGTGACACTCAATTACATATGTATACATCACGCGAAATCAAACTCCTCACACTTTATCACTCCAGACAGACCAAAATGGTCATCCCACAATATACCGCACACAATCATGAAGCAAAAAACAAAACATTAATACAAAAATATAAATATTAAACAAAAAAAAGCACCACACTCAAGAGCTCACATAAACCTCTTCTACAAGTCATTCCTCTTGCAAGCTCAAGCACTACTCAAACTCCTGTCGCAATAACAACCACGCTCCGATCGACTGCCTAAACTGTTTTCCTCCCATTACCTTTATTGAATTCAGCACCCCATTATATGTCATGGGAGCTAAATAGGCATATTGCCTTTGGGTAAGACTTTTTAACCCATGGTGAACATTTGATGAGTTGCCATGCGTGCCATGTGTTTCTGCTGTGTCTGCATCTTCATTTCCTCTCGATGATAGTGCCAGAGAATGGATTTGAAATGTAAATTGGCTATGTTCAGGACCCGATACTCCCTGAAAAGAATGCTCAAGTTATTTATATAAAATTGTAAAGTATTTGCATATAACCTACACACATCAACTCATATATTGTCATACATAATACAGTGTGAATACATATTGTTTAGGGAGCACATTTTCAATACTTCGGGATTAATGACAAAAAAAATAGTTTGTACATGTTCAGTATATACGCAAACATCATGGTCATGTCAGCAACAATATATCATTTTCTTTCACCCAACACTTGCGGATTGATTTGATTTAATGACAATAACTTTGTCTTGTAACGCTTTATGAATCTTAATGGTTAGTTGATGGAAAACCCGCAAATACGGAGAGCTGACTGTATATTTAAGATTGGAAGAATTTATAATGAAACCTTAATTTTATTTTTTAAGCTACATATTGCATTTAAGTCAAAAAAAGAAGAGTATTGGACTGCTTTTGATCAAATTGTTGCAATATCGGCAGAAACACGTAACTCGATTTTCACGGAAACGCGTTCCGCGTTGAAAATAAATATATGTTTTTATGCAAAAATGTGCCAATGATACAAGAAACGAAAAAATATAAAGAAATTTACTTATACCAAAAAATCGAGTTACGTGTTCCTGAAATATCGGCAGGAACACGTAACTCGATTTCCACGTAAATGCGTTCCGCGTTGAAAATAAATATATGATTTAATGCAAAAATGTGCCAATGATACAAGAGACGAAAAAATATATAGAAAGTTACTTATACCAAAAAATCGAGTTACGTGTTCTTACAATATCGGTGACGATACATACTATTTAAAAAATGGTTTTTTTAACTCAAGGGTGTATACTTACTATTATATATTAAAAGTAATTTCGAAAATACCTTCCATATTTGTAATGTTATTTTAATTACAATATATAATTTAAATTTTAAGCATACTGTATTTGTTTTATAAGACAATTACTTAATATTATATAGTTTCGGACATATTCTTTTCGGACTGCCAGGGTTACCACTCAAGGTAGTGCAATCGCAGTGCGATAATACGTTATAAAAACATATTTTTTTACTTACTCCTTACTATTCACATATCGTGTGTCAATTTGAAGTAATTTTATTAGATTTTAAATAGTATAAGAAAGCCATTTACGTTATTCATAAAAAATCTATAATGTCCATATCATAATTTTTCTTTTTCTTGACAAAACAATTTATGAGACAAGTTTTTTAAATTAATCGTTAAAAATATCTGCCCAGTCTTAATTTTAAAAGATATTGCTTTAAGCATATCATTTTATTGACTTGTAACTGTAGATATTTTTTTTCTAATTTATGGTATACGAGTTATTGTTTAAACAAGAACTGAAAACTGTAAAGGAGACCGATTGAATTGACGTTACACAAATAACGTTAATTGGATTGACGTTACACAAATAACGTTAATTGGATGGTGTATCCCAGAATTGGACACTTGCGTACACTGCATAAGTGTGTGACGGCTGTGTAAACAGTATTGCCAGTATCAATGATCTGGAAATTAGTGAATTTTTACATTATTTGTTAAAAATATCTGCCCAGTCTAAATTTTAAAAGATATTGCTATAACCATATCATTTTATTGACTTGTAACTGTAGATATTTTTTTTCTAATTTATGGTATACGAGTTATTGTTTAAAAATGAACTGAAAACTGTAAAGGAGACCGATTGAATTAACATTACACAAATAACGTTAATTGGATAGTGTACAGTGGATCCTAGAATTGGACACTTGCGTACACTGCACAGATTATGCATAAGTGCGTGACGGCTGTGTAAACAGTATTGCCGGTATCAATGATCTGGAAATTAGTGAATTTTTACATTATTTGTTAAAAATATCTGCCCAGTCTAAATTTTAAAAGATATTGCTACAAGCATATCATTTTATTGACTTGTAACTGGAGATATTTTTATTCTAATTTATGGTATATGAGTTATTGTTTTAACATGAACAGAAAACTGTAAAGGAGACCGATTGAATTGACGTTACACAAATAACGTTAATTGGATGGTGTACAGTGGATCCTAGAATTGGACACTTGCGTACACTGCACAGATTATGCATAAGTGCGTGACGGCTGTGTAAACAGTATTGCCGGTATCAATGATCTGGAAATTAGTGAATTTTTAATTCATTCTAGTTAACCGGGTCTTTATTGTAACTGAATTTATTTCAAAAAACACTTTGTGTTGTATTTGTTGTAAACAGTGCAATTTCAGGCATACTGATTTTAAACAATCTGTACTGATTTAAAATCTGAACTGAGTATTGTACTGATAAAATAATCATAAAATATAATCGTAGTTTATCATTGTCTTTTTGATGTTTATTATAAAGGAACAGGACGAAGAAAGTTATTTCTTCTCCAAATATATTTTGAATGTAATGTTATTATTACTAAGAAATACTTATAATATATTAGAAAGTAGATCTTTTTACTCAATGTTTAAAAATAAGTTTAATATTTATACCAAATGACTTTTGAAAGTCAAAATATTATTATTATCATTTTACATTTCATTATTTAGTGTGGGATGGATGAAATTAAGATCAATGGCGGGAGTTCTATGTGATCCGAAAATGCCAGTAAAGTTAAAAGGAAAAGTATACCAAAGGATTATCAGACCCGCACTCCTCTATGGCTCCGAATGCTGGACGATGTAAAACTTTTACTCTAGGCAAGTAGAAACTGCTGAAATGCGCATGCTAAGATGGTCAGCTGGTGTGTCCCTAAGAGACAAAATAAAAAGCTCACGCATTCGTGGAAGCCTAGGTGTTACAGACATCAACAGCAAGATGGAGGAGAGGCGAATGGATCGAGATTGTATGGGCACGTCGGACGCAGAGTACCCGATCACATTGTGAACCGGGCAATCTCCATGGATCTTCCTCGAATAACAACCAGAGGAAGACCAAATAATTCATAGGTGGTGCAAAAAGATAACCTGATGCAGAGGCACGGCTTGGGGGATGTAGTCCAGGACAAAAGAGCATACAACCTGAGGACGAGGAGAGCTGAACCCAACAGTCTTCGCAGACAGTGAGTTGGGATGGAGTCAGGGAGAAGATTTTACATTTCATTATTTGAAGAGTTAAACTCAAAAATATTTTATAATGTATTTTATTCATATTATTACTCTATACTTAATTGTATTAACTATTAACTTTGTGTAACTTCTCAATTATTGTATTAACTTCTCAATTAGAAACATTTTAGTTGCTTTGTAAAAGTTCATTTCAAATAGGTAGGTATTCTGTAAAAGTTCATTTCAAATAAGCAGGTATTCTGTAAAAGTTCATTTCAAATAGGCAGGTATTCTGTAAAAGTTCATTTCAAATAGGCAGGTATTCTGTAAAAGTTCATTTCAAATAGGCAGGTATTCTGTAAAAGTTCATTTCAAATAGGCAGGCATTCTGTAAAAGTTCATTTCAAATATGTAACTAGTGATGAGAGTGAACCCAGAGATAATAATTTTGAAAGACATCAATTGACTTTAAGATTACAGCCTCTCACTAATTGACATAGTTAAAATTTTGATTTGCTAAGTCTCTTGTCATTGTTTGTATTTGTAGTCTTTAGTTTTACTAATTTCTTAAATTTTACTATACTAGAGAAAAATTAGGATGGTCTCTGTGACGTTCGAAATGTCGTATCAAAGGGACGGGGCAAAATCTTTTTTTTCTTTTTACAAATCGAATCGTTTATTTTTTAAATTGAAAAATTGTTTTTCTCTAAACTGACGTTTTAATTCCTAATTATCATTATACTGACTTTCTAATGTATTGTATGATAACTATCTTTAAAAAGGCTAAGATTCACTATGAATTAATACTAATTACGAACATTTAATTTTAGGTATAAAAAAATCGAAAATCCAATTATCGTATACCCCATATCTAGCCAATGCAGACTAACGTAGTGACTTTTGACGAACGTCGCCAAATATTATTTGATTTAAACAAAATGACATATTTTAGCTAATTTGTAACAAGATGTATTAATTTGTCATTATTGTTTATGTAATGCATTTACCTAAATAACTTGCTATTTATTAGAATCGAGGCTTATATTAAAGTTGATAAAATAATTAAAATTACTGAACGTCGTTACAAGGGGTTATTGGGGCAAATTTGTGAACTGTTAAAGGGACCATGCTATATTTTCTCTAGTAAAGTCTTTAGAAATCTAATCAGTGTCTATGCTATACTATAAATGTCTAAAAGGTTAATGACCAATATTTTATAGACAATAGAAATGTATTCCTGTGTGTTTATGTGATCTTAGAGATATTTTGAATAAGATTTTTATGTCATATCCTTAAAATGTATCAAGACCATAATATTGATAATAACCTGCAAGTTTCAACCTCAAATATAATTTGAGATTGATCAAATGATTTATTAATATTCACATTGAGTTTTATTTCTAAATAAACAATATTTTTTATAGACTCTGGTATCAACTCCTTGAGGCTAGAGGTCCGATTATTACCACGCTAAAAGCAAATTGGTACCTTATTGTTTTTTCAATTTTGAGCCTTATTTCGTTTGAATTAATTAGTTTTTTATGTCTATGATCCCAGTATGTAGTGGATAAAATTATGCTTCTTAAACATTCAACAGTTAAGCTTTTTCAAAGCTTTTTTTTTTTGTTTAACCTGTAAACGAGTAAGAACCTATCTTGAGTTAGTACGAACACACCAGTGCGTTTCACGTTATAATTTTAATCTGTCATTAATATAATGAGTTTAATTCTCGAGTTGTAGCACCTTTGAGGAGAGTTAACTCTAAACTGCGCTGTATAAATTATAATTTTACTATTATTAAAGATGACATATTGAATGATATGAGATGCGTTGGCAAACAAAGGATTTTACAATCACCAGATCCATAAAATAATCATCCATAATATTCAAAAAAAGTATAGGTCAGTGTTCCCCAACTGGTGGTCAGAAACTTTCCGCCGGGCCGCAAACAGTATGCCAAATTTCAAGAAATTCGCCATGCAAAAATATTAAATATAGGATTTTCATCCATGTCCTCAATAAAATCGAAACAAAGGAATAGACTGGACGTGAATGCAGCACTTCGTCTGTCAGAGACAGCACTGCAGCCAAGAATATCCAATATATTAGCAAAGATGCAAAAGCAGGTTTCGCATTAGTTTGTTGCAAAAACCCCATGGTTTTCGTTAAATTTTAATTGTATCAGACATTGTTACAATTAAATTGTTTAACTGTTATATGTATATTTGTCAATTAT
Source organism: Odontocerum albicorne (assembly GCA_949825065.1). Taxonomy (NCBI): domain Eukaryota; kingdom Metazoa; phylum Arthropoda; class Insecta; order Trichoptera; family Odontoceridae; genus Odontocerum; species Odontocerum albicorne. Next base: position 5,546,867 of record OX463843.1, read on the forward strand.
AGTTACATATGTCCATCTGTCACAATATAAGATTTAAAAAATATTAAATAAAACAAACATTTTTATTTCAGTATTAGTGGTCCGCGAAACTTTTTTCCTTTTTTTACCGGTCCACAGATCTAAAAAGGTTGGGGAACACTGGTATAGATCATACCAAAAAAGTTAATTGTATTGACATCTATGGATAATTTTTCATCACAAATTCCAATTCGGAATAACAGTTATCGCTTTTGCGCATAAACAAAATGCCTCACATAAAAAACACAGCCTCACATAAAAAAAATGTTTTTTTTTTTTATATATTTAAAAACTCACTCCCTGGGTACATATTGTTCCTATATAACTCACTAGCTTACAGGTTAATTAAAAAAATTATAACTTATATAAAGGATATACATTTATTGTTAGAATAAAAACATTTACTCGTATTATCTCTGAATTTCTTGTTTGTTTTATTTATACCCAGATTTCATAGTATTCCAACTTTCCCACAACAAAATTGCTTATTGTCATCAACATTTCCCCTAATTTTTAAAAGAGGGAAGTTCGCATATACTCGTATGCATATTCATGCATAGATAAAATTAAGAAGTCAACATAATGTACCACAGAATCATAAATTACATTTTCAAATATGTAGTTTATATGTTAAAAAAAATATTATATATTTTTCTGTCTGATTATGTTCCTTCTTGTTGGATTCCAGTATGTTCATAATTGGTGATACTTTGGTAACATGCTAGTTAACAACGGTTATTTATTCTTTATTGTGTAGCTACTGTTACATAATAATATCATTATCTTTGATAAACAATCCTAAAACTTTTATTCAAGTTTAATTATGCAGAATATCTATCTAAGATTGAATCTATTATAAGACTTATATTTAATTAAAATATGATGATACATTATGATGACAAAACTTATGTACACTATTAGAAGTTCGTCAGAAATCACTGCCTCGCCACGACGAGGCAAGGTAGTGATTTCTGACGAACTTGTGAAAAAAATTGAAGAACAAGTGCGAAATTATCGCCGTGTGACACTTGACGACCTTCACAAAGAATTTCCTGACATTTCTCGAAGTCTCCTTGGTGATATTGTGTCGGAAAAACTTGGTTACACGAAGTTGTGTGCGAGATGGGTGTCCAGAATGCTCACACCGGAGCATCGTCAAAATTGCGTGACCGTCGCGCGTGAATTTTTGGATCGTTTTGCACAGAAGGGAGAAGATTTTCTGGACTCTAACATGACGGAGGATGAGACGTGGGTGTGTCACTACATTGCTACAATTTTCTAACGATCAGGAGGTCGAACAAGCTGTGAAGAAGTGGCTGAAAGATCTGGCGGCGGAGGTCTATGACACTGGCATACAAAAGCTGGTGCCCCGACTACAGAAATGTCTCGATCTCGATGGCGATTACGTTGAAAAATAGTTTAATATATTTGTGGTAAGTATCCTGTGAATTTCAATTAAATACAAGCATTTTTCGATCCTACATAAATGTTGTAACCTTACTTTCTGGATGACCCACTTATATACATATTATTCATTAATGTTTGTTTCACTCCTGTCCATCCTGTCTGCCCATTATTTGTCAAAAATCTGAATATATACAGTGGAACCTCTCATAACGAGAATAATTTGTTCCAGAATCTTACTCGTTATGTGAAACACTCGTTAAGCGAAACAATTTTTCCCATATAAATCAATGTAAAATACGATAATGCGTTCCATCCCGAAAAAAATACTCAATTTTTTTTATTTTTAACGTTTATTCAAATAAAATTACATACTTATAAATTGTTAAGGAGCGTAACAACCCGGAATGCGATTTCGATTTACAAAAAACAATAAAAAAATCGAAATAACTAGTTTTTTATTTATGAATTTATGACAAATAATTAATTCTTTTTTACTAGAAGTAAAATCCGGTAACTCTCAGAATCTACGAGCTTCTTATAGTCGCTGATGAAGTTCTCTGCTGCCTTTGTGTCAGAGCTTGCTGCTTCACCGTGCCTCACAACGCTGTGGATGCCGGTTCTTCTCTTAAATTTCTCGAAGCATCCATGACTTCCCTTAAATTGTACTTCTTTTTCGGTAGTTGATGATTCTGGCGTCTTCTTAACGAGGTCGGCGAAAATAACTTTCGCCTTCTCACAAATGATGTTTTCGTTAATAGTATCGCCTTGCAATTACTTTTCGTTTATTCATATGAGAAGCAACCTTTCAACATCATCAAAAATAGGTAACCGTTTCGTAGACATTCTTGACACTCCCTTTGAAGCATCTATCTTCTTAATTTTGTCCTTGTTCTTGAGGATGGAGCAAATCGTTGATGTAGACCGATTGTATGTGCGCGCTAGATCAGCCACGCTCACACCTCGTTCTCGCTTTTCAATGATTTTACGTTTCATTTCTACAGTTACTTTTATTCTCTTATGGCTGTCTTCTTGTGGCTTTTTCTTCAGGGACATTTTTGCAAGGGTTATTAAACTTTGCACAAAAAAAATACAAATAATGTCTGAACACAAGTTTGGAAAAATGTGTGATCACATGTGACACTAACGTGCTAGCGGAACGAGTGCTAACCAGAGACTGATGCACTGGCGCGGAAGTCCCGGCTCACAAGTGAGTGACGTGATGATGGGACTTCCCCTTTCTGCATCACTCGTTATGCGAAATGTCGCTCGTTAAGGGAGCATTTTTTTCACAATCTGTTTAGCTCGTTATGCGAATTACTCGTTATGAGAAGTGCTCTTTATGAGAGGTTCCACTGTAATAATAATCTGAATATATAATAAATAAAAAATCATGGTTACCCTTCTACACTATTCTTTCCTTACGGCGCGTGGACTCTATATGGTGTTTCCATGTTCCGCACACATCTCAAAGAAAGGAACCTGAGAACCCATCATAAAATATCAAATAAAATATATAAGTACGCAAAACAAAATATGGTTACAAGTTCCTTTCTTTGAATGTGTGCGGAAGATGGAAACATGTGTGCGGATAATTTTTAACAGATGTGCGGCCGCACACGCGCACACCTTAGAAGGAACGTTGATTGTCATGGGAACTTTACTTAACATGGGAATTACCGTACTACCATTCACCTTAACGGATGCTCCATATCCCATAGACCAAAAGGGGCACCAATATCTTTATTATCCAAAAATTTTAGATTACTGAATGACTGTTGATGAAAATAATCCTGACATACATTGGGCGTGTTCTCAAAAAGAATAATGATACTCTGGAGAAGAAGAAATCACGTGAACAGTTGAGGAAAAGCGAGATAGAGGAAGACGTCTTATAAGATACATACAAACCATCACGCCATCTCCCTGATGGAGTAAGGAGAGAAGACAGAGTACCAGACTTTTCTATCCTGATGCAAATCCTTCACTTCTTCTATATTCATACACCTTCTCATAAAACTCCTATCATTTCTCTAGCCTACTTTTAAAATATCATTCACTTGTTCCAATCATACTTTCCTTGATCTTCTTGTCTCACGCCTTCCACTCCACTCACATTGGCACTATGTATTTGTTTTGTTAGTATTTCTTCATTCCACATGCCTAAATCTCCTCATAGCGTTCTTGTTCATCTTACTCAACACATAAGCGTTAAGTTCACATTCATCCCTAATTACTTCAGTCTTTATTCTATCATACATTGTGTATTTTTTTCAGTGCATGTATTTCTACAGCATTTATTTTTTGTCATGCATTTTTCTACAAGCATACACAAAGAAAAAATTTGATCCACACACCCTATTACAATACATTTAAAAAAGGCACCTTGAGCATTCCAAATTTTCTTTTCTCTCTTTCTTCTCACTCAATCTATAAGAATTTTTCAATACAGTTTACTTTCTACAATCAGTGACTTCTGGTTTAACATAAATACAGTTCACTTACTCTAGTCATTTTAAAAAAATAAATTTATCCACTTTGCACGGATTTCTCCTGTTACACAAAGAGGGTCTGCTTCTAGCATTAGCTTATTCGTTAGGAAGAATATCAGCCAGGATTCTTCTCATACTGCTAGACGGTACTGAGAATATATCAACCGTGTCATTCAGTTGGTTCAATATCTCTATATCACGAGTGACTGAGTGTTTAGCCATGATATTCGTTCTGTAAGTTGGTATGTAGAACAGACGGTGATTCCTTGCATGGCTATATTTATTGGGTACATATAAACTTAGTGCTTCTAGAATCGCGGGACAGTTAAAGGAATCTTGGAAAACCTTTATTAGGAATATCGCAATGGATTCTTGACTTCTTGTTTCGAGGCTTCTATAGTTACACACCGTGTGAAGTTCGGCATGGTGGGCATATTTTGGGTAATCACCCTTTGTTCTGTACCATAGACATCTGAGGAATTTTTTTTGTACTTGTTCTATATGGTTTTTATATTTGAGCTGGTGAGGAGCCCAAACCGTAGATGCATATTCTAATTTGGTTCTAATTAGATAATTAATTGCTCTGTAACTTCTACACTCCATTGTTACACCCTTACCTTTATATAACGGAACTATATTTGCTCTCCTTCAGTCTTTCGGTGTGTAATTCGATTACCTGCATTGGTTGAAAAACGATCTCAGCCGCTCAATAATTTGTTCTCCCCCAAACACTATTAGTTTTGTGGTCACTACTAGATCTTCTTCTTCTTCCTAGTATCATGTCAGGTCCCCCCAACGTTGGATATCACCTGAGGGTAGGCATCTTTGTCCCCGGCAACCCGAAAAAGATCTCCAATGCCCCTTATACCAGTCCAATCACTTATATTGCGGAGCCAGGAGATTTGCCTCCTGCCAACACCTCTTCGACCCTCTATTTTGCCTTGGATGATCAGGTGAGTAATTGGTACTTTGCTCCTCTAAGTACATGACCCAAATAGGACACCTTTCAGATTTTAATATTAGTCAGCAGCTCTCCATCAACTTTGGCTCTTTGAAGAACCCTCGTGTTGCTGACCATATCCGTCTAGGGTATCCGTAGCATTCTCCGGTGTATCCACATTTCGAATGCTTCCAGTTGGTTCATACTACCAACTTTGAGGGTCCATGATTCCACTCCATGCAATAACACTGACCCAACGTAGCACTTGACTAACCGTTGTCGCAGTTTTGAGTTTAGATTATGACTATTAGATGGACAAGCGAAATATAAGAGCTAGCCGCATCCTCTTTCAACGCTGCATTCAACATGGCACAAGTACAGGAAGGATGGAGACAGGTGTTACATCATGTTCTAGACATAGCAGAGGACTACAATGCTCAACATTGAGCATGCATTGAAGAATAAATAAGGTTTTAGCGAATGTCCTTGAAGGACACGCTGATGATTTTGATTGTTTGGTATTTAAAATAAAATACGTCGATTAGCAATGCGGAAAATGAGAGTGAATAATCAATGAATAGTAAACAGTGATGAATGGTCAAATGATTAATGATTCTTTATTTATCGGTAAGTAGGTATTTATACATATTCAGAACGGGGCGCGTGAGTGCGCCCGCAATATATTTTTATCTCCCTCTGTGCGTGCCGAGGTAGTCGATCGAAATATTGCAGACGTCGCGAATAATATTGTGGGTAGATAATTTGTTGGCGAAAACGGCGAGACAGCGCGATGCGTTCTCTTTCTACTGTGGAATGTATCGTAAATAGTATTTGCGGGTAAACAATATCAATGTTCTGATATGCGACCTTTGGACATATCCGAAGGTCGTTTCGTCGGTCGTTGACCGTGCGTGTTGACAATATTCAGGGACGACCGTAGTTCCTACAAGGTGATGAATGCTTTCCAATATCTACGATCTTAACATTTATTTTATAATGTAATAAGAAATATCTCAATATTTGATACCCATCAAAGCCAATCTCCAACAACCTTTCGCAATGATCATATCCGAATTTATCTAATACAGATTAATATCTTCCCCAACCGTTGAAGCATGTATATCGGTGCCAGTTCGAACAGCATTTAGTCTTGTTTGTGCTTCCCTGCAGATGAGGTGTGCACCTTGAAACCGGTAGGGTTATACCGTTACAAAAAAGTGTAATAATCAGTGTTTGATAAAAATAAATTATAATATCTTTTTCATTTTGTCCCCATCCATCAATTAATTTGTTGTAAAAAATACTCTCTATATATATCACCATTGTTATACTTTCTCGAAATTCATCTTTCATAGTTGCATACTATCAGCAACACTACTGGCTAGTCCGATTCGTTAGCATCCCCGTCGCGAACCCTGGGCAATGTGGTCACACTATGTGGATCATAGCAGATAGCGGATGGATGAAAGTCGAGTCTCTGGCGCCTAAAAACCAGACCCCACCAGCTAAGGCAAGGAAAACCCTAACAGAAAACCAGGGCAGGGTCTCAGGCCTTAAGGTGGCAGCCCCACCAGGGACCTAGGATACGATGGGTTAATCGCTTGTCTATCTGAAACCACACGATTATGAAACCAAAAGCAAAAGAAGCCGGAAATGGCGACGACTGCTGGAGGAGGCCGGGGCCCACAATGGGCTGTAGTGCCATTGATTGATTGATTGATAATTAAGAGTATCCATATAAGACCTGTTTTGAAACAAATCCACATAATTTGCATGGTTTCATGCAGTCTATTAATTTCAGACAGTCAGACATACACAGTGCTGTTCACCTTGATAAGGTTTTTTGTAGAGTGGACTATTGTAAAAAAAAGATTAACATGTACAATTTTTATTCGTACCTTTATTGAAAAGACACAAAATGCCAGTAAATATTTGGCTTTGAAACGAAACAAATCAAAGCCTAGTAAAATCCTTACATAAAATGAATACACAAATAATACTGTTAATGAGAGGGGTGGACCTGATGCTCTGATAGCAATGGTTCAATATTTGGCTTCAAATTAGTGAGGTATAGTCTTAAATCTCCACGTTCAATGATTTGCATTCCATTTCTTTATATAAGTATTTTCTATGTCTAATATAAGTATTATGTACACACAATCTGTGTTAGGTGTAATAAGACATTTACAGAACGCCTAAATATTGATGATGATCTGCCTAAATGGGATCCTCTCACGTGGCCCCCATTTACATCTCGTGCATCCCCATTCTCTTTTCTCGCTGACATAGACCCCCTGCAAGTCGAAATTGACCCTTGGGGGTCCATATAGACCACTTTGGGAATCTTTGGTTTACATTTAACACCATATTCAATATTTTCCATAGCTTGTCTCTTAATCATGCAGTCATATGCTTTTTCCAAGTCAAACAAATGCAAAATATTATTTTTTGCCATACATTTTTCTAAGAGAAAATCTAATCCACACATCCTCTTCCATTTAAAAAGGCACTCTAATCATCCTACACTTTCTTTTCTGTCTTACTCTTAGTTTTTCTTCCAGATTTTTTCCAGTTTACTTACTACACTCAGCAAACTAATGACTCTGTAACTTTTACAGTCCATTCTTGCAACCATACCTTTATTTAACACATTCACTGCGGTGAGTATTTATAGAATAGTGTAGAGGTACTGAAAAAAATCATATTTTCGAAACCTTAAAATCTTACGGTATTTTCGAAACCTTAAAATCTTAAAATATTTGGTACCATACAAACAAAGAGAATCGAATGACGCACAACGGGCGTCATCAGCGTCTCTACAAAAAATGTGTTGACGCCCATGGGCATCTTTAGCAGCCAACGTGTTAAGGGAAAAATCAATGCACTCCTCCAGTGTTTCAGTGTGGTCAGATTCCCAACATTTGTTGATTAAACCATCTCAGCCAATCGATCATTCATTAACCCCCATACACTATTATACTTAAGAAAATGTAGCATGGTGCCTGTGACGTTTGAAATGTCATGTCTCAAAGGGATGGGGTAAAATCGTTTTTTTTTTTTATAAATCGAATAGTTTTTTTATGAATCGAAAAATTATTTTTCTCTAAACTTACGTTTTAATTCCTAATTTTCATTATACCGACTTTCTAATGTATTGTATGATTTGTATATATCTTGAAATAGGCCAAGGTCCCCTTTGAATTAATATTAATTACGAACATTTAATTTTATGTGTATATAAAAAAATCAAAAATCCAATTATCCTATACCCCCATACAGACTAACGTAGTGACTTTTGACAAACGTCGCCAAATATTATTTGATTTTAACAAACTGGCATATTTTTGCTAATTTGTAACAAGATGTATTAATTTGTCATTATTGTTAGTTTTATATAATGTATTTACCTAAATAACTTGCTATTTATTAGGCTTATATTAAAGTTGAAAAAAAATGATTAAAATTACTGAATGTCGTTACAAGGTTGTATTGGGGCAAATTTGTGAAACGTCACAGGGACCATGCTACATTTTCTTTAGTATAGACAATTGTACTTGTTTCATATCTTTTACAGCTGTTTGTACTTCTTTTAGACTGATCTTATTCAGATTTTCTACTGATATCACCACTCTCGGCGAGATTTCAAATAAATTATACAACAGTCAATGTGTAAACCGACGTCTGTATGCCATAATAACCACTTACGGAGGTACGTGTGGATACACACATTTTGTATGCCATAATAACCACTTACGGAGGTACGTGTGGATACACACATTTTGTATGCCATAATAACCACTTACGGAGGTACGTGTGAATACATACATTTTTTTTGCCTGATATTCAGGGGTATAAATGATAACCCATGATTTGTCATTATTATTTTTAGAATAAAAAGATTTTAGTTAAACTCAATTCCCATTGTTAACACCTTAACTCTTTCACGGCGGGGGACCACTTAACTGGCCCATACATAATACGTGCCGTCCTGGCGAACGGCCATTTAAGTGGCCACTAACTTTGCGTGTCGATATCTCAGTCAAAATTAAATCTTCTTTAAAATTTTTAACCTGAATATAAGACAAAACGTGTCCTCTAGTGACATCTCTTTTAAAATCATCAAAACTTCCAGTACTTGATCCATAAGAAGGATTTAAACAGACCGATTCGAGGCCGTCGAAATTTAAAGCATTTTAAATATTAGCGCCACACATTCGGGTGTGTTGGGTCATGTTTCTAATGACGATTTCTCCCGATCAATATGACGTATTTTGCGTCGATATTTTTTTTGTAAGTACGCGTATTGAATTAATTGCCTTTTTCATTGTTTATGGATTATTGTTTTCTTCGATTATTGCTTCTTATATTGTCGCACTTTATTTATAGCTTTGATTTGGATAATATTACGTGTGTATAGTGTCAGCTGAAAAATGCATCGGCGCACAGTTCCACAGTAATCAGATTCGGGATAATGGTGAGTCATATTTTTATGTAGATACAATATAAATTTATTGAGGTAAAACACCGCCGCCCGTGGGACACACGAAAGATACTCGAGCCATCGCCGTAAAAAGGTTAAAGACGGGTCCCGCACTAGTGTGGAAATTTTGTTTGTACCTCTAGGACGGGTCCCGCGTTTGCGCGGGTTGTATACAGTCGAACTGAACGCAATCTCTTGGAAAAAAAAAGCAACATATTTATTAGGATATTTATTAATTTCGTTTATTTAGGTTTGCTTCAAACTTTAGAGCCAATTCCTGCAACATTTGAACTCCATTTCTAAGGTTTTTACGACTTTGAAATTTAGGTTTGCTTCAAACTTTAGAGCCAATTCCTGCAACATTTGAACTCCATTTCTAAGGTTTTTACGACTTTGAAATTTGACCTGATTTCGCTTTTTTTTTCAAATCATATCTTTTGCATTTGTGCGATTTTTATTTTCGAATTGATTTTTTTGGAAAGGATTTCTTTTTCATCGAACTCTACACCATCTTTCGGTTAAATTTGAAAATAAATTCAATGTGGTCGAAGTTTTTTCAATATTCAGAGTCGATCCGCCGTGGTGTTTGTCTTTGGTTAGTGGTGTCTGGAATCAGGCCCATTTGCCACATGTGTGCGAGACATAACGAATCAACGAGTGCCATCGAAGGGCTAGATTTGAAGAGCAGTCGATCCCGACATCTGAATTTTGGCAATAAAAGTTCTTAGTGCGATAAAATAATCAAATCCGGTTGAATATTAGTGCAAAAAAATAAAGGAAAGACAGCAAAAGTAATCAGGTGAAAATATATATTTATATGGACAATCGAAATCCAAAGATATTTTTAATAATATGTTTTATATTTACGACCCATAGGCGACGACTTATACGATTTATGGCCCAAGATGAATGAATAGGCGACCCTTTTTTTTTTGTATGCATTTTGCGCCTAGTGCTGCAGTACATATTTCAAAACATTTTTTTTTTCTAAAATCAACCTTGAACGTGAAGCAAAACGTGTTATACACTTCAAATGCATTCTATTGTGCACTATTTGAAAATTTCATTAAAATCAATTCACTAATAAAATATTTTCGACGATTTTAATAAATTTTGGAAAATATGCGTTTTTGCACGAAAATCGCCCGTCCTAGGCAAATATCTATTGAAATCATCGCCCGGCTGTAAGCTGTTAACTAACTCTTAAGCAAAAAAAAAAAAACATTGTTGGGAGTAAAGGACTTGTAAATAAAACACAAAGTGGTTGTAATTTATTTTTATTAGCAATAAAAATTTAGATACATATTTTAATTATACCACGCAAATAATGTTGATAGAATTGGTAGAAGACATCAATTGTTATCTGGAATATGTATGGCATACAGATAATTAATTCCCTATGAGAAAATGGTTATGATTCAAATTTGACACTTTGATATGGTAAACCTGATTATTGACCTGATGTCATGAACTATTCGCATAACCAATGTCAGCGGTTGTTGTAACTGCAGTTAAATGTCATATAATATTACTTCTATAGCTACATACACTTATAGCGAGATGAAATAGAGAAAGTTATGTCATGGTATTAATAAGATTATAAATATTTAATATTGTACGAGTCAGCAAATAAGGTCGTACTGCTGGTCGTTAGACAATACTTCTACTTCAATAATTTCCTAAATATCCTAACAATAATATCATCGACATTAACCCTTCATCATCTCTTAAATTATATCCTGGAATCAGTTAACACGCACAAAGACTTAAACCTTATTTTATCAAATATGTATAGAATATATACCCTTTCCGGGTGCTTTGGCATTGTTACATGAATGACAACATGGACAAATACATCTAACTCCCTGTTATACCCCTCGATTATTATAATTTCCATTCATACGTGATTTTACAAAAAGTTGAAAGAATGTTAATTAAGATTTTTTCAACACTTTTTCCAAATATTCAAGATTCAAACCCTATCAGAATATTTTTAAAACAGACTATCCCTATTAAAGAACATACCCTAATTGTTATATTGCATCCACCTAAATTTTATACACCCTTTTATCGATCATACATAAGTTAGACTTCCCGTTCATTATTAAAATTACTTAACCAATGAAAATCCTCCCTCTTTTTAATCAATTGGACAATTTTATTTGAAAAAATGGAAATATTAATAGAGCATGTAAAATATGATTGCCATTTTTTAAAGCACCTTAGAGTAATAATTAAGAGATCTTTAGAGCGTGGAACTCAGTTTAATATTCCCGAGTTCAGAGTTTAAAAATCTCGTTGGTATATAATCTATACATATCTTGATGGACATTGAATTGTAATGTATGCAACGAATGTTTTAATCCTAAGTGGCGGCCAAAGGGCATCGCACAAATCCTTGATTATTGGCAGTGTGGTTTAGCGTTGTAATAGGAGAGCACTTTCCACGTATGAATGGCATCATCCCAATAACTATGAAATAAAAACATCAAAACATACATATCCTTATCAATGGTTCTAATGTGATTACTTACATGTTTATTAATTAAAAAACCAGAATAATATGTTTAGAATACATTAAAAATATCATACAAAGAAATATAACAATTAATGAAAGTTTGAATACAATATTTTCTTGCCGAACAACAAATAATTCATATTTTTGATTCAAAATTAAATACAAGCGGTGATTTTGTTTCACCTATTAAAAATTACCTGTAAATTAAATTTTTATAATTTTAATCTACACATGAGGGTAAAAAAAAAATGATTCAAAATATTTATAATAACACATAATTAATAATTTTTGGATTTTTCATAAGTGATACACCAAATGATATACACTATTATAATGCATACATCTCAATGTGATAGCTTGAAAAAATATAATATATTTTGATATATTTCAGTAGCTTCGTATCAAAATGTTAAAGTGAGATGGTCCAACACCATTTTCAATGCTACCACAGTGAAATAGCATTTATTTTCTTAGAAATAATTGCAAGTATAATATAAAGACAGTGGTATCTTCTAAAAATTGATTTCTTACAAGTGCCTAAATAATTGATAAAGAACCAAGATGAACTAACGAATATAAAATGACATGAATAATATGAGAGAAAGTGTTTGCACTTCTACAGTGTCTTACTGGGCAATCTAAACACCTATTATGTATAGTATTATTGTAATATGTTTCAAATTAGTGTTAATGTACATAGAGAAAAGTGTTTTTATTTTATTACAAGTTGAAATGGCCACCTAGGAATAGTTAGTGATCTTACGCAAATGGCTATGTTAAGAACTATCAAATATCAATGAATACAGTCTTGGGAGGCATTCAGACTTGGTATTTTTTTCAAATTTTTATACATTTTTGTAGTAAACTTGTTAAAACGTAAAAAAATACAAAATTCTATCAATAAAAAAGGGTAATCTTATAATTTAACAATGGTAAAAAAATTAACTTCTATATTACGTCTGCCATGAAGTGATTTAATTTCAATTTAATGGAAAAGCTAAATTTTTGTCTAAAAAATAGTCCAATGAGTTTTATTCAATAAATGCAATATGATTCATTTTCATTTTGGGGGAATATAACATTAAAAACAATGAACATTAATGGATAGAATATGCCTTCACTTTCATAAATAAAATACCAATGTGACTTTCAAAGTGTTTACTCAGACAGAGGAGATTTATTTCGATTCCTTCTCCTTTTCCTTTTCGTTCTCCTTCTCCTTATTCTCTTCTGCCTCCTTCTCAACTTCCTTTTCCTTTTCGTCAGCCTGCAACAAACACATCTTTCTTTAACTGATATCAACACACAGCTCGCAGAGAGCCCAATACTCAGCAGGGAATGATTTGAGAGAATATCTACGCGATAAATCGGTTTCTCAATTTGCTTTCTAAATTGTCCCTTAACAAAATGTTTATGTGATTGGATAGAAACCAAATCAATGTGACAAATTGTTTTATATATTTCATCAAACAAATGTCATTAATATCAAGAATAAATAGATTTAATTTATTTTCTCCCATTTAGTGACCAAAAATCACTGAAAAGGCATGTTTATGTGATTGGATATAAACTAAATCAAAGTGACACACTGTTTTACATATTTCATCAAACAACTGTCATTAATATCAAGACTAAATAGATTTGATTTTTTTTTTTAGCCTTATTTAGTGACCAAAAATCACTGAAAAGGCATGTTTATGTGATTGGATATAAACCAAATCAAAGTGACACACTGTTTTACATATTTTATCAAACAACTGTCATTAATATCAAGACTAAATAGATTTGATTAATTTTTTATAAGCTTATTTAGTGACCGAAAATCACTGAAAGGCATGTTTATGTGATTGGATATAAACCAAATCAATATGGCACACTGTTTTACACATTTTATCAAACAAATGTCATTAATATCAAGACTAAAAAGATTTGATTTATTTTTTATAAGCTTATTAGTGACCAAAAATCACTGAAAAGGCATGTTTATGTGATTGGATATAAACCAAATCAATATGGCACACTGTTTTACACATTTTATCAAACAAATGTCATTCATATCAAGACTAAAAAGATTTGATTTATTTTTTATAATCTTATTAGTGACTAAAAATCACTGAAAAGGCATGTTGATGTGATTGGATATAAACCAAATCAATGTGATACACTGTTTTACATATTTCATCAAACAACTGTCATTAATATCAAGACTAAATATATTTGATTTATTTTTTCTAGCTCCTTTTAGTGACCAAAAATCACTGAAAAAGCATGTTTATGTGATTGGATATAAACCAAATCAATATGGCACACTGTTTTACACATTTTATCGAACAAATGTCATTAATATCAAGACTAAATAGATTTGATTTATTTTTTATAAGCTTATTTAGTGACCAAAAATCACTGAAAAGGCATCTTTATGTGATTGGATATAAACCAAATCAACGTGACACACTGTTTTACATATTTCATCAAACAACTGTCATTAATATCAAGACTAAATAGATTTTATTTATTTTTTATAGCCCCATTTTGTGACCAAAAATCACTGAAAAGGCATGTTTATGTGATTGGATATAAACCAAATCAATGTGGCACACTGTTTTACATATTTCATCAAACAACTGTCATTAATATCAAGACTAGATAGATTTGATTTATTTTTTATGGCCCCATTTAGTGACCAAAAATCACTTAAAAGGCATGTTTATGTGATTGGATATAAACGAAATCAACATGACACACTGTTTTACATATTTTATCAAACAACTGTCATTAATATCAAGACTAAATAGATTTAATTAATTTTTTCTAGCCCCATTTAGTGATCAAAAATCACTGAAAAGGCATGTTTATGTGATTGGATATAAACCAAATCAACGTGAGACACTGTTTTACATATTTTATCAAACAAATGTCATTAATATCAAGACTAAATAGATTTGATTTATTTTTTATAGCCTTATTTAGTGACCGAAAATCACTGAAAAGGCATGTTTATGTGATTGGATATAAACCAAATCAATGTGGCACACTGTTTTACACATTTCATCAAACAACTGTCATTAATATCAAGACTAAATAGATTTGATTTATTTTTTATAGCCTTATTTAGTGACCGAAAATCACTGAAAAGGCATGTTTATGTGATTGGATATAAACCAAATCAATGTGGCACACTGTTTTACACATTTCATCAAACAACTGTCATTAATATCAAGACTAAATAGATTTGATTTATTTTTTATAGCCTTATTTAGCGACAAAAAATCACTGAAACGGCATATATGTTACAAAATAACCATTTACGAAAAGTTAATTTCTGAATTCTCTCGAATGCCTCTATGTCATCAACCTGCCTTTATGATCAAGAGGAAGTCTATTCCATGATATAGGCTACTACTCCAAAAACGGATCAAGGAAGCCCAGTGTGTTTGCTCGATCCACGTTAAAACTGAGATATCTGGGTTTTTAGTACAGTAAGTCTCCAAGATTATTGAGCACATAATCTTGGAGACATACTGTACTAAAAACATTTAATGCCACACCTTGAGTGACAATAAGTGACATTTAATGCCACACCTTGAGACTACATAGAGTAGTCTGGAGGTGTGGCAGGAATGAATAAAATATAATTCAATATCTAACCTTTTCTTTTTCTAATTCAGCCTCAATAGTAGGAACAGGCTTCTCAGCCGGGTCAGTTCCCTCCTTGCCTTCTTTAATATCCTTAACTGGTTTAGGAAGGTGTGAGTTGAGATCCAGCGTGGCGCAGATGCTATCCCAGTCTGGGAAGCACCTCTCCTTCATGCGGGACACGTGTCCTACCAGGTTGGGGCACTCAGAGGTCATGAAGTCCCTCAGTGCGTAAGAAATCTCTTTGTCGATAAAGTGAATTTGAGCAAGGTTAGCGAAAGCCACAACATCCAACTGAAAAAGAAAAGAATGTGATTTAACCTTCATCTTGGCAAAGTTCAATTTATCCAAATAATAACGTTTTTCTTTGGTGATTCCTTGTTATATGGTAAGTTATGAAGGAAAATTGAGGAAAAAATCACAACTTTTCCTTATAGTTTTTTTTATATGTAACACCCACGTTACATTGCCATAATATCAATTTTTATAAAACACAACAAGCTCTATAAAATGATTCTATAATCTAAAACAAGAACAACATTTACACAGCTGAATTATCAACAAATAAAATGGTTTGAATAATTTTTCTCTACACGTAGTGATTAATAAGATATTTAGATTATTTACCCCAATTTTCAAAACGCACCCACCCTGTCCCGACATGTTGACCCGATGTCGTTTGAAAGGTTGTAGCGTTGTCAATATTTATCACCAGATGATACCACTGCACACAATAGTGCATGTATAGTATTTGAATGTGTTGCCATATTTGAAATTACGTTAGTTTCTGGTTTTTTTTAAATCCCTAAATTAGTGTAACACCTGTGTAACAATGCCATTATAAGGGTTAACGGAAGAACAGGGCTGATATTGAGGATTTTCTTGATCAGAGCTTTTGAATTGAAAAAAGCTCATTATTATAAGTTAATTAAATACGTATTTCATCCTATCAAGAGGATGATTTGTACCAATAGTAATTTTAATTACTGTAGAACTGAATATTTAAATTACTGTAGAACTGAATATTTAAAAAGTTTTGGAGAAATTAAGATATTTAATTGTAGAATTAAGTCTAATTAGGAGGGGCATGTTACTCGAGTAAATGTATGCGGCACAGTGCACACAGGATACTCAAACAAAAAGTGATTTAGGGTTTCCTCTCATATCTCGTACAGGAATATAGGGTTTTCTTTTAAATGTATTTATCTGGATCTTTTATTCCAATACACTTAGTTTATTAAAAAAAAAAACAAAATTTTGTGATAAAAATATAAACAAGAGCATTTTTGGGTGCAATCCAAATGTATACAGTGAATTTCTCAAAGGGAAAACAAATTAACGTTTAACCCTTTAACGGGCATAAGTAGAAATCGGTCACATATGCGACCACCCTTATGGTTATACTTATAAGGGTTCATTTTCTTAATGAAACGATTTTAAGTAACACAAATGTCAAATTGGCAAATGTAGTGGACGGGCAGAGGTCTTATTTAAGACGGATCGTCGTGAAGTTAGCTGCATGTTCAGTAGCAACGATCTAAACATCCGGTCAATTTATTGTCAAATATGTAAATAGCTATTATAAGTAAATCACCATTCATTATATCTCATATAAGAATTGTATTTCCTAATACAACCTTAACTTAGATATTATTACCTAAACATTCATCGGTCACTTTTGCTCCCACTGACATGACCCCCTGAAATGGGCACAGGTCTCATATGCGACCGCCTCATTTCCAAAAAAATAAATATTTTAAAACACATTTTCGAAGAAATAAAGTTGATTTGATACACATAATAATGATTTATTCAACAAAAAACTCAATATCTCAAAAATAAAAACTTGCCCTATAAAGGGTTAAGGTGTATACATTTACAAATTAGAAGATTCAAGAATGATTAATGGACTTGTGATGCGTTGAAGAGTCATTTTGCAATAGTGTGAGTAACACTCTCTGTATTACACAACTTATGTAGTGGTATTGGTTAAAGAATGCCACAAGATTGGTTAGCGCAGAGCGCAGGTTTGTATTGTTAAAATGCTCGGTGATTAGAAAAACACTACCATGTAGAAATTAGAAGTGCGATTTTTGTCTAATGTAACGTACTATATAATTCATACATTTTTGTGGGATTAGAATATACATTGTTATAACTTAAATTTTCCTAGAATTTGGTATCACTCCATTCACTATTATTTTAAAACTTTATTATTTGGCATTGTAATTATGATACATTAATATGTCAAATAATTTTACATTCATTTTATTTTTATGTGCCATAATCTAATTAACCCTTCCCTTACGGTGCTAAAATTGAAACGCGCGCTCCGGTGTTGGGTAGTGAGTACGCGATCAAAAATTAGCGATTTTAAATCGGAAAAATAAGAACATTCATAGATAATCCCCTTAATTAATTATAATTGAAGTTAAAAATTATAATAATTGAGATTTATTTGCTGAAAACATTAAAAAACCATCTGGCAACGCTCACGGAACGGGCGTACGTCTAATCTATTAGCAAGCCCAGAAGCAACTGCGGCGCGGAGTAGTAGTGGCTTACCTCGGCGTGGCTTACGCTTGCGACGATTGAGACAATTGAGCTCCTCGCAATTCAGCGGAGTATGCAAGAGTGAGATGCGAATATAGTGTCGCGCTTCCCGCATACTCTTCACCTATCGTCAAGACACAAGGTCGAGGCACTCACAGCGTTTAAATGCGAATTTGTTTCCGATCTTCACAAAATACCCACGATATAGTCAATAAACTCTGATTATTATTAATATTATTTTTTAAATCAATGCGTAAATATATTATGGAGGAATACCTTAAATCTTAACCTTGTACTTATAATATTTATAGAGATATTGATGTTTATTAGAAGCAACGTGTAGAAGATACCCAGCACAGGGAAGGAAAGGTTAAAGGTGACGAACATTTTAACTTTATAATACTTGTACTTATATTTATTTTTAATCTTGAAAAATTTCATTAATGTTATTTAATGTTTCCTAGAATCTGCCATGCCTAAACAATTAATATATGAAATAAACTTTCTTTCATTTTATTTTTATGATTATTACAAATTAAGCTACAACATTTTTAATTAACAAAACGTGTGTGTTCGTTTCAATGTTTGAATATAAAATATTATTTTTATATTTTTTTGCTTTTTCACTTCATTAAAAAACTAAAGTGACAAGTTTTTGTAAATGCACTGTTACCCACACTATTGCAGAATAAGTCTTCTGGCTAAATGATCTATACTGTAATATGAATTATATTCTTGAAAACTATTTTTCAGTCTAGTAAATTTTAATTAAATCACTTGATATTGTTTTTTTCTTAAGTCAGTTAACAATCTTGTACTTTTTTTTATCTGAAGATTATTTAAGGATAGAGAGATAAAATAAATATTTACTATACTATACGCAACATTTCCATATTAAAAAGTGCTAAAAATGCATTTATATAAACTTCAGTTCGTTCAGTGTTAAAAATGCATTTATTACTACGTTCAGTGCTAAAAATGCATTTATATAAACTTTTGCTAGATAGTCAAAATGTCCAATGCGGTTCCATTCCAAATTTCTTTGAATTGATTCCAAATCAAGTGAGCCCGGTACTGAAAGGATTTGTAAGGATATATGACAATTAATTATACCTTCTCTCCCCTTATTACTATTTTTTTTTAATATGGGCAAATTTAGTAACAGTGTGATTTTATAAGAAATAATTAACACATTCGTTAAATAGTAAAAAAAATATTATAAGAAATGTAACAGAAAGATTTTATACTATGCATTTATATAAACTTTTGCTATACTTGAGAAAATTTTTGATGGTTCCTGTGACATTTGAAATGTCATGTCTCAAAGGGATGGGGTAAAACCGTTTTTTTTTACAAATCGAAGTTTTTTTATAAATCGAAAAATAGTTTTTCTCTAAACTGACGTTTTTACTTCCTAATTTTCATTATACTGACTTTCTAATGTATTATATGATTTGTTTCTATCTTTAAATAGGCCAAGATCCACTATGAATTAATACTAATTACGAACATTTAATTTAAAGTATAAAAAAATCGAAAATCCAATTATCGTATACCCCATCCCTAGACGATGCAGACTAACGTAGTGACTTTTTACGAACGTCACCAAATATTATTTGATTTTAACAAATTGCCACATTTTTGCTAATTTGTAACAAGATGTATTAATTTGTCATTATTGTTAGTTTTATGTAAAGTATTTACCTAAATAACTTGCTATTTATTAGAATCGAGGCTTATACGAGGCATATCCACAAAGTAAGTGTACTGAATTTTTGTAGGTTACAATTTTTTTTATTTAAACAAAAAAATTACGTGGTTACCGTAGAACATATGTAAGCTATTTTTCGACATAGTCGCCATTCCTCTCAATGCAGGTGGTGAAGCGGGGTATTAACTTTTTGATGCCTTCCTCGAAGTAGTTTCCCGCCAACCCCTCCGTCCACTTCTCCACCTCCTCTTTAAGCTCCTCGTCGGTTGAAAACCTTTTTCCACCCATGTACAGCTTCAGGGAGGTAAAGAGATAGTAATCTGAAGGTGCTAGGTCAGGGGAATGCGCGGGATGGTTCAGGACATCCCATTTAAACGAGGCGAGCAGTTCCTTCGTGGCGTTGGCCGTGTGTGGTCTGGCATTTACATGCAGCAGGCAAACTCCCTTTGTCAGCATGCATCTCCTCTTGTTCTGATTCGCCCTCCGCAATTGTTTAAGGGTCTCACAGTATCTTGCAGAGTTGATGGTCTCCCCTTGAGGCATATAGAGTTGATGGTCTCCCCTTGAGGCATATATTCAATTAAAATTATGCCTTGACAGTCCCAAAACACGGATGCCATGATTTTCTTGGCTGAAATTGTGGTTTTGAACTTTTTGGCGGAGGGTGAAGAGGCGTGACGCCACTGTTGAGACTGCCTTTTGGTTTCAGGCGTGTAGTGTGCAACCCAAGTTTCATCTCCAGTAACGATGGAGCGGAGAAATTCATCTCCATGGAGTTTGCAGCGCCTCAAAAACTCTTGCCTTTTTACAAAATTTCGCACTTGGCGGAAGATTGGGTTGACATTTTTCACAAAACGTGTTGTCGCGTCGACACTTCTCAACGTACTGACCTCGAACCGGTCTCGTTGCGGAGGGGAAGGGTCAGGCTACACGGAAATGTAGCCAACATGTCGAAAATAAAATCCATCCGGTCGTGAGAGCCTCAGTACACTTACTTTCTGGATACGCCTCGTATTTAAGTTGATAAAATAATTAAAATTACTGAACGTCGTTACAAGGTTGTATTGGGGCAAATTTGGGAACTGTCACAGGGACCATGCTACAATTTCTCAAGTATAGATAGTCAAAATGTCCATTGGTGTTCTATTCTGAATTTCTTTAAATTGATTCCAAATCAAGTGAGCCTGGTACTGATAGGATTTGTAAAGGATATATGATAATTAATTACACCTTCTCTCACCTTATTCCTATTTTTTTTTAAATATTGGCAAATTTTGTAGCACTGTTATTTTAAAAGAAATAATTAACACATTCGTTAAATAGTAAAAAAAAATATTATAAGAAATGTAATAGAAAGATTTTATACGTACATTAGTCGGCTCGTCCCCGAAGAAGAATGGTTTATCAGCTAGAATTTCAGACAACACACGCAGATCGTTGTTACCAAATTCGGCGATTTCTTCTGGTTTGTGTACACCGATACCTTGGGCCTTCACTTTCTTGGTTCCCTGGAACCACTAGGTATGTCAAATAAAGAAGCAATTAATTACAACAACACAAGACACACATATCATGCAAAAATAAAAACTATACAAAACATTCCATTCAAATAACTAATATAAAAAGATAGTCAAAGAGGTAAGAACTACGACAAGCGAATAATGAATCAAGTAAGGAAGCTTTAAATGGCAGACCTAAAAGTATTGAAAGCACTAAGCATTGTGCAACTTAAATAATAAGTCACCCTGCGCAATACCATGGTTTCTGTAGCTGTACTGTATCTACAAATAATATTAGTGCAATTATGGACATTTAATTTGTTAGATCTGGCCTTGTTCTTACCCCTTTCTTTGAAACATTCAAATACCAATATTAAAGGAAATATTAAAATTATCAAAGGAAATGAAAGATTCTACCAGGTCTGTAAATATAAAACCGGAATTTGCTCATAGATGGCTCTAGTTGTCAATGTAGTGACTGTCAAACCGCGTCATTGGCGCCTTTTTCTTGTGTTTACATTTGTCAAAGACTTTTAACTCGCAACAATACAAGTTTAATACAACTACATATGCTTTCATAGCGTTGAACATATCTGTTTTTGTGCATGAAAACTACAATTTGCGGACAGCATTTAGCCGAGAATTGTGTGAAAAACGACCAGAATATCAAAAGAGGCAACACAAAGTGATTTTGCTTCATGATAATGCACCATCGCACACAGCGAAACGGGTCAAAGAAACGATTGAGGCGTTTAGTTGTGCAAATACTTTTGCATGCGGCTTACTCACCAGACTTGGTTCCATCCGATTATGACTTATTTGCGTCGATGGGACACGCACTTGCTGAGCAGTGCTTCACTTCTTACGAAAATGGCTCGATGATTGGTTTGCCTCAAAAGAGCAACAGTTTTTTTGGTGTGGCATCCACAAATTGCCAAAGAGATGGGAATAATGTGTAGCCAGCGATGGGCAATACTTTGAATAAAATATTTTTTACCATTTTCATACAATAAATGTGTATTTTCTATGAAATAATTCCGGTTTCATATTTACAGACCTGATATGTTATATGAAACGATTATAAATATTTTCATTTCAGATTTTTCACACAATTTAAAAAAAAAATATAAATTAATTTAATATATTTTATATGAAGTGTTGAATAGGGCTGGTTTCTAGTTTATTCCATGGATGGACATAAGAACCAGATAAATCAATCAACAGTACATCAAATTTACTTTCACTTTAAATTGAATTGATGAAAGTAGAATTTATTTAACCCAAGCCCTAATTACCAGATGTTCAAATAAATCTGGACTGATTTTCCCATATTTTTAAGCTAAAAAAATGATTTGGATAATTCTGCAAAATTTATGTATATTTTCAAGACAGCTATTTTCTTTCTTATCCTTATTCTTTCAGTGCTGAAAATGCCAATAGGAATCCATATGAACTTTTGCTGGGTGGTCAAAATGCCTAGCATCGTTCTATACCCAATTTCTTTGGGTGAATTAAAAAAAAACAAGTGAGCCTAGAAGTAGACCTACCGTACTGATGGGGTTTGTAAGAATTTTTTTGAATTGAATTGAATTAACTATAA
This sequence comes from Odontocerum albicorne, assembly GCA_949825065.1. Lineage (NCBI taxonomy): Eukaryota > Metazoa > Arthropoda > Insecta > Trichoptera > Odontoceridae > Odontocerum > Odontocerum albicorne. Next base: position 5,569,718 of record OX463843.1, read on the forward strand.
CTTACTTTTTTTTTTAATTTTTTAACAGCACTGTTATTATCAAAGAAATTATTCACCAGTCAATGTGTGAACTATATTCAATAATTATTCATTAACTTTGCCTTGAAAGAATTCAGCTTATTATCAAATTTATATATTTTTTTTACAAATCATGTACATGATTAAGAAGTCATAATTATAAATGTTATTCTACAAAATAAATACCACATCAATCCAAAACTGTAAGCATTTCAGTAAAAGAAAAACATTTAATTTAATTAACAGACAACAATTGGGCAAACAACAATGCAATTTAAGACAATAGAGAAACATTTATTTCAAGCTAAACATTCGCAGACAGAGAAAAGGTAAAATGGGGTTTGTCAACTTATTGTAGAAATAAAATTCATGCAAATTATCAGCATCATCACACAATGGGCCTATTAGAGATGGCAGAAATGACAGATCTCCACTTTTTTCTATCCTAGCAAATATCTTTCACTTCAACTGCATCCGTACACCTTGTCATGAACCATGTCTTATTTTGACACTTAAGTACTATTTTACACTTGTATACTATACAGTACAATTTTATGACTTCTGGCAATCTTAAAGTGTCTTTATTGAAAATCTGAGCAGCCCTGAGAAAAGTAGCTGTAACAATGCTACTTTTTCAAAGTGGCTTTTATACGGCATCTTTCCAAATGTTCTCATTCCTTATCTATCATTCATTGTTAAACCGCATATTCTTTACAAGATGCTAATCTATGTCGACGCTTTTCAAACCCAGGTATGTCCACGCAAGTTCAAACCGATCAAAACTGTATTTTGTCCCTGATCACTGAAAACTGTGTATATAAAAATGATGCGTCTTTTTGAGAATTGCTTTATAGATAAATTGTGTTTTCAAAGTCAGTAGAAAAAATAAAACATGTTTCAATTTGGACATATACACTTTTGAAAATGCGTGATTTCGATACAACACCGCATGGACATACCCGAGTTTGATTGTTGTTGACAGTACGACTACACTACGACTGATCGTCCATCTTGAATGATGGCACTCTCAGATTGGTCTAAATAGACATTTCTAACTTTGATAAAAACAACCTCGTGGACATATCTGAGTTTGAAAAAAACTCTTATTTCAATCACCATTTTGCATTGATTTCACGAGGAGATATCTTATTTTAAAAAAATGTAGATTTATCTAGGACTATATAAGCTACATTTTGGTATATTTAACTCATAAATGTCATAATGTGGACACACCTGGGTTTGAAAAGAATCGACACATATTTCATCATTGTGTTGTCACATTCAAGCTTTCTTTGATATCCTTAATGGCTAGGATACTATTTAAAAAGAGCAAAATTTGCTTCTTTGAAAATGCTTAACTTGTTAAATATAAAATCATGCGTTAAGTTAGCATTTACTATTGAAAAGATATCTGAATATTGGTATGAATCACATCAGAATCTTTTGATCCAGTTTTTGATCATCGACTCGGGCACGAAATTTCTTTGTATACGGATGAGCCTGAGCCTCGTTCGGCCAAATCTTGTTTCGACTTATTGGGAGTGCTTAGTGCTTCTCCCGAGCACCGTTTGGGCAGATCTTGTTTCAACTTGTTTTCTCCGAACGGAATATATTTTCGTATAGAATTTATTCGTTCACAGTCCGTCATTGTGTTACGTCACATGTTAAAAATCCAACTGTTAAGGTGTTAATTATGTCATGCATTTTATCATTAAAATTAATGTTCACTCAAACATTTATAATTGGTTGTAAATTAAATAAAAAATTTAAACATTCGACAGAATACTTAAATACAACACCTAGTTTCAACATTAATGCATTAAGATTATGTAGGGAAAATAAAATCTTTTATAACTAAAAATAATTAAAATTTCATTTATCTATTTTTAACTATAAAAAAACTATTTTTCTAAATAAAGTTTTGAACAATCTACTGTAAATTACATAAAACAAAAAGTATTTTAGTAAAGAAAATAGTTGAAATTTTAAAAATGTTCAGTTTATTTGTGTTTGTATTACTATTTATAATTCTACCTTCTCTTTCCTAAAAAAAATCATAATTTCTATTGGGAATTCAATTTTATTTAAATGTTTTATGAATCGTCCAAATACTTAGTTATTTAGGATATTATCCGACAGTCAATGTGGATAGATCAGGATAATATTTGATTCTAAGATTAAGGATGATCACTGTGAAATCCTATATCTAAATGTTCTCCTAGTGTGTAAATGTCAGTTGTGTATACTACCTTGATCAAAAAGTTTTAGGACTTTATTCATAAAATCGAAAATACAAGTTTATTCATCAAAATCGATATGGTCCCCTTCAAAGTAATCCCCATCGACTGCAACGCACTTACGCCAGCGCTTGATCCAATCCTCGAAACACCGCTGGTACTCAATTTTCGGTATGTCCATCAGAGCTGTCTTCGATTTTTTCATGAAATCCTCTCGGGTGTAACTGTAACACGTTCCGCAAAACGGCTTTTTAAGTCGGTTGAACAGGAAAAAGTCACAGGGAGCCAGATCAGGTGAATTCAAAGGCTGCTGGATAGTATTCGTGTTGTTTTTGGTCAAAAACTCTTTCGCGATTTCAACGCGGTCCTTTTTTTTGCATGAAATTGAGGTCTTTCGGCACCAGTTTTGCTGCGACACGTCTGAGGCCCAAATCACTAACCAAAATGTCTTAAGCGGATCAATAAGCGATGTTCAAGTCCTCTGCCATCTCTCTGATGGTGAATTTGCAGTTTTCGGCCAACATTTCTTTGATTTTATCGATGTTTTCATCGGTTTTCGACTGCCACTGCGTTCGTCATCCTCGACTGACTCACGACCACTTCTGAAGCGTTCGTGCCACCGAAAAACACTTATCCAACATTTCCAAGGTCTGCGGACCGTTAAATCCGTTTTTCACACAAAATTTAATGCAAACTCGTTCATGCACAGTTGATGCCATTTTCAAACTTGTAAAAAATCGAAAACACGCACAAAGGTAGATGTACTCAGTACAGCGTAACTTTTACAAATGTCAAGCTATGACGCTGAAATTTTTAGGGAAGTGTCAATGATAGATGTGGTAACCTAACAAAAAAAAATTCCGACCTGGTGACTGACAGCGCCACACGGTGGCCGGTCCTAAAACTTTTTGATCAAGGTAGTAAATTGAGATTGCAATATATTTTCAACAAATGGACGAAATCCCAAAAAAACTTATTCAAATACAAGTAATTAGCTTTGAAACTGGTTGGGTTATAACATTATATAAAGTGGAATAAACAGAGTTTTACTAAACAAATTACTTTTATATGTGTTTTTCGAGTAAAACACACAGTTCGCAATCAAAAACACTTAATTCACAAATTAGTAATTATTTTTCTATTATCACTCTACAATTTCGTAATAATAATTATTCAATTATAGATTATATTGTCAATTATCTCATTGCATTAGCTTAAAATTTTTAGGAAAATTTGTAAAAAAGAACAAAACAAATGTTACATTTTGAAATCCTGCAAGACAAAATGATATCTAAGTACAAAACTGTTGCGTTGTTATTGAAATTAATTAAAATTCTTATCGCATATCAAAAATAAACTCTTTATTTTTTTGATATTTTTTTTCCAGTCAAATTTCAATTTCTTTTGTTGAATATTATTATAACCTATAACACCAACAAGTTTCGTACATTTTTTACAGTACTTTTTACTTTGTTGCTATAGAAACACAGAAATCCTCGTTTCTGTAGTAATGCAATGTCCCTAACTAATAAACAACATATATAAGCTATTCGCTAAGCTTAGCGTTATCAACAAGAAACTTTAAGATCTAAGGACGTCATAAGGTACTCTGGATAAATTATATATGTATTATAAAACAAAAGGTAGCGTAGAACTGGACATTTGATTCTGGATGGAATCACAGAAAGTTACTTAAATAAGTTAAGTCATAGAGTTCAGAAGTGAACTAACAAATGGTTAGAAATGATCGATGAAAAAAAATAAAGAAAAAAAAAACAAAAAATCCTTACCTTGCGACCATAGGAGATCTTGAAGAGGAAATTGAGGATACCGTTTGGAATCCTTGTTCCAAGAGCGTGCTGCAGATTGACTTTGAATCCCTTAATGACACTGTCGGGATACTTGGATCGCCACCAGAAGACAATCCAGACCAGATGATTCTCAATCATTGAAATCATAGCGTGAGCAACGTTGCGCTGTTCTGGAGTAAGCCCTGTAACATATTCGAAATGTGATATTATTCGAAAAACGTATAAAAAACAGGTATTCATCATCAACAACTCGTCTAGAGCTTTAAACTGAACTAGATATTCCCACGAAAAAAAATCAAGTGGGAACAACCACATGTGTGATGACCACACTATGTACCCCCTTCGCGAAATCAGTTTTTCAGGGAACATATCTTGAATTGAACAAGCGACCCAGTTCAGATATCTTGGCAGTGACCTGCTCAGCTCTCATGACCTCCCCAGAGAAGTAAGGCCTCAAGTAGATAAAGCTGCAGTTGTGGCGGGCTGCCTGAGAGATGTCATATGGAGGAATAAAGATATGAGAACGGATAGCAAGGTATGCATTTATAAGACCTGTGTGCGACCTATCCTCACATATGGCATCGAAGCGAGGGCGGACACTGTCAGGGCAAAAAGTATGCTAAGGACAACGGGAATGAGAACTCTGCGCGCTATTGCTGGGAAGACTTTGCGTGATCGTGTAAGGAACACCACAATCCGAGAGGTCTGTTAGGTCAGATGGGGACGACAGCGTCGACGATACTGGTACCGACATGTACAGAGAATGAATTCCACAAGAATTCCATACATAGCTCTGCATGGGGTGCCGGATAGACGGCGTCCAACAGGGAGACCCCCGAAACGATGGAGATATAGCTGGAGCTCAGCATCACAGGAGGACAATCCTGCAGTAACAGACTCTTGAGTCTAAAGAAAGTTAAAGAAGAAGATATATCTTGAATCACTTCCAAACTGTCATTGGGCATGTTACAAATGGCCACGTCCTGTTGAAACCAAGTCTATGAAACGTATCCCAGAAATTCTTACAATTTTACAGTCAAAAACTCTCAGCATTGAATGTAATGCTCCATATCGAGTGTTATTGCTTGGCCTCGAGCATCATCAAATAAGGATCGATGATTGCAGACACTGACATAGCTGCCCAAACTGTTACTCATGAACAATGGAGTGGTCTCTGGTCTTTAATTATTGGGTTTACATCACTCCAATAGTGGTAATTTTGCTTATTGACAAAGCCATTAATATGGAAATGTGCTTTGTTTAAAAATATTATATTGGTAAACCCGGAGAACTGTTCAAACATTTTAGCAGCAAAATCCAATTGTGTAACGAAGTCTGCTTCATTTAAATTTTGAACAATTTGAATTTTACAGGGATAGAGTTTTAAGTCAAGTGATAAAATTTACTACAAGATCGTATATGACAGCTAATGCAGACCTAACTTAAGTGCACTTTATTCTATATGAATTTATAATTTTCATATGAAACAAAAGCATCAAATAATAAATATATGCCAAATGGTCACTTGAGTATATTTGATGCAACTCTGGTATACTCGTATATCAGAAGAAACTCACTTGAATATATTTGACGTGCTTTACAAATGTAGTTTCCAATATTTGTACAATCGTTATGCACTGCAGCACAAATTGAATACTGGAATACAATCAAATTAAGTGGCCATCTCGATAAGATAGATATTTCAACAAATGATCACAATTCTTCTGCGTTGGTTATTACAGCATCATGAATGCTGGACCTGTCTAGACAGTTTATGAATTATGAGAGCACATTATATGATTGACAGTACTTTCAATAATTGAATACTTTTCATCTATTTTTTATATTCGCTCTTCACAGTATGAGTCTGGGTAATGTCATAACCTGCATTTTCTCAAAGGTATAAAATGTTGGGTGTGAAAATTATTAATTCTAAGTGAAATTATTTTCTATATTTATATCAATTATTTGACATTTTAACCCTACAATGCATGATTATCATGGATTTCGATGAAATTTATACTCAGCATAGAAAAAGTGATGTATACAACGGGAATGATACGACGACCTCCGTGGCCTGGTGGTAAGACAGTTGTCTGCCGATCCGGAGGTTGCGGATTCCATCCCCACTGCAACCCAGATTTTTTAAATAGGATTCCAGTCTGGTTAACACTTAGGGCCTATAAAAACATCTTTCTGGTTGGTTGGAAGAGATTGCCACATGGCAATAAACTCACCAGGTTAAAACAAAAAAAATATTTTTTTAGTGTTTTATTTTTTTATTGAAAAAATGCGTGATGATGCAAATTTGCTTCACACATATTTTGTTGATTTTTTACATGAAAATATTGTGTAAATAAATAAAACATAACTGAATTGTTTTTATTTTTCAACTTTTAAAATACTTTTATCATGGTTCTTGAAATGCAGTAAAAAATTGAATCCACCATTCCTCCAACTGGCAGAATTAAAAATCATTTTTTGATATACAAACACCTTTAGTCAACAAGAGAGATAGTTGTACCATATGATTTTAGTGTATTTTATTCCCAATAAGATGGTCTTGCATTTATCATATTTTTTTAATTTTATGATACAAATTTGCATCCCAATGCAATCTGTAGGGTTAAAATATACTATTCTTTACTTTATAGATACATACCATAACACCATTTTCCTGTCGGGGAAGACAGAAAGGACAGAATGCCAAACTTTTCTTTCTCAACTCTCAACACAAAACCTTAGCCTCCTCCACAAGATTTTCAACATTTCTTTCTTTCAAAATATCATTTCCTTAATCCAATCATACTTTCAAAGATTTTTCTCTCACACGCCTTCCACTTACATTTGCACTATAAATTTTAATCGCTAGTCTTTCTTCATTCATTCATTCCACATGCCCATCAGAGTGCTCTGCTTCATCTTACTCAACACATTAAGTTAACATTCATCCCTAATCACGTCATTCCGTATTCTGTCATACATTGTCACCCCATGAAATCTTCTCAATGCACGCATTTCAACGTCCACATTTAACTCCCATACATCAAAGTCGGTACCATAATATTGATACTGTCTGATTCAAGTATATATGTTTTAGTGTTGTTATTGCGACAGGATTTTGAGTACTTGGGCTTTCAGGATGAATGACGAGTGGAAAAGATTTGTGTGAGCTCGTGAGTGTGGGTTTCTTATTGTTGTTTTAATTTTGGTTGTTTTTGTATTTGTGTTTCTGTATATTTTTGTTTTTATTCTCATGATTGTGTGCGGTATATTGTGTGATGAATATTTTTGGTATTTCTGGAGTGATGTTGTGTGAGGAGTTGAATTTCGCAAGATGTTTCCAGTTGTAGTTGAGTGTCACCGTTTGTCAGGTTGATGAGAGTGTGCAACGGGGTTTTGTTTTTGTGTAATCAAAAATCGGAAAGAAGTATCGATTTATTTTTTCATACTAAATATACTCAGTGAGATACAGCCAAAAGCCTAGTTTACTGGGGATACGACAAATGAAAGGCAAAAAACCCAGAGCCATTAAAATTGTATGTCCAAATCAAATTACCTGTTGTTTTTTCGCAAATTGTGGATATTTCTTGTCATGTGTAATAATAAATAAATAAATAAAGTATACCATTGAATGTTTCCTATCGATACACGCCGTTCCACATCCCTCTTAACTCGTTCGATATCCCTCTTAACTCATTCGATATCCCTCTTAACTCATTCGATATCCCTCTTAACTCATTCGATATCCCTCTTAACTCATTCGATATCCCTCTTAACTCATTCGATATCCCTCTTAACTCATTCGATATCCCTCTTGACTCATTCGATGTCCCTCTTAACTTGTTCGATATCCCTCTTAACTCATTCCATATCCCTCTTAACTCCTTCGATATCCCTCTTAAGAAAACAATACCCAAATAATTTCTCAACTTGCTTCAATCGTTCATTATTCACTCATACATAATCAAATTAACTTTTCCTTTCACACTTTTCAGCATGAGTCAGATAATGCATAGATTTTTTATTCCAATGCTCTTCATTTTTACATAACATAAACAGACGTAAAGAAATGTATGCAAACTACAGATCCAAAGGCAAAGTAAATTATTATTTATAGTTAAAGCATTAACATTATGGGGAGTACGAAACAAGACTCCCTTGATGATGAGGTGAAAACGTTGAAACCGATAGGTTTATACTGTTACATCAAGTGGAATGAACAATGTTTGGTAAAACAAATTGAACACTGTGGAGGTTTCAAGATATTGTAACTTTTTTTATCAAACACTATTTATTCCACTTTTTGTAACGGTATAACCCTACCGGTTTCAAGGCTTTCATCTCATCTTCAGGGGAGCACAAACAAGCCTTGAAACCGGTAGGGTTATACCGTTACAAAAAGTGGAATAAACAGTGTTTGATAAAACAAATTACAAATTAAATTAATCAAAAACGATTTTTTTTAAATAAAATTCAAACTTATATAAATTATATATATATGATTGAAATTACTTTGTGTAATTTTTAGATAAAATATGTAGAAAAAAAAAGAGTGAATATTGACACTTGAAACTGCAATAAATTTAATCAAAACAAGATTTCAAACGGTTTTGAAATATATGGACAGAATTAGTTATGTTTCTATTCTCATTAAAATTACCTGCATCCAAGTCCTTGTTGAATCTTTGGGTCAGTTCTTTGATGATTATAGCGCTGTCGGCAATTTCTTCTCCGTTTAATTCAACGAAAGGCAGTTGTCCTTTGCGAGATCTGAACCTCATTTTATGATCCACATTCTGAGAAAAAAAGCACAATTATTAGCAAAAATTATAATAACCATAAAAGTGTATTCAATGCTAACAGAAATAGTTTAAACAAAATAATGTTTGCTTAAAATATTATTTCTCTTGTGAATAATTTGTCATTATTTAACCTCTTCTGACATGAATTAATTCAAAGGTTCTTGCTTGTGAGTGTATTATGTATATTAAATACAACATTATGTCATATTAGTTTATATATTATAGATGGTGTCCAAAACGTTCAAAGTCGATAATACAGTATTCTACTCTTCATTTGTTATCATTGGGAACAGAAATATAACACAAAGTTGTTCACAAAGCGCATATGAACTATGTGTCCATTGCAGTGGACAGCAGGTCTAAAGAGGTTAAAATATCTACTATTGACATAATAATCTGATCTAACACCAAACAACACGAGAACGCTGATTACAAACATGTCATTCTCTGTTTACATAGTGTTAAGGAAGTTTATAGTTTTGAATGAAGTTTTTCATCAACCGTCTATTCAAACATACTCTTTTACACCCTACTTAACATATGTATCAATAAATTATTTTTTCATTTCTTCCTTGGTCATACATCTATCATGTGCACCACATTCTTCTCAGTGGACGTTTTTCCCCAACATTTATTCAATACTTTATATGTAGATAAGCTACCATTAAATTCACTTCATTTTACTTCTAACACGTTCATACACCTCATCATGCATACTCTTCAAATATAAAGGCTAGACCAGGCATGTGCAAACTTTTCAACTGGCGGGCCACATATGAGTCTCGAAATTAACGGTGGACCGCTATACTTTTCTCACAGTATTTTGGTATTATAAGAAAGACAGTTGCATAAATTCAGTATGGAAACACTAGTGTGGACAATGAAAAAGTTGATGCGTGACTTTTGCAACTGCGCCTGCGCGGCACGTGCATACAACATTAAAGTCACCGCGCACCAGCTGCATTGACAGAAAAAGTATTGAAAATATTTTATATTTTTTTTAATCCATGGCTTACGGGCCGTATGAGGATGGACCGTTGTTTGCCCAGGCCTTGACTAGACCATTCAAGTCTAATTTAGTATAATCCTCGATTGAGAATATTCAAGATGTTTTTATTTATTTTTTCTTAATATGTAGCTGTTTATTCAAAAACAACTATAATTATTTGCATAAAAGTTTCATATAAACAATATTTAATCACAAGGAACCCTTTACTAATTCTGACGTACTTCAGGAAGAAAATGGCCAACTCAATAAAAAAGTCATTGTTGGCCATAAAATATAGCAGAAGACCTTTTCGTCGAGAGAGCGTCATTATCGGTATTAGGTCTCGGTGAGAAATAATCTCCGCCTTTTGATTATCAACGTGTATTGAACATTAAAATTTAAGATAAATGCATTGAACATTAAAATTTAAGATAAATGCATTGAACATTAAAATTTAAGATAAATGCATTGAACATTAAAATTTAAGATAAATGCATTGAACATTAAAATTTAAGATAAATGCATTGAACATTAAAATTTTAAATTCGCGGGTAATTTAAATTATTCCATCCTTCAACATCTCATTTGAAGAATCGCTGGAATAAGAATCGTTGATTATGACACATATCTTTATTTTTAATGTTTAATGCATGCTGATGACCTCCGTGGCCTGGTGGTAAGACACTTGCCCGCCGATCCGGAGGTTGCGGGTTCGATCCCCGCTGGAACCCAGATTTTTTAAATAGGATTCCAGTCTGGTTGACACTTAGGGCGTATAAAAAATATTTCTGGTTTGTTGGAAGAGATTGTCACATGGCAATAAACTCGCCAAGTTAAAAAAAATTGAAAGACACTCTTTTTTACATTAAGTTCTGTTATTGTGATCAAATAAAGACTCCTTTATTCAATTTCCTACAAGAATTAATAATTGTATTACACTTTCGTTATATATAACACAACTTGGCGTGTTTATTGCCATATGGTAATCTCTGCCAATCGACTAGAAAGCGATTAAAGCTTTAAGGGAAAACCAAGATAGAAAACTTTACAAAAAATACCAACGGAAATTGAATCCGCAAACCCCGGGTTGGAAGACAAGCGTTTTATTAACTAGGCCACAATAATCTTTACTTCCTCCCGAAGGTATCGTGTATTCGATTCCTTATGGGCCATGACTTTTTTATAATAGATTACCAGTCTAATTGACAGAGCGCCATACTTTTCTAATTCGACAAACATCCTTAGCCTCTTCCGAATCCATACATAAATCTTCTCATACAACCTGTTCGACTTCTCTGATTTTCTACTTTACCTTTTTTTCAAAATATCATTCCTTTGATCCAACAATACTTTTCTTGGCCATTCTTTCACATTCATACAATATTTGCACTATACCATATATTTTGTTAGTTTTCCTTTATTCATTCGTTCCACATGTCCAAACCATCTCACCGTGTTCTATTTCATCTTACTTAACACTACAACTTTAAGTTCACATTCATTCCTTATCACTTCATTCAGTATTTCGTCTTATATTGTCACTCCGTGTATTCTTCTCAATGCACACATTTTTACAACATTTATTCGGCTCCTCTCAGTTTTTTTCCACGTCCATGTTTCACCCCCATACATCAAAATGGGTACCAAAATAATATTGCAGACTATCAACATCGCAGATTTTGATACTGGCCGGTTCAAGTTCATATGTTATAGTATCCCGACTTTATTTCCTATTGGTACACGCCGTTTGATACCCTTCTTAACTCTTCCGTTATGAATTTATTTATTGGCCTATAAGTTGCATTTTATAGATTAATAAATATATCACTCTTAGTGTTTTTTATTATTCCTTTAGTTTCTATTCCATAGTCGAATTAGTAAATTTCTCATCCTTGGGGTAACCCAATGGGTTTCCACAAGTCCTCCCGGAAATGCATTTATAGGACTCTCTTCACAATATGCTGCAATCTGGACCAGTCCTCGTAAATACGAGAGGTAATCGATGAAACCCCACCTATGCAGGGCGGAGCACTGCATCTGTGGCCACGCCTTCAATGATTCAGGGTGTTTCAAAATATTTGTGGCAGGTCAAATCACCCACAAGGCAGATACATCAGAAAGCTTTTAGGCGAGCTTACGTTCCTCTCAACTCTCTACTAATCATTGAGAGTATGACACATAGTGACGAAAGGGCTTTACAAATAATCTATGTAACCTTATTATACACGATGAGTGACTATTTGGAAAAATGACTGATATTTCATGAACAAAAACAAAAAGTTAATAAAGAATGCGGATTGAAACAAGATTCAGTGTTTTGTTGATCATTCGTTGACGTAAAAAGAATGAATGATGAAAGATAAATAATTGATCAGTTGAGATCTGTTCTCTCTGTTTTAATCAGTTCAGTTCGATCCCACAACCAGCCACGCTGTTATGGGGACACAATAAGTGCCCATCCATCGCGATCTACAATAGAAGATGGAAATCTTTTTTTTTTATGAGTTTAATGTCAAGTAGTGACGAAGAAGGGACTTCCAAAAGAGGTTCATCCTCTGGTGACGACACAACTGAGTGAAAAGAATATTAGCGACGACGGACTTTCAAGTCGGGAAAGAAAATGACTCACAGCGCAGTAAATATACTTATAAGGCATAGAGTTCAATCAGACCAGCTATTATTTTAAAAAAGATTAATGACTATTGAACTGCTTTATTCAATAGGGGCATGCGTGATGGTGATTGAATTTTAAAAAGTAAAACTACATGTTTCGTTTTAATTCACAAATATTGCTAAACAAGTTTCACTATTTTTTTATTGTATTCTATCATCGTAAGATATATGTTATGGGGCATGGAGAGATGCATGTTGGGATATATTAAAAGAGACCGTAAACGAAACACTTTGATTCGCAATATAACAAAGGTAGAAAACGTTATAAAGGTGTGCAAAAGAATGAAGTAGCAATGGGCCGGACACGTAGCCAGAATGTCAGACTCCCGATGAACATCCGAAATAATCCAATGGTACCCAAGAGACATAAAGAGGCCCAGAAGAAGACCGAAGGTACGCTGGATAGATGAAATCAGGAAGCAAGGCAGCATCACATGGCATCAACGAGAAAAAACCGAACTACTTGGAGTCAACTTGGGGAAACCTTCATCCAGCAGTGGATCGACCCTGGTTGACAGTGATGATGATGATATAAAAAAGAAACAAGTTTTGTATATACTCGTAAAATGCACTGTGACAAAAATGTACATAAATTAAAAACGCATTTTAACGAAGAAAGTGACTATATTTGAAGAGAAAAGAGGTCGACTGTAAATGTAAAAATTTGCGGTCTGATTCCGCTGATACGATATATTAACATCAGTGGCTTATCGGAGAAACAAGAACGCTACATGCGGTCCATCCATGCGGCATTCATGAATTTTTATTAACACCCATCATGGATATTTTCTTTAAACTTAAAAAAAATCTGCAATCGTTAATAATAATAAATACTAATTTATATAGTACAGTTTAGAGAGAAGATATTTAAGTTTACTTTCATTTTCTTTTAAGTTTACATTCATTTACTCTCCTCACGGGCTCTCTAGCACGGGATTCGAACCCAATATTATTGACAGATTAAACAGATCACAAAATAAGAACATGTAAGTTAAGTGTAAATATATGAAAGTATTACATTAGGTACTTCCCCGCATCTACATATGTTTAGAAAACTGCCGAAAACGTACCAAGGGACTTACTAAAAAGAAACCTTTGTGAATTTTACGATATGTGATAGTAACTGTTTTATGTGTAATGTAATGTACATATGTGTGCAGTGTTAATATATAATCAAACTGTTTTATGTCTAGTGTAATGTACATATGTGTGTAGTGGTAATATATAATCAAACTGTTTTATGTGTAGTGTAATGTATCATACATATGTGTGTAGTGTTAATATATAATCAAACTGTTTTATGTCTAGTGTAATGTACATATATGTGTAGTGGTAATATATAATCCAACTGTTTTATGTGAAGTATAATGTATGTTACATATGTGTGTAGTATTAATATATAATCAAACTGGTTTATGTGTAGTGTAATGTATAATACATATGTGTGTAGCGTTAATATATAATCACACTGTTTTATGTGTAGTGTAATATACATATGTGTGTAGTGTTAATATATAATTAAACTGTTTTATGTGTAGTGTAATGTATGTATGTGTGTAAGATGAATATATAATCAAACATTTTGATGAGACTCCCAAATAGGGTGTCTTCAAATGTTTACTAAAGCTGCATACGCCACCCATATATAATATTTAATGTCATATTGTACCTGTTCTGAGATAAAGAGAAAAATGTAACCTCATATCATCGGCTTACGGATTTTTTTTTTAGACGGAATTTAATTACGAAAAATATATTAACCTAATTTGATATTTTTTCACAATTTGAATTGGCAAATTTTTTCTGCGTATAAAATATACGTACAATTTCATTTATTTAAAAAAACTATTTTACTGTAAAGAATATATTTTTCAAATTCCTGCGTACAAAAATGTAAATTTTAAAACACGAATCGTCGAATGAATCTATTCCCCCAATTAAAAAAAGTAAAAAAACTCGGAGTGCAATTTTAAATACATTTTTCGAAATGTAAATTTTCGGAGATCAAACTAATGTGTCCGAATATGCATGACTGGTCCTTATTTGTATAGGATAATCTCTCCTCTTCCAGTATTTTCCCGTTTCAAAAAAAAAAGTATTATAAAAAACCTTCCGATTAAATTAATAAAAAAATTCAGTTTATTAAAACATGTCTGTGTTGAACTCATGCAGTAAACTTTACAAAAGAATCCTTAAAGCTTTTACTACTGGTATTATTATTGCTATGTTAGAATATAACAAAAAGGTGGATTGTTATCCTAATATAGGGGGATTTATTTATAATTTTATAGAAACAAAACGATTTGGTCCTCATATATAAAAAAAGGATTAGAAGTATAGTCCATATTAATATGGAAAAATAATGTGAAATTTATTTGTAGAAAGAAAAAAATAGTAGAGAAATCGCTTGTTTAAATAAGCAGGTATAAAATGTAATAAGGTGATACAATCTTTAAGGTTAATAAATAAAAATATTTGTAATGTTTCAAAAAAATAAAATAAAAATACATCTCGAAAACGCGTTTTTCATAAATCTGTCAACTGAATATTGCTCAAGTGCTGGTTTAAACATATATTTTCAAGCTAATTTAACATTGTTTATTCCACTTTACGTAACGGTATAAACCTACCGGTTTCAAAATGTTCACCTCATCATCAATAGAGTCCTTGTTTGTGGCCCCCTGATGATGAGGTGAAAACCTTGAGACCGGTAGGATTATACCGTTAAATAAAGTGGAATAAACAGTGTTTGATAAAATAAATTACAATGTCCTTAAACCTCCACAATGATCAATTTGTGTTATAAAACATTGTTTATTTCACTTTATATAACGGTATAAACCTACCGGTTTCAAAATGTTCACCTCATCATCAGGAGAGTCCTTGTTTGTGGTCCCCTGATGATGAGGTGAAAACATTGAGACCGGTAGGATTATACCGTTAAATAAAGTGGAATAAACAGTGTTTGATAAAATAAATTACAATGTCTTTAAACCTCCACAATGGTCAATTAGTTTTATAAAACATTGTTTATTTCACTTTATGTAACGGTATAAACCTACCGGTTTCAAAAATTTCACCTCATCATCAGGAGAGTCCTTGTTTGTGCTTCCCTGATGATGAGGTGAAAATCTTGAAACCGGTAGGTATATACTGTTACATAAAGTGGAATAAACAGTGTTTGATAAAATAAATTACAATATCTTTAAACCTGCACAATGGTCAATTTGTTTTATCAAACATTGTTTATTCCACTTTATGTAACGGTATAAACCTACCGGTTCCAAGATTTTCACCTCATCATTAAGGGAGTGTTGTTTGTGCTGGCTGATGATGAGGTGAAAACCTTAATACCGGTAGGGTTAAACCGTTACATAAAGTGGAATAAAGTATTTGATAAAACAAATTACAATATCTTTAAACCTCCATAATGTTCAATTTGTTTTACCAAACATTGTTTATTCCATTTTATGTAACGGTATAAACCTTGAAATCGGTATGGTTATACCGTTACAAAAAGTGAAATAAACAGTGTTTGATAAAAAACAAATTACAATGTCTTTAAACCTCCACAATGTTCAATTTGTTTTATCAAACATTGTTCATTCTACTTTATGTAACGGTATAAACCTACCGGTTTCAAGGTTTTCACCTTATCATCAAGGGAGTCTTGTTCGTGCTCCCTGAAGATGAGGCGAAAGCCTTGAAACCGGTAGGGTTATACCGTTACAAAAAGTGGAATAAACAGTGTTTGATAAAACAAATTACAATATCTTTAACACTTGCCTTACTGTGCTAAAAAAATCCTCCAGCCACGGTGCTGGACGCTAAGCGTCCAGTGAAAAATTTATATTTTAAATTAAAATTATGCATAATCTGCTAGGTTATTTTTTGTAATTAGCTATAAAAATCATTTTATCATGTATTAAAACGTCAAATAATCAAATAAAATATAAGTATTGGCCACTCGCTATCCATCACAGGGTGGCAAGTGTTAACCACCACAATGTTAATGCCTTAACTATAAATAATTTATATTTTCTCTTTTGGAATAAATGCTATACAGGCGCGTTCTTATAATAAATTAATTTTACAGCATATCCAACTATAAACATTGAAAATTAAAATAAAAAAAGTAAAGATCTATACGAGTGCTTTCCCCAATAAAGAGTTTAAATCGGCCATATTAATTGTCCTAGTTTTATAAATTTTGAGTATAAAAATCTATTAATCTATTTAGTATATCCGAATTGTCTGATGACAGGTTATAAGACAAATAAATAAGGGATGTCTCCTCAAAAAATCAGGAAATTCATTGAAAGCATTTCTAAGATTCAAACAATTGAATGACCCCTGATGTCCTTTGAATAATCAACAACTCCTAGGTTGAAATTCAGGCAGTTACATTAGGGGCACTAAGCCTCTGGAACAACCACCTAATTGCTAGGATGAACGGGTGGAGAGAAACATCGAACCACAGTAGGTAGATTTTCCCCTGATTTGTTAACTGTCCTGAAGAACCTGGAAATCTTTTAACAGGTTCTGAACAGGAATTAAGAGAACTAAGGACGACATCTCAAAAAGGGGAATGTTGCATGATGAAGAACAGTTTATGTGATACTTGCAGCGATGTCCTAGAAACCCGGTGTCTTGTACCAATGAGGAATTGATTCAAGTAACGGCCAGTTATATCCATCCAGGTGGTGATATTCAGAATTCTAAACGGAATATAGTGCCTTTGAAACTGAAAAAAGACTATACGAGTATATCCGAATAAATGTGTATTCATATGACTTTTACCGACATTTCTTACTGAACTCACTTAAAATGTAACTCAGAACATTTATTTTGACGAGTTTCGGGTCTTTTTTTGAGAATAGTAAAATTGATGGAAAATGCCTGTGTTTGCAGTAATATAGTGTCTTTGAAAAGTAATAAAATGTCTTTGAAAAGTAATATAGTGTCTTTGAAACTGAAAAAAGACGATATATCCAAATAAATGTGCATTCATATGATCTTTTCCGACATTTCTTCCTGATCTCGCTATCAAAGAAAATGATATATGGCGTTTTACGAGTAAAAGACAAATTTCGATAAAATAGGAAATGAAGTTTAAAATGTAACTTAGAACATTTATTTTGACGAGTTTCGGGCCTTTTTTTTCGATAATACTAAAATTGATGGAAAATGCCTGTGTTTGCAGTAATATGTTATAGTGTCTTTGAAAAGTAATATAGTGTCTTTGAAACTGAAAAAAGACGATATATCCGAATAAATGTGTATTCATATGACTTTTACCGATTTCTTACTGAACTAATAAAGAAAATGAGATATGACGTTTTAAAAGACAAATTTCGTTAAAATACGAAATGAAGTTCTAAAATGTAACTCAGAATATTTATTTTGACGATTTTCGGGTCTTTTTTTCAAGAATTCTAAAATTGATGGAAAATGTCTGTGTTTGCACACATATTAACTGTATTCCCGGCATTTATTAATCTCTTTCGCAGACAGAAAATAGAAGAGCAGAATCGAGAGAAAAAAAAATTAAAAAAAGCACGTTTCGCATGGACCAATCACAAATGGCGCACTTGTGATTCTGCGCGTCGCAGCATCCCGGACCGGGCGGTGAGCGGGGAGCGGCGGGCCCTCTCTCATCTCGCTGCCGCCGGTCTCCATGGCGACAGGCTGTATTGATCGCACCGGGGTAAACGCCCTCCGCTAGGCTCCGTCCCTCTCTACCGCCGGGGCGGACGCGCTCGCACACTACACGGCCGCTTCAGATAAAAAAGGGCTCTCAATTACTTATTATGTATAGGTAGTCAGTGTATTCGTTACATTTTAAATACATATACTACATACTATCACGCCATTTCCCTGTCGGGGTAGGCGAAGGACATAGCGCCAGAGTTTCCTATCTCAACATACATTTTTTACGTCGTCCTTAACTGTCCATGCCGTGAGATTCTGGAATCAGTTACAAACCAATATAAGACTCGCTCCGTACTTGGCATGCTTTAAGAAGCGACTGAAAAAACTCTTAATTTCTAGTCAGTAAAATAACGTGTTTCATTCCTGATTTTTCTTTTCCTTTCCTCTCCACCATCCCTTCATTTTCTATTGATTGACGATATTTCACTTTATATGAAAAATAATGTTCGGGTGATTGCCCGTCGTTGTGGGGTTCGTGGACACATGCTCACGTATGTGTTTATGGATTTCGTGGGGATGGATAGTCATTTGAATGATTTATGCGACCATGTAATTTGCTTCATTAACTTTTGTCTGGTTGGTTGGAAGAGATTGCCGCCTGGCAATAAGCCCGCCAGATTGTATTTGTAATAAAAGTGTTAAATAAATTATAAATAAATACATCCATACACCTTCACATAAAACTTCTAGAATTTCTCTGACTTTCCACGTTTCCTCCTTTTAGAATATTATTCAATGATCCAACCATTATTTCCTTGGTTTTTATCCACGATGCCTTCCACTCAAATTTGCGCTGTATGTTTGTTTTTTTTTCTTTTCTTAATTCAATCGTTATAGATGCCCAAACCATCTCATAGTGATCTTACTTAACACATTAGTCTTAAGTTCACATTCATTCATAATTACTTCATTCAGTATTCTGTCATACATTGTCACCCCATGTATTCTTCTGAGTGCAAACATGCCCACAGCATTAATTCTGCTCTTTTCAGTCTTGAACCGCGTCCATGTTTCACTCACATACATCAAAGTTGGTACTAAAATAATGTTGTGGACTTGGCAGATTTTGATGTTGTCTGGTGAGAGTAAATAAGTTTAAGTATCCCTCTTGCTCTTTCTCTCATACGACTTTCACTCAAATTTACACTATACGAGTATACCATACGACTTTCACTCAAATTTACACTATACGAGTATACTCGTACCATACGACTTTCACTCAAATTTACACTATACTAGTATACTCGTACCATACGACTTACACTCAAATTTACACTATACGAGTATACCATACGACTTTCACTCAAATTTACACTATACGGGTATACCTTTTGCCAGTATTTCTTCATTCATTCGTTCCAAATGTCAAAACCATCTCAGCGTGCTCTACGAGTACATACATATATATCGCCTGTTGAAAATCATAGTGGTGAAACTCCAAAAAAATAAATTTTCGAGTTAAGACTTCCAAATGGCACTAAAATGACTCATTTTTTACGTGCGTAATTGGCGAAAGTATATTTCAACTCCTTGACGCTTAAAGGAGTTGAAATATACTTTCGCCACTTACGCACGTAAAAAATGAGTCATTTTAGTGCCATTTGGAAGTCTTAACTCGAAAATTTATTTTTTTGGAGTTTCGCCATTATGATTCTTAACAGGCGATATGTCGTATATAATCCCACAGTCATTTGTGCTCTTTTTACAACCGAAATTATTTGACATAAATAAGAGACGCGCATTTCAATAGATCCTAGTTAAGATTTATTACCGGGCTACTTTCACGATCAGGCCTTTTTAATTTTTTTATTAGCTGCTTAATATAATATTTAAAGATCGCTTTCTAACGAAAAATCAACTCTTTTCACAAATCTACCAGACGACGGGCTGTTGAAGATCTGATTATCTCGTATGTTAACTTATGCCATGTTTACATGAGCTTAGTACTTATTGTTTGCACTAAGGTGACAAGTACTAAGCTCGTGTAAACATGGCATTATACACATACTTGTCAATTTAAATTGAACACTTTGACAAGTGGTCTAAAAAACTTAATTGCAATTTTGGCATATCTTTGAGTAATTTTTTTTGACAGTGTCCAAGAACTACGGTCACCTTGCCTAATTTTTCTCACATGCAAAACATGCAACTTTGCTGAATGAAGTGACTTATCACGAAATTACATATTCGTGCTAAATCATTTTTAATCAATGTTTTTGTTTCGCTTCATCCCGACTTTTTTTCATTTTTGTTCTTTATAAAAGTGAAAGAAACGTGTAACTGCCTGCAGTGATGTACATTTTCGGGTAACGCCCCTTCGTGTTGACAACGGCCATAATGTGGGAAGCTTTTACAGTTTCCGAGTACATAATGGTTTTTTCATGGTGAAATTATGCCTTGAAAAAGAATTTGTTCAATACTTGCCCACATAAAGCGGATGATTTTTTTCTCAATTCTAAGATTTCACTCACTTCATACTTTTCCTCATATAAAATATAATTTAATTGATCCAATTACACTTTCCTTGTTCTTCCTTTACCACGCCATCTACTCACATTTGCACTGTATGTTTATTTTGTAAATATTTCTTCATTCATTCGTTCTACATGGCCAAACCATCTCTCAGTGCTCTTCTTCGTCTTGCTCAACAGATCAGCTTCGAGTTGACATTCATCCCTAATTACTTTATTCCGTATAGCAGAGGTGTGGACTGAAAAACATCTGGTGTCCCCGTGGCTGGGCTCACCCTATATTGGTGGGGTGTATCTTGGCCGGGGAAATGTTATTAAATGAGCCCAGACATTTTGATAGCTGCTGTTTTTAATGTATTCTCTTTTTAATGTGTTCTTGAAATGTGTCTTAATGTATTATGTACATACTATGTTGCTATCAATAAACCTGTATTTATTATTAAAAAAATCGTCAATTTGTAATATTTTTTCATATTTATTACTTCATGTGTATCATGTTTATTACTTCAGGTATATCATATTTATTACTTCAGGTATATCATATTTGGATGGTTCAGAAGCCAAGTGAACCATGTCCAAAAATATTGAATTTTAGATCACTGCATGAAAGGTGTGCCAAAAACTTTAGCTTTTAGCAGAAAATGCTTTTGTACAAAATAAGTGTAATAAATGTACTCAATATAACACTTTTATTTATAACACTAATAAATGTACTCAATATAAGTACTTTAAATGAAATAAATAGAAGATCAAAACTAGCTTGGAATTCCTTTGGACGACTAAACTACATCTTCAAGAGCAATCTGCCTCAAACGGAAGGTATTTAACCAATGCATCTTGCCAGTACTAACATATGGATGCGAGACTTGGACTTTATCGGTACGAATGTTACAAAAGCTCCAAACAACACAACGCAGCATGGAGAGGTGCATGCTAGGTTATACCAGAAGAGACCGAAAACGTAATGAGTGGATACGAGCCCAAACAAAGGTTGAAGATGTTATAGAGGTTGCAAAAAGACTCAAGTGGAAGTGGGCTGGACATATCGCCCGAGCAACAGACCATCGTTGGACGTATGAAGTAATCCAGTGGTACCCAATAGGTATAAAAAGGCCTGTAAGAAGACCTAAGGCGCGCTGGGTGGACGAAATACGTAAGCATGCAGGTATTATGTGGCAGCAATGTGCAAAGGACAGGATTTTGTGGAGACAACTTGGAGAGGCCTACATCCTGCAGTGGATAGATACAGGCTGATGGTGATGGTGATGATGATAACACTTTACAGAATTGCGATCACTAAAATACAGTACAAAATTAGAAACACTAAAATGTTTGAACGTAGTTTACTCAAAACTAACCAAAAATGAACTTGGTTCACTTGGCTTGTGAACGACCCATTTATTACTTCAGGTATATCATATTTATTACTTCAGGTATATCATATTTATTACTTCAGGTACTCGTCTATCATATTTATTACTTCAGGTATATCATAAACAATTATGAAATTTTACTTAAAACGCTTTAAAATGATCGTGAATCTATTCAAGTAAGCGAGTTCCACATAACACCAATGAAGAGAAAAAAGGTCTAAATTGAAACCACTTTGGATACAATCGAATATAAAGAGTTCTACTAACTTAGTTCTAAAACGGACGCCAAAGAGAAATAATATATAGCATATGATACTATTCAATATTAAAAACAAGTACAAAGAATTGTATTTGATGGAAAAATGTATAAAAACATATTTTTTTAAGTTTTACCTATTTACCATTCGTTGATATACTGTATAGTAGATATAGAAATACAATAGGTAATTCATTGGTATTAAAATGAGAGTCCTTCAGTTACAAATGTTGATAACTCGAAAAACAATAATTTTGAAATACTCGTGTATTCGGATTGGGTGTTCAAAAATATACAAAGAAGGTTAAAACGTATTTAACTCCATCCACTTTTCAAGATATTTATAACGAAATGCATATTTCAAATAAATATATTCGATAAACCGAAATCAAAATTTTAGCTAATCAGAAAGCTGTTAACACTTGCCTTACTGTGCTAAACAATTCTGCCAGCCACTGTGCTGGACGCTCAGCATCCAGTGAAAAATGTATGTTTTAAATTTAAATTATGCAAAATCTACTAGGTTATTTTTTGTAATTAGCTATAAAATTATTTTATTATGTAAGTCCTGGTCACTCGCTATCCATCATAGGGTGGCAAGTGTTAAACGAGGTCTTGTGTGAATACTAGATTATCCTTTTTTTAAATATTAAGAAGCAATGGGAATCAAACCCGCAACCCCAGGGTTGTAAGATATTATCAGTTAGGCCACGGAGGTTCGTCAATGATGTGTTTCTAAAAATATATATATTCTCTGTGTCACTCACATTTGCACTATACACATATATCTATTTTGTCAGTATTTATTCATTCATTCGTTCCACATGCACAAACCATATCAGCATCAATTTAAGCACTAATACTCTGTTGTACACCATGATTTTAATTGGTTTCGACATTGGTTGGTCTAAGAATATACTTCCCATATAGTAGAGTTCATCAACTGGTTCAAATCTTTAGGAAGCACTATAAAAAAATCCTTTTTGATAGGTCTTGTCAAAATGTATGATGACTGGGTTCAAATCCTGAGTTAGAGCGCCCTTGAGGAGAGTTTACTCTCTTAACCGCGCAATATAAATTCTCTGTATATTATTATAACTCTTTTCACTACACTTCTGTTGTAAGCATGTTAGATTAGCACTTAATAGACAAGGGTTCGATTCCTGTCAAACCTTAGACAGGCTTTTAAACACCTTTCATCAGAGAATATTTAACAACAAATTACTTAGTTATTCCACTAATTACATTAATCCCCGCTACACGCGTTTCAACCTCATATCCCGAAGATCTTCTTCAGGCGGATTTTTACATCGGAAGTGTGTGTTCAGTTTGGTGTCATGTTACATTGGAAATGTGTGTGGTCTATTGACCAACACGAAAAATGTTAATGAGGGGTACAAAACCTTTTGCATTCGTTATTTATTTTTTTACTTTCTTAAAGCTATGTGTATCTCGAATGTTTCTCAATTCATTGTTTTATATAACTTTTGGGACGGATATAATGCTTGGAAATTATAATTTGTCTATATTATTCATAGTTATTAGCGTTGTGGAGGTGAGACATTGTATGATAATTTGTTTTATCAAACACTGTTTATTCCACTTTTTACAACGGTATAACCCTACCGGTTTCAAGGTTTTCCCCTCATCTTCAGGGAAGTACAAACAAGACTGAATTCTGTTCGAACTTGTAATGAAATACACGCCTCTAACTGTTGGGGACATTCGGGTTGGGGACTGGGGGCTGAGGGAGGCATGAGATGACCTCGGCGAGCAGCGGAGATATTCTTGGTATATATGTGTTTGCCAGATGTTCACCTCGATGCACTGACTTAGAAATTTGTAGGGCCTCTAATCTGTCCAATTTATTTCCGTTACCACTGATATGTAAGAATTTGGCATCATCCATAGAAAAAGTATGGTTTTCACGGTGACAATGATTAGCCATAGTGTATCTCGGTACCAGTTCGAACATGATTCAGTCTTGTTTGTGCTCCCCTGATGATGAGGTGAAAGCCTTGAAACCGGTAGGGTTATACCGTTACAAAAATTGGAATAAACAGTGGTTGATAAAACAAATTTCTATGATTTGTATATTTAATGTAGTTAGAAAATTCTGAAAAAAAAATGTCATTAGACAGACAAGGCTTACTTTCTTGTATTCTACATATTATGTTTATTCGTGTCATTCCAATACATAAACTTTTACAATCACACTCCATTTCATATACTCATGCTAGCACATTCCATTATTTTTTATCAATCTTAGAGCTAAACCTTCTTTCAATCTACATTATGTAACTTGTCTTCAGTGAGATACATGCAAAAGCCTAGTTTACTGGGGACACGACAAACGAAAGACAGTAGTTAACCCAGATCCATGAAAATTGTCTACATTAAATAACCTGTTGTTTTTCTTAAAGATTACGTATTTATAAAATGTATTGTCATATATACCATACACACAAATAAAATCAAATAATTTCTTTATAATCCTCAGTTCTTATGCAATGTGATCATGTATATTATTCTCAATTAGCGCATTTACTCGACTCCTTTCGTTCAATATTAACGTCCACATTATTTCACTTCGATATGAAGAGTTTGGTACTAATACGCTATTGTGAACCATGATTTCACTTCCATATGAAGAGTTTGGTACAATACGCTATTGTGAACCACGCTTTCACTTCCATATGAAGAGTTTGATATTAATACGCTATTGTGAACCATGATTTCACTTCCATATGAAGATTTTAGTACTAATACGCTATTGTGAACCATGATTTCACTTCCATATGAAGAGTTTGGTACTAATACGCTATTGTGAACCATGATTTCACTTTCATATGAATAGTTTGGTACTAATACGCTATTGTAAACCATGATTTCACTTCCATATGAAGAGTTTGGTACTAATACGCTGTTGTGAACCATGATTTCACTTCCATATGAAGAGTTTGGTACTAATACGCTATCGTGAACCATGCTTTCACTTCCATATGAAGAGTTTGGTACTAATACGCTATTGTGAACCATGATTTCACTTCCATATGAAGAGTTTGGTACTAATACGCTATTGTGAACCATGATTTCACTTCCATATGAATAGTTTGGTACTAATACGCTATTGTAAACCATGATTTCACTTCCATATGAAGAGTTTGGTACTAATACGCTATTGTAAACCATGATTTCACTTCCATATGAAGAGTTTGGTACTAATACGCTATTGTGAACCATGATTTTAGTTGAACTTGATATCGGTCGGTCTGAGAACATACTCATACTTCCCAAATAGAAGAATTCTTCAACTCGTTTTAATCCTTATTGATGAGCTAAAAATTGAATTTATTTTTACTAACTATATGATTAAAAAAATAACGTATATTTTTATAAAAGTATTTAAATTTTTTGATTTCGTAATAATGTGAATACATCTCGTAACAAATAAAAGCGATAGAGTGTTGTCAAGATAAATATGGGCACAAGTAGACCCATTATGGACTTCGTCGCTCAATTAATTAGTTAATGTGTGTAAATAAGTAAGGAGTGCTTTATTTTTTTAAACCATGCGTTTAACCCTCCCCAAGGGTGTGTCTGTCAATAATAGTAGTGGATTGGGTCTAATAACCAAATATCATTATGCATTGCCACAATAAAAAAACACTGTCGTTCATTTGTATTACTTTTTAGATCTGTACAACCAGTTGGGCTACTTTTTAGATCTGTACAACCAGTTGGGCTACTTTTTAGATCTGTACAACCAGTTGGGCTACTTTTTAGATCTGTACAACCAGTTGGGGGCTACTTTTTAGATCTGTACAACCAGTTGGGCTACTTTTTAGATCTGTACAACCAGTTGGGCTACTTTTAAGATCTGTACAACCAGTTGGGCTACTTTTTAGATCTGTACAACCAGTTGGGCTACTTTTTAGATCTGTACAACCAGTTGGACTACTTTTTAGATCTGTACAACCAGTTGGGCTAATCGTGTGG
Organism: Odontocerum albicorne; assembly: GCA_949825065.1. Classification (NCBI taxonomy): domain Eukaryota; kingdom Metazoa; phylum Arthropoda; class Insecta; order Trichoptera; family Odontoceridae; genus Odontocerum; species Odontocerum albicorne. The sequence continues at coordinate 5,596,061 of OX463843.1, forward strand.
AAATCTTTCCAGCCAACTAGAAAAATTTAAAAAGACTTTAGTAACAACTGAAATAGAAGCCTTTTTAAAAAAAATATCAAACATTTATTCGGCTTCAGTCAGTTTCCAAGTCCGCGTTTCACTCCCATACAACACTATTACAGATTATTATCTTAGCAGATTTATTTTCAGATATACACATTTTAATATCATATACTATTTATCTGAAGTTTGTGAAATCAGTAATAAAATTAAAATTAAATGAATTCGGTTAAAAATAAGGTCGTGCAGTTTACGAATTAACGTCTGCACATAAGGTCACTATACTAAAGAAAATATAGCATGGTTCCTGTGACATTTCACAAATTTGCCCCAATACAACCTTGTAAAGACGTTCAGTAATTTTAATTATTTTATCAACTTTAATATAAGCCTCGATTCTAATGAATAGCAAGTTATTTAGGTAAATACATTATATAAAACTAACAATAATGACAAATTAATACATCTTGTTACAAATTAGCAAAAATATGTCAGTTTATTAAAATCAAATAATATTTGGTGACGTTCGTCAAAAATCACTACGTTAGTCTGCATTGGCTAGATATGGGGTATACGATAGTTGGATTTTCGATTTTTTTTATACATAAAATTAAATGTTCGTAATTAGTCTTAATTCATAGTACAACTTGGTCTATTTAAAGATAGATCATATAATACGAGTACATTAGAAAGTCAGCATTACGAAAATTAGGAATTAAAACGTCAGTTTAGAGAAAAACAATTATTCGATTTATAAAAAAAAACGATTCGATTTGTAAAAAAAAAACGATTTTACCTCATCCCTTCGAGACATGACATTTCAAACGTCACAGGGACCATGCTACATTTTCTTGAGTATAATTCAAAATCCACGGTATAATATATTTTCTTCGGATATGAAGAATAATTTTTCAATTAGATATACATTATTATACAAATTCGTGGAACAATTCAAGTGTCGCTAATAGTAAAGTTCGGAAAGCACGACTACGCTGGTATGGGCACGTGGCACGTGCAACGGTTGGATGAAGGGTATACGCTCAAGACAGCTACGAAATGGGAACTCAAAAAAATACGCAGAGGGAGACCAAAGAGTCTTTATAAGAAAGTGGAGGAAGAAATGACGAGACTCGAACTTTCAGCGAGATCAAGAGAGGTGTAGGAAAATGGACCAAGCAGCCGACCCCCAATGGATGTGATAAGGCAAGGGAAAAGAAGAGAAGTTAATCGGAAATAAGTTATACAACCTACTTCCCTGATTGGGGCCCTTTGTATTCTATGAAAAAAATATCTCAGTCGTTGAACATATTGAATATTCGTTTAGAATTTGGGACAACTATAAATATTTAAAATATATTCGTACATATCTAAAATTAACAGTTATTTTCATAACTTCAGATATATAAAAGAGAAATATTTACTGAAATTTAAATTAGAAATCAATCATTTTTGATGCCAAAATATAAATATCGATGTATTATAATCAACGCTATTTTAAAATGTATATTCTTAAGCTATTTGACCTAATTTTATGGCAAGTCTTGTTTGATTTTAAAATACAAATCAATATAAACGCTTGAATTTAAATATATTTTTTATAGTTCATAATTTATTGTTTATAGTTAAGGCATTAACGTTGTGGAGGTTTAAAGACATTGTAATTTGTATTATTAAACACTGTTTATTCCACTTTTTGTAACGGTATAACCCTACCGGTTTCAAGGCTTTCATCTCATCTTCACATATCATTTGTGCTACCCTGAAGATGAGGTGAAAGTCTTGAAACCGGTAGGGTTATACCTTTACAAAAAGTGGAATAAACAGTGTTTGATAAAATAAATTGCAAGTTCATTATTTATTTTTTTCCCCCGAAATCTTTCAAACTGTAAATGTTCTTCATTTTTATACATATACACAATTACGCAATCTCCCTGTCATGGTAGGCAGAGAGGAAAGTGCGTCATAATTTTCACTCTGGCGCTCTGTTCTCTCTGTCTGGACTCACTCAAACACTACACGACCGCTTCATATAAAAAAGGGCTCCATATATTTATAATGTATAGATAGTCGACGTATTTGTTACATTTTAAATACATATACATAAATACCATCACGTCATTTCTCTGTCGGAGTAGGTAGAGGACAGAGCGCTAGTTTCCTATATCAACACACATCTTTCGCCTCTTCTACATCCATACACCTTTTCATACAACTTATACGATTTCTCTGACTTTCTACGTTTCTTCTTTTCAGAATAATATCACTTATTTAATCCAACAAAACACTCCTTGATCTTCCTCTCACACGCCTTCCACTCACATTTGCAAAATATATGTGTTTTGTTAATATTTTTTCATTCATTCGTTTCATTTGTACAATATATAAAGACACTGTTGTGTCGTTAATTAAATTAAATATATATAAATAATTACATCATTTTTAATGAGAATTATATTATATATCAGAATATGTAGGTTCTGAAGTAGAGACTGGACAGATATATCCATCAAATATTTGCTAGTTTGCATATTTTCTCTAAGTTCTAAGTAATTTTGGAACCAATCTTTAACACTTGCCTTACTGTGGGTAACAATTCCGCCAGCCATTGTGCTGGACGCCCAGCATCCAGCGAAAAATGTATGTTTTAAATTTAAAGTATGCAAAATCTGCTAGGTTATTTTTCGTAATTAGCTATAAAATTATTTTATTATGTAAGTCCTGGTCACTCACTATCCATCATAGGGTGGCAAGTGTTTAACAGTCCTAATGATTTGACCTCAAAATTATGGACAGTTAAAATTTATCGATTCTTTTAAAAGCTATCTAAATAATAAATATTACGTAAGTTTTTTTTTTTTTCCGTTAAGCTAATTTGTAATTGTTTTTTTCTTTTTTAATTAAAAAAATCCGTTTAAAAAAAGATTCGTACCGTATAAATTGAGGTACGGGTGTATTTAGATTGGCAATTAGTTTGATTTGGTAAACGGCCTATGGAATTGTATTAAACCATTGGAATGGTGTATCGAGATTATTACCTTTTAAAAAAACAATACAATCATCTTTCTCATAAAATAATTATTGTCAGATATGGAAAAAAATAAAAGAAAATATATAATAAAATAAGTTCTCACATAAAAGAAGCAAAAATTGAAGGTCGCTTCAATGTAAAACAAAACTGAAAATGTAGAAACTTCCATTACATAATCTCGAGTTTACCATGCATTTACAATATGCTTACAAAACCAAAACAATGGAACAAAGAACACATTCAATTCCCGAACCCGTTTTACCAAGAATGAACTTGCATTTTTATGAAAAGCTTGCTGAAGATTTTTTTTATTTAATATACAAAATCTTGCATTTCCTGTAACATCGGTAGAGCGAGTTTTTATTTTATTTCAGATCGTTTTAATTTCAGTAAAAGTCAAATTAGTATTATTTTCCAAGCGTGTCTTAAAATTTTACGTTTTATACTTCAAAAAATCTAGGATGAACCGTGCAACGTTTAAAACGTCATGTCACAAAGGGATGGGGTAAAATCGTTTTTTTTTACAAATCGAATAGTTTTTTTATAAATCGAACAATTGTTTTTCTCTAAACTGACGTTTTAATTCCTAATTTACATTATACTGACTTTCAAATGTATTGTATGATGTGGGTGTATCTTTAAATAGTCCAAATATCTTGAAATAGTATTAATCCACTATGGATTAATACTAATTACGATTTATGTATAAAAAAAAATAAAAAATCCAACTATCGAATATCCCATCCCTAGACAATGCAGACTAACGTAGTGACTTTTGACAAACGTCACCGAATATAATTTGATTTTAACAAACGTCACCGAATATAATTTGATTTTAACAAACTGCCACATTTTTGCTAATTTGTAACAAGATGTATTAATTTGTCATTATTGTTAGTTTTATGTAATGTATTTACCTAAATAACTTGCTATTTATTAGAATCGAGGCTTATATTTAAGTTGATAAAATAATTAAAATTACTGAACATCGTTACAAGGTTGTATTGGGGCAAATTTGTGAGCTGTCATACGACTCATCCTAGATTTTCCGAACTGTAGTAAATCACTTCAACATAAGAGTTGTATAAAATGTCTATTAAATTACGAAAATATTTACCCACATATATTTTAACTAGATTAAAGAAATGTTTCTCACGTACTTGAATCCAAAAGGGGTTAGATCGATATTGAAACCAAAAAATGTTGTTTACATTAAACTTTCGTATCATAGTATAAATAGGCCAAAACCCGTACGGCGGTTGTCGCCAAAGAAAGAATACGAGAATTGAATTTTGAATAGAAGAGAGCGAAAGAGGAATACCTCTACCAATCGTTCGATTAAAAAAAAAAACAGATGCGTGAGACTCTCGCGCGGTAGAAGTGAAACTTCTTAGCTCCTAGGAAAAGTTGATTTCATGCATTGCTTTTTTTCCATTTGTTAACGATTTTTTTAAAAATTAAATTCTAATATAATACGCAAGCGTTTATTGGTTGACTTATGCTACATATACACACAGTACACGCGGCGCATGCGTGTAGCGTGTCTATGATGTGTTATGGATTTAAATTAAAAATTAATTTAAATTAAAAATAATTAAATTTATTAAATAATTTATTTAATTTCAATTTTTGTTTTTAATTAATTTAATTTAAATTTAATTAAACTTTAATTAATTTTTAATTTCAATTTATTTAAATTAATTAATTAATTTGATTAATTATTTTATTTTTAATTTAATTTAATTAATTTTTTTATATTTCATTTTATTTTATTTTTAATTAAATTAAATTTTATTTCACTTCATTTAATTTTAATTTCATTCCTTCATTCAAAATAGATGAAGCGTTTCACTTTTCGTGACGTTCACGTTTTCGTGACGAATTTGCCCTACCGCGCTTATAGAAGTTTCACTTCAAAAAACAAAGTGTTTTTGTGGTGATATTTCATTATGAAATAGCGCTATAAACATAATTTATGAATTATTTCCTTCAACTTAGAAAGATAATCGAGTGTTCCAAGAGAAATTGTCTCTTAATTAGACGATTAGTGCTTGAATTTAAAGACACCGATCCATCCTGTAATAGAATCGTATCATATTGTATTGAAACTGTTAACCACTTAATTAGATCGGCGTCACTCTGCCTCGAATCGGTCCTGACCGGAAGGAGAGGGTTCGAGTCACTTACCATATACAGAGCGACAGAACATTGACTCGTTAAGTGCAGTGCTTTAAAACTCGATTTGTCTTTGAAAATAAATAACAAAATTAAATGTATCAACTAAAATCTCGATACGATTAGAAAAACGACATCGAAGAAGGGCAGATCACCCACACGAAGTAGGGAAAATGAGAGAATCGGCATGGGCAAAATTATTCATACACATTACGATGACCCACTCACGTTGGACAACCGCAACAAAAGAATACATATCTTCTCAAGTGCCGGGATATACGAGTATAATAAATAAAAATTATAATATAATAAATAAAATTATAGTATAATAAATAAAATTTATTTATAGTATATAAACAAATTTTACATTTATGAATATATATTTTCATAATTGTAGAATTTGTTTTACTTCAGTTAATATTTCACGGGTTGCAACTAGTTAGTATTATTTTTTCATTCAATGCGTAAATGTATTACGGAGGAATTCCTAAAATCTGAACCAAGTATTTATTATATTTATAGAGATATTAAAGTTTTTAGAAGCAATGTGTACTAGTTACACATCACAGGGAAGGAAGGGTTAAACACGGCATCTTCTTTCGATCTGCATTATTTTCTGCTGCCCTCGTTCTTTATTCGGTCATACATTGTTTTTTCACTCACTGTACTTTCTAATGTGCAACAGTTGGTATACAACAGCGAAAGTTAACCTATTTATTACGCTTTCATTGTATACAATATAAATAGATAAATTTATTTTCATATGGCAATATTTTTCAAACCAACCGAAAAGATGGCAGTGAAGACAGTTTTGACAGATCAAAAATGAGTTTCTAATGAGATCCAGTTTCAAAACGACCGACAGGATAAATATGCAGCCTTTTTTAACCATACAGTGCGCAATGATGCACATAAGAAATCAACCAACGTTTTTCTAAATATTTTTGTGTTGAGTGGTATAAACAACGACTCACGCCCTGTTACAAATGTGATACAATAATCTCCATGCTTTAAAACCACATAGGTTTAATAGAAAACTGTTTTACCGGTCAATTTGGCAGTTGAAGTTTGACTTGTTGCGCGTAGATGACTTTTAATTATTTGTTCCAGTTTGAAATCAAATTACTTTAGTATTGGTAATCAAGGTAAACTTATTTTTCTCCTTTTATTCTTTAGTACATATGTGTAAAATAAGTTAAATTAAATATATAATTTCATTTATATCATTATATCATATAATTAACTTACAAATGCTCAGTGATTCATATATGAACCATACTCTTTTTTTTTTTTTTAAATATAAATATATAAAAACAAAAAAAAAATGTTTTATTATATTTTTCATGTTCCAGTACATATTTAATGCATAAATATATTTTTATTTTTGAAATTAAAAAAATTGCGTATTGTAGGGTTAAATATGGTATTGTTTTTGTTGCTGTGTATGACTATTAAAATATTGTATTACACTTTTAGTTATACGTACAACATGACAGTACAACATGTAGCAATCTCTCAAAACCAACTAAAACTATTATATATTAAAGATGCCTGAATAGAAAACTACAATAATACTCAGTTTATTAAAATTGGATATCAACGGAAATTGAACCCGCCGCCTCCGGACCGTAAGAAAGCTATACTGTAGAATTAGACACTGTAAATCAGGACGGATCTCACAGCGAGTATTGTCTTATTGAAGCGAAACTAGAGAATAAACCCGGTTATATTAATCGGTCATACAAAGTAGTGGACTTAACAGCACGTATTGAGTACAGAAATGCTATAATAGTGACATGCTTTGACAGATATATCTCATAAGCAAGACTTAAACAATATAGTACATTTAACCCAAGAACTTCAATTCAATTTAGTTTTAATACGTCGCGCATTGAACTAGATTTCAGAGAAGTCATTTGAAAATCTCTAACTGTAACAACTCTAACGATGTTCCGGAATGCGAAAGTAAATTATGTAGGGAGAAATCGACTAATCTGGATTTAACAACATCTCATTCAAGAAACTGCAAAACACAACAAAACGTATTTAATCGGGAAGCGGTTATTTGCAACAATTTAACTGATATAATTCATAACCTAAAAAGAGTTAAAGTATTTAAAAATAAATATAAAAAACTACCCACGATGGACTTGAACACGTTTAGTGATGAAGGCACGCCTTGCGTGTTCATTTGAACACTTGCCCAATGCGCACAATACGCTAGGCGTGTTCTGTTTGAGTTTTGACAAAATTTCTCAGCACGGCATGTATGTTCAATACGTTAACTGAAATAAATGTGGCGCAACATGAAAGGTGTACTAGATCAACATACGAGAATAAGTCAATTTGAATTATTTATTGACTTGTGAAAATATATTTTATAGATTATTTATAATTCAATAGCATATTAAATATGAATGATATTCCAAATGTAAATTACACTGTACAGTTCTCAAAAAAATAGATACTTTGTTTGCAGCAGGTTGCCATGGAAATGTGCCCCTGAGATTCCTTAACTTTTCCCTTCCTGTGCTAAAAAAAATCCGCGCGTTCCGGTGCTGTGTATTCAATATACTCGTACATCAATACACATGTAAAAATGAGCGATTTAAAATCGGAAAAATAAGAATATTCATAGCCAATCGCTTAAATTAGTTAAATTTGAAGTCAAAAGTGATAATAATTGAAATTTAATTGCTGAAAACATGAAAAAAAAAAGAAGATCGGCTGACGTTCAAAAAACGGGCGAAATGACCACCTCAAATGGCTGCCCGAAAACTACTTAAGCGAGCGAACTGAGATTCTATTTCTTGCGTTCCCATAGTCCCCGCGTGAATAGCGTCGCTTCCTTACCCATAGCGGTTTTTTTTATGAATATACCTACGCCACACACTGGCACACGTTTGATAGTATTGGTGAATTTATTCCCGATTTTCACACAATATCTCTGATGTTGCCGATAAGTGCTAATTATTATTAATATTATTTTTTTCATTCAATGCGTAAATGTATTTCGGAGGAATACCTAAAATCTGAACCCAGTATTTATTATATTTACAGAGATATTAAAGTTTTTAGAAGCAATGTGTACTAATTACATATCACAGAGAAGGAAGGGTTAAACTCGATTCGTACGGATTGATTTGTTTTCTTTTAGCAATTTAATTTCGAAATTTTCAATATGAAATCTTTGCTGTTTTGCTGCAATACCCTGAAACATTCAATGGTAATTATGAAATATTTCAACTGTGCTCTTCGTGAAATATATTCTTAATGCTTACCAAAATATATTAAAATAATCTACAGCTAATTAAATAAATAAATTATAATGCGAAATCTAATAGGAAAATTATTTATATTTCAAACGTAATCCGGATTATAGTATTTGTATTGTAGAATGCATTAACGGTTATCAAGCTAGAAACATAGTATGTAGAAACGTTGTATCAGTTTTATTTATGCAAACTTAAATATCTTTAAAAATGCTAGAAAATCTGTTATCTGAAATGCTTATAGTGATTATATTACGGGCAAAATTATCCATTAACACAAAAGAAAGAATATGTAATTTATTTTTATCAAACACTGTTTATTCCACTTTTTTGTGACGGTATAACCCTACCGGTTTCAAGGTGCACACCTCATCTTCAGGGGAGCACAAACAAGACTAAATGCTGTTCGAACTGGTACCGATATAGACACTTCAACGGTTGGAGGCTGGGGGGTGAGGAAGGCTAGGGACAATTTCGGCCAAGAGCGGGACAATTTTTGGGGAAATAACTGTTCAACACATGCTCCAATCGGTATCGGTGAAAGCCTTGAAACCGGTAGGGTTATACCGTCACAAAAAAGTGGAATAAACAGTGTTTGATAAAAATAAATTACAATGTCTTTAAACCTCCACAACGTTAATGCCTTAACTATAAACAAAGAAAAGAAAGAATATTATGAAAAAAAAAATGAATTCCACGTCAACAAAAATTGAAATGTTAAAACTTGAGAATGATTTTAAGTGTATAGTTAAGTCACAAGAAATATTTACTTAACGGGGAAAAATAGATAAATGAACCATACGCTAGTGATAAGATGTTGCCGTCAAACAAACTGTATACGAAGGAGTATTTGCATTCTCACAAGAAAATATACATTTATTAAATTATATGACCGTATTTATTTACTTAACTGCAGCGCTAAGGATTAAAGTATTAGGTGTTAACATAAGTTGTGTCCGTTTTTTTTCTTCAAATTTAAAAATGAGCACCAAAAGTAAAAACAAAATGGTAAAGGTTATATACGTCATTCGAAAGAAAATGTTATAATTTATGAACTTAATACATTCGTTATAAATGCCCAAACTATCTCAGAGTTGTTTTCTTCATCCTACTCAAAACATCAGACTTAATTTCACATTTAATCCTTGTCACTGCATTCCGTATTCTGTCATACATTGTCACTCTATGTATTCTTCTCGAGCTCAAGTTTCTCTGATTTAACTCAAACATCGCAAACACATTTTAACACGTATCTTTCTTTGACCACAACATTTGATTTCGCCATATTAACCACTTGAGTGTTTTGCCCGAGCGGGACTCGGGCACGAAGTTTCTTTGTATACTGACGAGATCGAACCTCGTTTGCGCAAATCTTGTTTCGATTTGTTGGGAGTGTTTCTCCCGAGCGTCGTTTGGGCAGATCTTGTTTCAACTTGTTTTCTCCGAACGGAATATATTTTCGTATAGAATTTATTAGTTCGCAGTTCGTCATTGTTACGTCGCGTGTTAAAAGTCCAACTCTTAAGTGGTTAACTTTGAACCATTTTACAAGACATTTACAATATAGCTAAACATTTACAATTTACTTCTAATATCCCTCAAATCGCATTCCTTTTCAGCAAGCATAACTATATTATCTGCATACAGAAGTCCATATACATATATTTCACTCATTCTTACACCCCTTCTATAATCTTTTAAATCGTGAGCACGAATCACGATCCTAAATAAATAAAAAATTATGTATTCTGCTCTCATAAGCAAAAACGCAGCTAATGGCAAAAGTTAAGTTTTGAGAAAACTGTACTTTCATGTTTTTCATTGCTGCTTAAAAATGTCGTGATTCATAAACAAAAAAAGCAGTAAAATGTGATTCATAAGCAAAAACCCAGCAAACGCATAGGCACTTGCTGTTTTTTTGCTTATGAATCAAATTTTACTGCTATTTTGCTCAGAAAAACCTAGCATTTTGTAAAATTAAAGAAGACATTATGTCGATTTTTGTATTGAAATAAATGGTTTTCTATATTTTTTTTTATGGATTATGAATCAGAATTTGATATGGGATATTGCCTCATACTTAGTTAAATTTTTGGATTTTTTCCCCGTTAGCTGCGTTTTTGCTTATGAGGGCAGTATTCAATATAATCTAATTAATATACTGAATATCGTACTTGGTATGCGTAAAATATACACGTAGCATGTGATACAAAATACAAAGTAACATTTTAACTAGAGAAAATATGCAGTCAAGAAATAATCACGTGCCTACATATTACGGAAAACATGTTTCGAGTAGTTGTCAAAATTAAGCGATTTAGTAGTATATATGTATATTTTTCTGATTAAACGGTGGTGTTCGATCAAAAGGTTACAAATAGAGTATATGGGAAGAAGTTTAAAGTACTCGTAAATAGCATAGGTAATTTGTAAAATAAATAAATTCAACAAATTTAAAGTTTGTTTTTAAAATAGGCAAACCACCCAAACTAGGATGGTTTGCATGAGACAATAGGATAATAAAACCAATTTAAAAAAATGACAATTCTAGATAATTCAAAGTTTGAATTGATTAAGCTTCAAATATTTAACAATCGATCTATAAATGGAAAAGTGCCTCGGAGAAAGAAGAAATGCAACATTTATTGGACGCAACATTTATAGTAAATCAAACCTGTATCGCAAAAGACAACCGGAAAATACATGGTCCACAGTTTCATCATACAGCCCACACTCGCAGTAGGGATTCTTCACAATACCCAGTCTGTAAATGTGACTAGCCACCACGCAGTGGCCTGTCCACAAACGACACATGACAGACACTTTTATGTTATTCATTATTATTATTATTATATTAAACCATGGTTTCAAAGATATAAGATTGTTGGATTGATTTTTATTTATTTAATTAACGACACAACAGTGTCTTTATATACAAATGAACATGTGACAGGTTATACAAGTACTTAAAATTATTGACAAATAATACAACTTTATCTTAAACTAACATGAAGATACAAAAAGCAGTAGAATAAATTACAGTCATCGTTTTAAAATTATTTAATAATCTTTGAGAATTTTGTGGGAATTTTATGGATATATATTGAGATATAGAAAACACATGGCCTCATTAGTGGAACGAGATGCAAGTTGCTTTGCAGAATTAAAAGCTTCACACATGTTGATGCAGGGTTACTCAACTCCAGAGGCAAAATATTGTCCTTAATATTTGGTTTGTATTACGTTATTTATATTAATAAAGGAGAGCACAAAGTTAGTAGCTATTTCTAAATATTGTTGTAATATTCTGGCGAATACTATATACACTCATATTAAAAATATCTAAATTGTTGCAAAACTCGTTTCCAAGTCTTTGCATACGAATTATAGAGGAGTTGATTTATATCTATAGCTCTTATTTACACGTTATATCCCAATCCAACGTCAATCGGTGCCATGTATCATGCTTAATTTTATTCAAGTGAAAAATCAGATAGAGGACTACCCGAAGAACATGCTTCCTTTGCCAAGGAATCAAGACATTCAATACCAGTGATACCAATATGTGAAGGAATACAAGCTACATATATTTAGACATAAATTGGAATAACTTGTCTTTGATATTTTTAGAAGTTATATGCATTAAATACTGCATATCATTGCACTTATATACTGAATGTCATTGAATTGTATTATACAATATTACAATTTTATCCTATATAGTACAACTTAGCGGGCTTATTGCCACGTGACATACCCTTCCAAACAACCAGAAAAGGTTTATGGTTGGTTGAAAGAAATTGAACAATACTAATAATATATTATTATGCTAGATGTAATATATTTAACAATATACAAAAAATAATAAAACAAAAAAGTGGTAAAGAGGTCATGAAAAAATACTGAAAGGAGTCGAATAAATTCTTTGGAAATGTGTGTATTTACACGAAGTGACCATGTATGACAGAAAACGGAATGATGTGATAAGGGAACTTAAGACTGATGTGTTAAGATGAAGAAGATGCACGCTTAGATGGTCTGGGTATGTGAAACGAATGAATGAAGAAATACCAAAATAGATGTATAGTGCAAATAGTAAGTGGAAGACGTGTGACACTAAGGAAAGTATGATTGAATCAAGCGAATGTATTCTGAAGCAAGGAAAAGTTGTAAGTGAGAGAAATCGTAGAAACTGTATGAGGTGTATGGATGTACCATAGAAGAGGCTGAGGATGTGTATCAAGATAAGAAAGAATGGCAATCTGTACTATCTACCTACTTCGACAGGGAAATTGCGTGATGGTATGCATGTATGGGGGGTAATAAGGACTTAAGTAAAAAGTGGACTGGATTTTTTTTTCAATGGCAGGGTCCAGCGGAGGCCGTCATTAGTAACATAAAGATAATGGCGAAATTCGACCATAAATAAAGGCATTATGACTTCGGATAAGTGGACTGATATTTCTTGTTAAGTACGATAAATCAAATGATAGTAATATACATCAGTGGACATGTCATAACTGCACGATGGAAAAGTGACCAGCACATGTAACATGAGAACAAGTACGAAGCAAATTGTGTCAATAGAATATGAGAAAACGCCAACGATCCGAGGGCTGCAAAACTGTACATTTCAATCAAAGCAACGATTTATTTGCAATGAGCAATTCTGTTTAAAATAATATTGGAGTACATACGGCTGACCTGGAATAGTACTACTCTCAAGTGTGTGTCATTTCTGTTATTTATTTGTTTATTTTATTTTATTAACGACACAACAGTGTCTTTTAATTTAATATTAATATGTATATTTAAGTTCAATTGTTTACTTAGGCAGCAGAGTATCCCAAGGTGGCAGATCAAAGGCAGAAATAATAAGTAGGGTCCAACAGGCAAGAGTTGCTTTCAACAAGAAATCCAAGATATTGGAATCTCCTAACATGTATGTATGGTATGGCTGTATGGCTGCGAAACGTGGACCATCAGCCAGAGCGAGTCCGGGCGTCTGGCTGCCTTTGAGATGTGGTGCTACAGGCGCATGGCCAGGGTACATTGGTCAGATCACATCCGAAACGACGAGGTATTGAGCGGGGTTGGAGAAACAAGGCAACTCCTAAATAGAGTTGCCCAACAACGATCCAGTTGGATAGGCCATAACATCAGGCACCCAGGACTGCTCCTTATCATCGTCGAGGGAATGATTGAGGGCAATAACCATAGAGGCCGCCCTAGATATAGCTACATGGACTGGGTGATCCGGGATGTGCGCTGAGGCAGCTACCAGGAGATGAAGAGACAGAGATGAGTGGAGGAATCGAGTGCTTGGTGCAGACCAATCCTAGGATTGTAACCCAGAACCAGAAATATGTTTTTTATAGGCCCTAAGTGTTAAACAGACTGAAATCCTATTTAAAAAAATCTGGGTTCCAACGGGGATCGAACCCGCAACCTCCGGATCGGCAGACAAGTGTCTTACCACCAGGCCACGGAGGTCGCCTTTTTTTTATATCTATTTTTTTTTGTATATCTGGCGGATATATTGCGTTGTAGCAATCTCTTACAACCAATCAGAAATATTTAAAAAGGGCATTAAGTAAAATCCAGAAAAAGTCCTTCTTTTATAAATGGGTACTAAGGGGACTTAACACGCAACGTTTTTTCGATCGGGTTTCTTCTCTTAACTTTGGTTTCATGGCTGATCGGAATGGTCGTACGAGATGAGCTCAGACATTTTGATATCATCTAGTTAACATTGATTAACGTGAAATAATATTGTATCACATTTTCTCGTATTTCTTTCCATAGTTTCAATAAACGAGGTAATTCATTTTGACTGAATTTTATATAACTAAAATCTATTTTAAATTCAATCCAAAAAAAATATTAAAAGCCATTATTTTGGATTTATAATATACGAGTACAAATCTGTTTAATGAATACATTCCCATGAGCGCTTTTGCTTTCCAACATTTACTTCAATAATCATATTATCTTCAAATTAAAATTATCCTTAGACCAATTATTTGGATGGATCATTCATAAATATGTTTAATGAATAAATTCCCATGAGCGCTTTTGCTTTCTAACATCAATAATCATATTATCTTCAAATTAAAATTATCCTTAGACCAATTATTTAAATGGATCATTCATAAATCTGTTTAATGAATAAATTCCTATGAGCGCTTTTGCTTTCTAACATTTACTTCAATAATCATATTATCTTCAAATTAAAATTTTCTTTAAACCAATTATTTGGATGGATCATTCATAAAATCTAATTTCAAATTTAAATTATGAATGTTATGAAGTATCGGTAACAAACGTTCGTGGGATTCTTAGGCAGATTATCAAGTTAAACGCAAGAACGGTCATAAAATACAAATAAAATTCATCGTAACCGGTTAGAAAATAATTCAGTATCATTATATTTATAGTATCTAATTTACATAATTTCATTACACCTTGATTACGTATTGATTTGTGTATCACAAGCCGTAATATATACCCATAATATTATTTACAATTGTATTTCCTATCGATTTGTGAAAATTACTAACTATTTATAAGGTGAACTATATTAAGTTAACTGTTCAACTGGTTTTAAAATTATATTAATTAATAAGGCAAATTATATTAACTAATAAGGCAAAAGGCAATTGTTCACGTTTTGAGAACATCTTCGAACGCAAAAATTAACAACTTAAACGAACTGTTTTCTTTAAGTTGTTATATTTTATATAACATTGTAGTTAATGTTAATGAAAAGCAGACGACCCGAATTTGTCTGATTTATTTTAAGAACGGGTTCCAGTTTCGTTTTTACACATTTCTGGTTAGTTTAAAGACATATTAATGAATCCGCAATGTAAATCTGTATTCAACGAAAGTGTGTATATGGCCTTTGGAATTTCTGTAATATCGTTTATATAAAAACTTCCCATATAACACATCGATATCAAATGATATCTTCAGGATGTCAGCTATCTCACGCAACTTTACTTTGCGATTTTCCATCACGATTTTGAAGTTTTTTTTTATGTTTTCTGGTGTAACAGCCTCATTTGGACGACCAGAGCGTTCAGCATAATTTGTGTCTGTACGACCGCGTTTGAAATCATACCACCGACAAAAGGTTGTTTTCGACGGAGCAGAGCCCGGATAACACTTTTCAAGCCATCGCTGAGTTTGAACGGTATTTTTTCTCATTAAAAAGCAATGTTTTATCAACACACGAAATTCGGTTTTTTTCATTGTTTTGTTAATAGCAAAAGTAGCATCACTAAAACCACTGTAACTCAATGACACAATGTCGGAATGTCATGAAAGTTTGACACGTAACTTCTAAAGGTTCGTACTAACTGAGAATTATATGGATTTGTTATTAGAGGTCCCATCTGTTGGTTAGTCCCGGGACTTATTGATTGATGTGTTATTACACTTTAATGTATCTTCGAAATCAGGTTTCGTCACTTGACAACTCATTTTACATCCGCAAAGGAGATTGCTCTTTGAGTTGGCGTCATTTACCGCCGTCTACTGGTTCCGAGTTGAATTAATTCACCTGACTTACCTCTTCATCGATCGTCTCGTCTCCCGTCTCAGACAAATATCAGATTTCGCCTCTAACTCTTTATCATTACTTACAAACGTGAAACTATAAAGCAAAACTTCGAGTAACTAAATACTATAAAGAAACGGAGAAGAAAATAATTATTATTTTGATGCCTAAGAACATTTTTTTACAATGCTTTTTTTGTTATGAAATTTTAATAATATTTTACTAAATAATTGTATCAAGTAACAATTATTAAATAGTTGAAAAAACTATTATAATATAACTTAAAACATGATATACATATATTTTTTTTACTTTTATGATTATATGTGTTATATTGTGGGATGAATGTTTTGTTATATCTGGAGTGATGAAGTGTGAGGAGTTTGATTTCGCGTGATGTATACATATGTAATTGAGTGTCACTGTTTGTCAGGTTGATGAGAATATGCAACGTGGTTTTATAAATTCAAAAATCGGAAAGAAGTATCAATTTATTTTTTCATGCTACACGTCCTCAGTGAGATACAGGCAAAAGTCTAGTTTACTGGGTACACGACAAATGAAAGGCAACAAACCCAGATCCATTAAAATTGTGTCCAAATTAAATTACCTGTTGTTTTTTTCACAAATGATGTATATTTCTTGTCATGTGTAAAATAAATAAATAAATAAAATAGATTTAAAAGTATTTCGTTGTTTTAAGAAGATTCACAAAAGAAAATTATGTTATCAAAATATAATGTATCTTCTTACATTGTACAACACTATTCTTTACATTGTATAGCCATTTAATAATGCAAAATCCTATATAAAAATTTATGTGATCATAATATAATGTATCTTCTTATATTGTACAACACTATTCCTTACATTGTATACCAATTTAATAATGCAAAATCCTATATAAAACTTTATGTGATCAAAATATAATGTATCTTCTTATATTGTACAACACTATTCCTTACATTGTATAGCAATTTAATAATGCAAAATCCAATATAAAAATTTACATTAAATTGTTGTCAATAACAAACGTAATCTGGATTATTGTATGTGTTGTAGAATGTATTAACGGTTATAAAACTAGAAATATGGTACGCAAAAACAGTGGATCAGTTTCTATGAGTTCATTTATGCAAACTGAAATTCCGTAGATAAAACAAAGAAAAATACTAGTAAACCGGTTATTTCGAATGCCCATAGTTGTATTATTATTAACAAGATTATCACAACCTAGTGGTTTTTATATCACGTGGTAATCTCTACCGATCAACCAGAAATATGATAAAGATACAATAAGTGAAAACTTGGCCCGTTTTATGCAATAGTACTTAATTAACTTATTGTTTACTACAAATTATATTAATCATGTTAATGTTTAGATATTTGAATCATTCTTTGTAGTTATATTATTATGAACAAGATTGTCACAACCTAGTGGTTTTTATGCCACGTGGTAATCTCTACCAATCAACCAGAAAGATGATAAAGATACAATAAGTGAAAACTTGGCCTGTTTTATGTAATAGTACTATTAACTTATTGTTTTCTACAAATTATAGTGTATTAATCATGTTAGTGTTTAGATAATTGAATCATTCTTGTAGTTATATTATTATGAACAAGATTATCACAACCCAGTGGTTTTTATGTCACGTGGTAATCTCTACCAATCAACCAGAAAGATGATAAAGATACAATAAGTGAAAACTTGGCCTGTTTTATGTAATAGTACTATTAACTTATTGTTTACTACAAATTATATTGTATTAATCATGTTAGTGTTTAGATAATTGAATCATTCTTTGTAGTTATATTATTATGAACAAGATTATCACAACCCAGTGGTTTTTATGTCACGTGGTAATCTCTACCAATCAACCAGAAAGATGATAAAGATACAATAAGTGAAAACTTGGCCTGTTTTATGCAATAGTACTATTAACTTATTGTTTACTACAAATTATATTAATCACGTTAGTGTTTAGATACTTGAATCATTCTTTGTGACAGCTAATATTTTTCTGTTTTCACGTGCATTGTGTATAATATTTCATAAAATCTTTGAAGCCATGAATAGAAAAATAAAGCCAACATTTTTAATAAATGAAGAGTTAAACTCATAAACCACTCAAGAGTAAAAAAATACGTAAAAAGTTATAAGAAAAAAACTGTGCGGTATTTGAGTAAATTGCTTGTGGAGATGTGCCCAGTGACATCTTTGGTTGTAAAACAGAATCACTTTTAGTTTGAATTCACATATACGAGTATGCCATTTATGGGTATATTGTCGCTTGTCGATAGACTGTTTTTCCATTAAAAAAAAACAAAATATGGTTGTTATGTGGTTTATAAGTTTAACTCTTCAAATGTTGGTATAACCAACGGGGATTGAAACCGCAAACCCTCGAATGAAGGACAGGCTTCATAACAAGTAGGTCATGGAGTTTCACTTTTTTTGTAACGTTAAATGGTGAAAGAGATTTTTTAATAAAATGATTTTATTTATATAATACTTCAGATACAAAGTCAATTTTTGTCTGTGATTTTGTAAGTCGACCAAATATGATAAATTGAAATCATTTTTTTTACAAATAAACGTTTTTTTTTTAGTATGAATCAGTTGAACCCTTCTAACACAAACGTATAAGAAATATTATTTTAAATAATTTATTTGATTTTTTCCAGCGTCCTATTATTTAAGTTTCCAAAAAGAAACTCTCAAGACAATATCGGGAAAGTATGGCGCTCTGTCTTCTCGGCATACCCTGGCAGAAATATTGCGTTATGGTATGTATGTACAAAAACCTTATTTAAATGTGATCCCAAAATGATATTTATATACGAGGCGTATCCAGAAAGTAAGTGTACTGAGGCTCTCACGACCGGGTGGATTTTATTTTCGACATGTTGGCTACACTTCCGTGTAGACTGACTCTTCCCCTCCGCAACGAGACCGGTTCGAGGTCAGTGCATTGAGAAGTGTCGACGCGACAACACGTTTCGTGAAAAATGTAAATCCAATCTCCCGCCAAGTGCGAAATACGCGGCGTCATCCGTTATCTCGTTTGGAAGGAAAAACCTCCGGTTGAGGTTTATAATTATGTAAAAACTGCATATGGTGATAAAGCTATGAATCGTACGAGTGTGTACAAGTGGTGTCGCGAGTTTAAAAACGGTCGTACGTTTGTGCATGATGATCAGAGGAGCGGAAGACCTTCAATTGTGACTGACGAAATTGACGAAATTGTTTTGGGAATGTCAAGGCATAATTTTAATTGAATATATGCCTCAAGGGGAGACCATCAACTCTGCAAGATACTGTGAGACCCTAAAAAAATTGCGGAGGGCGATTTAGAACAAGAGGAGAGGCATGCTGACAAAGGAAGTCTGCCTGCTGCACGACAATGCCAGACCACACACGGCCAACGCCACGAAGGAACTGCTCGCTACGAAGGAACTGCTGAACCATCCCGCGCATTCGCCTGACCTAGCACCTTCAGATTACTATCTCTTTACCTCCCTGAAGCTGCACATGGGTGGAAAAAGGTTTTCAACCGACGAGGAGGTAAAGGAGGAGGTGGAGAAGTGGACGGAGGGTTTGGCGGGAAACTACTTCGAGGAAGGCATCAAAAAGTTGATACCCCGCTTCACCACCTGCACTGAGAGGAATAGCGACTATGTCGAAAAATAGCTTACATACTCGTATGTACTACGGTAACCACGTAATTTTTTTATTTAAATAAAAAAAATTGTAACCTACAAAAATTCAGTACACTTACTTTCTGGACTTACCTAGTACTTTCATATAATATTATGTATATATAGACAAAAAATTAAAAAAAATGCAATAAAGGTGGATATTTACTATTTTACATGTAATAAGTATACAAATGAATACTTATATTTATTTATTTATTTAGGTATTTTTATAGTATTACACCAATAATATGAATTGTATTTATATTCAATAAAAAATCGATGTAAGTCAATGTCTTACACCCACCAGATCAGATCGCTCCAGCGCTCACAGGGGAGTGGTAGCGCTCACTTTGAGATACATTGATATAGAAATAAGGTGTATGGATATTGAATAGTCGAAATATGTCTATCGAGATAGGAAAGCCTGGCGTTCTGTCTTTTCTGCTTACTCCAACAAGGAAACAGCGTGATGGTATGTATGAATTAGGTTTATTTTTAGTTGCAGTAGTAATGAGAGCGTTGTTTAAAATGAGTGGAAAAATAACGTATGGCAGAGTAAAAAAAATATGATATGAAGAAATAATGTGGATTGATGTGCTTAAAATAAAGACATCAGCATTGATATAGTTTGGCCATGTAGAAACAATGAAAGATTAAAGAAATAACCTATACAAGTAGTATAGAAAGAATTTGGAAAGATCTAGACAAACGAGGCACGACCAAACGAATCGTATTCTGAAAAGGGTGAAGTCTTTATAATAGGAGAGTATGCATGACAAGGTGTTTGGATGCGTCAAAAGTGAACGCTGTACACCATAATGATTTAGATCGATCCTACAACCACTCACGTTACTATAGAGGAAAAAATAAGTCTCCCTTCAGCGCGATCTATACAAGATCGAAATCTTTATTTTTTGTAAGAGCAACATCTAGTTACGAATAACAAACTGCCTATCTCCGGTGGTGACTCATCTGAGCGTGAAAAGAAAGTAGCGACGACGGACTTAAGGTACGACATCACGGAAAAAGGAAAATGACTCGTAGCGCAGTAAATATCATATACAGTCAAACCTCGGGTCACGAACGCCTCTAGTCACGGAATAATCGGCTTACGAACACAATTTCTGAACAAATTTTGACTCGACCTGCGTACAATGCCTCGGCTCACGAATTAGTTGTAATGGCGCATTACG
The DNA here is from genome assembly GCA_949825065.1 of Odontocerum albicorne. NCBI lineage: Eukaryota > Metazoa > Arthropoda > Insecta > Trichoptera > Odontoceridae > Odontocerum > Odontocerum albicorne. Next base: position 5,617,013 of record OX463843.1, read on the forward strand.
CAATTACGCATTAGTTGTTCTCAGGTGCGCGCGTTGTGAACATTGTTTGTCGTTGCGTTCGTTATTCTTGATACAATTTTTTTTTGCGTTTTATATATATAATATACAGTATATATAAAATTTACAAAAGCTCCAGACCGCGCAAAGAGGCATGGAGAGATGCATGTTGGGATATACTAAAAGAAACCATAAAGGAAACACCTGGATTCCCAATATAACAAAGGTAGAAGACGTTATAAAGGTGTGCAAAAAAATGAAGTGGCAATGGTCCGGACACGTAGCTAGAATGTCAGACTCCCGATGGACATCCGAAATAATCCAATGGTACCCAAGAGGCATAGAGTCCCAGAAGAAGAACCAAAGGTACGCTGGATAGATGAAATCAGGAAGCATGACAGCATCACGAGCAAAAAACCGAACTAATTTGAGTCAACTTGGGGAGACCTTCATCCAGCAGTGGATCGACCCTGGTTGACAATGATGATATATAAAATATATTTTGCATTAAATTAACCCTCATTATGGCTCCCAAAAAAAAATATTTCGGTTTGCGAACATTTCGGCTCGCGAACGGAATCAAAGAACGAATTAAGTTCGTAACCCGAGGTACCTATGTACTCATAAAGCTGCTAAAGACCTGATGTTGAAGAAACTTAGCAAAATGCGTATCAGGGGGTATTGAAATGGAGATACCAGTAGGTTATCTTTAACAACCCTAATAGGCAGCACATGGTCATGATGATACTGACTTAGTCACTTAAGAATACGAACAATAAGCACGCAATTTAATATGTCCATTATCTAAATAGAGTAATCAAATTGTAACTTCGAGCGCTTTTAATTCTTAACTAATGTCACTATCCAGATGTCTCGTCGTAACTCATGGGCGTGGTTTTCGAATTAAGACTATTCTTTACAAAGCTATCCACAATTGTCGACATGTGACGTCCCGGAGTGCAGTCGTTTAATGGAACGATGATGGAAAAATAGATTAAATTGAGTCTTCAAAGATATCATTGGATGGAAACAAATTGATACTGAAGAAAAACTATCATATCGATGCCAACATTATCCAAAATGTATTTTATCGATACCAACAATTATTGATACATTGAAAATAATCCATAAGAAATAATTCAAGTTGACAGCATTTAAATTTTTTTTTTGTGAATTTATTAAAACCTTAAAATTACAAATTACTACTTTATATATTGTATATATCACATCAATTTTAAGGTAGGCATAGTGGGAAGCACAAGAGCACTCTGATATGGTTTGTACATGTGAAACGAATGCATGAAGATAGACTAAGAAACCAAATGTGAGTGGAAGGCGTGATAGAGGAAGGCCAAAGAATTATAATTGGATCAATTATGTTTTGAAAGAACAAAATGTAATATCTCAGAGAAGTCGTAAGAGTTGTATTAAAAGGTGTATAGTATAGCGGAGGAAGAAGTAAAAGACAGGTAAAACAAAAACGAAAAAACTTAATGCATCGGGTCTCCTTAAACGATTCACTGCAAATACGTCACAAAATAGAACAATTTTTTAAACGAATGGTGACGAGTGATCGTCAAAAAAATAATGTTTAGTGGAAAAGGTCGTGAGGTAAGCAAGGTGAACAATCTTTAATCATTCCAAAAATTGGTTAACATTCGAAAAAGTCCATATTTTGTATCTGGTGGGATTGGAAGGGAATCATTGACTACTAGCTGCACCCATATAAACAATCAATTCTGAGAATTACTATTCAGGTAAGTGTAGCGCTCCTCGTTCTGCCTACCCCGATAAGGAGACGGCGTGATACTATGAATGTACAACGAACAGATCTACCTACGCCTTACTATCCACCCAAACAACATTAACCTAGTCAATATTCATTCATCTTGTCAAACATACTCCTTGCTTACCTTTCCACCAGGTTATTTTTTTTCTTCTAACATAAATGTAATATAAAAAATAATCAGACAGGGTAATAATGTAGACAGAAGCATGAACGAAGGCGAGCAGCCATATTATGTATCGATCTTAATCAATTGGCGCATAATAGCGGCCTGTCCCCTGATGCGGGCCGTCCGGCCGACGGGGGAGTCGCCCCCAGCGGCACATCAGCATCCCGTAGGAGCGACACAAAGGGTCTACATGAATCAAATTTGAAACCGTCTAAACCAGGGGTAGTCAACATTTATCGGCCGCGTGCTAAAACCGGTAATAGGTTAAGGCTCGCAGTCCATTCGTGTACATTTTTTAATTAATAAACATAACAAAATTGGAATACCCGAAAACAATGTTAAGTGGTACAATTTGTCTGTTTTATAAAGAACTGTTTTAATAATTATATTATTTTCGTTACCATATCACTATCATCTTAAAAATAATAGCTAGTATAGTCTCGGTTTGCTAAATAGCTGCTACAAAGCGACACCAAAGGATATTTTAGCTTTATTCGACCTTACCAGTCCGGAATAACTGTGGTAAAAATATGATACTATACTAAAGAAAATGTAGCATGGTCCCCGTGACATTTCACAAATTTGCCCCAATACAACCATGTAACGACGTTCAGTAATTTTAATTATTTTATCAACTTAAATATAAGCCTCGATTCTAATAAATAGCAAGTTATTTACGTAAATACATTACATAAAACTAAAAATAATGACAAATTAATACATCTTGTTACAAATTAGCAAAAATATGTCAGTTTGTTAAAACCAAATAATATTTGGCGACGTTCGTCAAAAGTCACTACGTTAGTCTGCATTGGCTAGGGATGGGGTATACGATAATTGGATTTTCGATTTTTTTTATACATAAAATTAAATGTTCGTAATTAGTATTAATTCATAGTGGATCTTACCCTATTTAAAGATAGATACAAATCATACAATACATTAGAAAGTCAGTATAATGAAAATTAGGAATTAAAACGTCAGTTTAGAGAAAAACAATTTTTCGATTTGTAAAAAAAAAAACGATTTTACCCCGTCCCTTTGAGACATGACATTTCAAACGTCACAGCGACCATACTACATTTTCTTGAGTATACCAGAAATCAAAACCGGAAACATTAGTTCGTTATCAAAACGGCTTTGCTACTGAACCGAACTACGAGGGTCGATAGGTTCTTAGATCGAGTTTTTTATTGAATATATAATAAAAACAATTCATGTTATATGGGTGTCATGCTATATAAATACATATAAGCATTCATTTGTATACTTATTACGTGAAAAATAATAAATAAATTTTGTCTATATACTCGTATAATAATATGACATTGCCATAATTTTTGCCTATATACTCATATGACATATAGCTATAATTTTTGCCTATATACTCGTATAATAATATGACATATGGCTATAATTTTTGCCTATATACTCGTATAATAATATGACATATAGCTATAATTTTTGCCTATATACTCGTATAATAATATGACATATAGCTATAACTTTTGCCTATATACTCGTATAATAATATGACATATAGCTATAATTTTTGCCTATATACTCGTATAATAATATGACATATAGATATAATTTTGGGATTCAAATTTGGGAAAGCAAATTGTGGGTTTTATTCAAGAGTTAAAAAAAATTATGAAAAAAACCGCTCAATTTGAAAGACCCTGTACATAACCAAACTATATCCGACTACTACGAAGTATGAATTGTAGAAGTCACTGTGGACATATGATCTAAATAATGATTGTCAACGACACTTTATCAAACGTGAGAAACTGGAGGAAACGGACAAGAAAATATGAAAGCTTGGTATAGCTGACCCAGTAATATCGCAGAGGTAGTGCAAACCATGAGATAAACGAGTTTACAACTATGATATGTATGGAGAAATTGTAAAAACTTTTCAATATCATAAATACGAGTACATACACGAAGATATCTTAGTGTAAGTGAGAATTCTATGACATTTTTTACAATAAATAGATGACTGAAAATTAACCTGTCTTCAACGACACTTGATAATCGACTAATTTCAGGTTCTTAAGAAGTAATAAATACAGGGTGTCGCAGAAAAAAATATATTCACCCTTTTAATGAATATAAAGTATGTATTTATTTAGCATACAGTTCCCTTTCGACGTTCACAATAAACTACATAAATATATTTTTTTATACTTATCGCCTATTTTTAAACTGATGACAATTCTGGTCTAGACATTACTGGCAACGCGAAACAACGGAATCACAAACATCGAGAATCATTTCATTTGGTATTTGGGCACATTCTCTTTCAATGGTTACTCGTAATTCATCAATGGTTTCAGGTTTTTTTAGCACACACTTTATTTTTCAGAAACCCCTAAAAGAAAAAGTTTACTATCCCTTTTTCGTACTTCCAGTAGTACTTCAAAATAAACTTCCTTTGTCCAAAACTATGTCTGGTTTCAGTCATTATATCTCAACGGTTAAATCTAAAACAACAAAAAAATCAGCAAGTTACCAGCTATTAAATTGTGGATACATTTTTTCGCGACAGTGCGAGTACGTACATATACAATAACGTATATAATACGAGTACGTATATGTTCTTTTTCTTATAAATGTTGATTTCAAATATTTTTGCGACAGTACGAGTACGTATATACTCGTATACGAGTACGTATATAATACGAGTACGTATATAACATGAGTACGTATATGTTCTTTTTCTTATAAATGTTGATTTCAAATATTTTTGCGACAGTACGAGTACGTATACGAGTACGTATATAACACGAGTACGTATATGTTCCTTTTCTCATAAATGTTGATTTCAAATATTTTTGCGACAGTACGAGTACGTATATACTCGTATACGAGTACGTATATAATACGAGTACGTATATAATACGAGTACGTATATAATACAAGTACGTATATAACATGAGTACGTATATGTTCTTTTGTAATTTATTTTTAACAAACACTGTTTATTCCACTTTTTTGTGACGGTATAACCCTACCGGTTTCAAGGCTTTCACCTCATCTTCAGGGGAGCGCAAACAATTTGCGCTCCCCTGAAGATGAGGTGAAAGCTTTGAAACCGGTAGGGTTATACCGTCACAAAAAAGTGGAATAAACAGTGTTTGTTGAAAATAAATTACAATGTCTTTAAACCTCCACAACGTTAATGCCTTAACTATAAACAACATATATGTTCTTTTTCTTATAAATGTTGATTTAAAATATTTTTGCGACAGTACGAGTACGTATATACTCGTATACGAGTACGTATATAACACGAGTACGTATATGTTCTTTTTCTTATAAATGTTGATTTAAAATATTTTTGCGACAGTACGAGTACGTATATACTCGTATACGAGTACGTATATAACACGAGTACGTATATGTTCTTTTTCTTATAAATGTTGATTTAAAATATTTTTGCGACAGTACGAGTACGTATATACTCGTATACGAGTACGTATATAACACGAGTACGTATATGTTCTTTTTCTTATAAATGTTGATTTCAAATATTTTTGCGACAGTACGAGTACGTATATACTCGTATACGAGTACGTATATAACATGAGTACGTATATGTTCTTTTTCTTATAAATGTTGATTTCAAATATTTTTGCGACAGTACGAGTACGTATATACTCGTATACGAGTACCTATATAATACGAGTACTTATATATTATTTTTCTTATTAATGATGATTTCAAATATTTTTACAAGTTGATCTCCTTTTTAGTATTTTTAGATTCTCAATTATTTCTTTAACCTTAGTTTGAAAGCGAGTCTAATAATTAAGTTCATGGTATCTTGTCGTATATCCCAGCATGTTACTCATCATGCTTAGTTGATTATATTTAACTGGTTTTTGATTATCAATGTCTCAAGACAGTGTGAAAAGATAATAAAGACAATTTATATAGATTCAGTTAGAGAAAAAATATAGAGGGCGCTCAAACCCGGGACTCGAACCATATAAATCACTTAAAATTGGTTGAAAATATTACGAAATAAATACTATATGTATTACTTGAGTGTAAGGATAGTAATTTGGCGACTGCGGTCAATACATTAAGCACTTCTCGCATCTACATATGTTTAGGAAAACATATTTGGTTAAAAAAACCGCAGAAAACTTATCAAAGGAAGACGAACTACAAAGAAATGTTTGTGTATCTTCCAATGTGTAATAGTAACATACTCGGATTAATGCGTAGTTTTCATATACTATACAATTATACGTTTTGATAAGAATTCTTAAAAATGATTGTCTTAAAAGTTGTTCCTAAAGGCCACCCATATATCTAACAATAATAAACAGACCATTCCAAAGGACTGGGAGAATGCACTGATTCAAGCCTTTATGTTTTGTTGTTATGCAAACATGTGTATTATCAAATTGCCAACACAGTCTTCAGCAGACCAAGTAATGTGCTCGGGAGTCCATATTATTTAGTTCAGCGGTTATGATATAACATAGGGGTTATTGTTACGCCCCTAACTACCAATAGTTAATATTAGTTAGGCTTCAGGTATTGTTAAATTCAGGCAATATATGTATACCATAGTCCATGACAGCCCTAATGCACAGTTATCATCTCGAATATTACAGCATTATACAATATTCTATCAGTGTGGCAGGCAGAGTATATGCATTGTTCCTTCCTGTTGGATACGTGCTGTCAATCATAACTAACTGGCTTACACCATAAACTTTATATATTAACTTACAGTTATAATTATAATGATTTAACTTTGTGAAATTAAATATTTGTTTTTCTTAATTCGTTTTTCTATTTGCCCTTTACTAGCCTCCAAAAGTCTGCATTTAAATACTCGTATAATTTATTAAATGATAAATTATTTTTCTTATAATGTTAATTTTGTTAAAAGTTAAATATTTTGGTTAAAATAGTAATTAATGGAGTCAGGCAAATCTCCTGGCTCCGCAATATACGTGATTTGACTGGTATAAGGAGCGTTGGGGATCTTTTTCGGGCTGCCGGGGACAAAGATGTCTACTCTCAGGTGATAGTCAACGTTTGGGGGGACCTGACATGGCAGTAGGAAGAAGAAGAAGATGGAGTCAGCATAACTTTACCAAACATCGAAAAATATTCTAGTAAAGGTTGATTCAAATGGTAAATACATATTGACTCGTAATTGAACAATAATCACCAATCGGTAAAACATCTGCTTTCTTTTGCATATTCATGTGTCGTCAGTAAAGTTAAAAGGAAAAGTATACCAAACGATTGTCAGACTCGCACTCCTCTATGGCTCCGAATGCTGGACGATGTATAACTCTTACACCAGACAACTAGAAACTGCTGAAATGCGCATGCTTAGATGGTCAGCTGGTGTGTCCCTAAGAGACAGGAAGCATATATGTTACAGACATCAACAGTAAGATGGAGGAGAGGCGGATGGATTGAGATGGTGTGGACACGTTGGACGCAGAGCCCCCTATCACATTGTGAACCAGGCAATCTCCATGGATCTTCCTCGAACAACAACCAGAGGAAGACCAAAGAATTCGTGGGTGGTGCAAAAAGATACCTGATGCGGAGGCACGGCTTGGGAGACGTGGTTCGGGACAGAAGAGCATACAACTTGAGGACGAGGAGAACTGACCCCAACAGTCTTCGCAGACAGTGAGTTGGGATGGAGCCAGGAAGAAGACTCATGTATCGTCAGTAAGATACAAGCAAAAGTCACGGCATGACAAATTGCATGAATGCAACCTAGATCCATATAATTCAAGTGTACATTTCAACATAATTAATAGACTTGTCATATAAAATAAATAAATATTTGCGTTGAGTTTTTATGACTGTGAAACTCGCTAACATTGCGTCTGATAAGCAAGAATAAAAAATGACGAATGAGAAACTGTTTTCTAAAAATACACAAACAAATAATACAAAAAGCGGCGAGCACTCGACGTCATAATTTAGAGTAGATGCATTAATCAGGAGCATTCTCATTAAAACTGTATGCAGTCAGAGTTGCAATTAATTAAAATTTTCAGGCTTTTTAAAATCTTAACTCTATTCAATCTCTTTTTATTTTCCCACAATATAATTCCAACCCTCATTCTATATTTGTATTTAAATACTGAAAAAGAATCAGAAAATTTCTTAAGTGCACGTGGCATATTTTAAAATATAAGTTATTTTTTGTTTTTACGACCCAAACTCGAATTATAGTATAAATATAACCAAAACCCATACGATGGTTGTCGTCAAAGAAATAATACAAGAATTGAATTTTGAATACAAGAGAGCGAGAGAGGAATACTTGGATTCTCTCCGAAAGTAATTCGAAATTTGAAGCTTGGTGGGTCCGATAACTGAACGAATTTTAAATATCTAGCTAACAATTTTTGAACCAGTGTAAAAGGGGACGATGTATAAATGATTTATAAACAAATTATATATTTATGAATATATATTTTCATAAATGTAGAATTTGTTTTACTTCCGTGAATATTTCACGGGTTGCAACTAGTATGATATATCTGCGATGATAGTTCACAACAGTATATGAGAACTTTGGTGTATGGGAGTCAACCTTGGAAATACTGTAGAAATGCGGCACTGAGAAGAATACAGAGGGCAAGAATGTATTTTATAAAAAATAATTAAGTAATTAGGGAAGAATATAAACTTAATACCGATGCATTAAGAAGTATGAAGAAGAGCGCTCTAAGATGATTTGGGCAAGTAGAACGAATGACTAAATCGAGACTAACAAAACAAAAATGTAAACATTGCAAATGTGAATGGAATACAACGTAGAGGAAAACCTAGGAAAGTATGATTAGATGAAGTGAGTGATATTTTGAAAGACAGAAATCAAAAAAGTTCATGGAGTTGTGCGAGTGTCGGGATTGGTAAGTCTGACGTTCTATTTTCTTAGCCTTACCCAACAGAAAAATTACATGACAAGTGTATAAATTTTTTTCTTCTGTAAAATCAACTTGTCTTTTCTCGATTTTTCCATCTATAGGATATTGAGTTTGTCTGAAACATTTTGTTTTAAATAATATACTCGTAAATGTCCAAATTGAAGATTTCTGTACTATATAAAAAAAGTCTGCTTTCATACATATATACATAAGCTGTGTACAAATTAAACGTGCATAAAGACAAATTGTATATACGTTGAAATGTGTTACTTCCAACGGCAATAATTCTTAATGACAGTGAAATTTCACTCGCTATTAAACTTGATGACCCAACAACGGACGACAAATGAAGATGGTTCAGATGAAATGAGACATTTGAGAAATGAAACTCTACTTTGTCAAATCAATGGCGCTGAATGGTAATTGTCTTCTGTCTGAGAAAACTTCGACAGTATTTGTAAACTGTTAATACACAAATAGAGTATCGTATACATACTCGTATATGACATATCATCAAGCCGTGTGCACAAATATCATCACGCCGTGTACACACATATCATCACGCCATGCATACACATATCATCACACCGTGTCCCTTACAGGGTAGCCTATTGTAAATTGTCAATACACAAATAGAATATCGTATACATACTTGTATATCATCTCGCCGTGCATACACACATCATCACGCCGTGTACACACATATCATCACGCCGTGTACATACATATCATCACGCCATGTACACACATATCATCACGCCATGCATACACATATAACGCCGTATCGCTTACAGGGTAGCCTATTGTAAATTGTCAATACACAAATAGAATATCGTATACATACTCGTACATCATCTCGCCGTGCATACACATATATCATCACGCCATGTACACACATATCATAACGCCGTGCATGCACATATAACGCCGTATCCCTTACAGGATAGCCTATTGTAAATTTTCAATACACAAATAGAATATCGTAAACATACTCGTACATCATCTCGTCGTGCATACACACATATCATCATGCCATGTACACACATATCATCACGCCGTGTGCACATATATCGTCACGCCGTGTACACACATATCATCACGCCGTTTATATCATACACATATCATAACGCCGTGTCTCTTACAGGGTAGCCTATGATAATAGATCTTTATAATTTTCTATCCAAGTACACAACATTTGCCTCCACCACATTCACACATTTCGTTACGCACAGTCTTCTTTCATGCATACTTCTCACTTAACTTTTGCATATCTGATTAAAACACTCGCTTAGCCATTCTCTCATCATTAATTTAATCAATATGTCCAAACTGTCTTGACACTCCTTTCTTTATAAATTAAACACCACTTAATCCATGCATTAATTGTCTTATTTTATACGTAGACATCTTTCATGTATTTTTTTTAAATAATGCACGCATATCCGCATCTAGCTCATCCGCGCTAGAATGAATATACCTACGTCATACACTGGCACACGTTTGATTGTATCGGTGAACTTATTCCCGATTTTCACAAAATATCTCTGATGTGGCCGATAGGTGCTATGCTAATTATTAATAATATTATTTTTTCATTCAATGCGTAAATGTATTACGGAGGAATACCTAAAATCTGAAGCCAGTATTTATTATATTTATAGAAGCATTAAAGTTTTTAGAAGCAATGTGTACTAGTTACACATCACAGAGAAGGAAGGGTTAAGCACATTGTAAATGGCAATCTTGATAAAACGATTATGATCTTACGATTAAAATTAAATTAAAATCAACGATTAAACGATTAACGATTAAAATCTTGATAAAACGTTATTATGAAACACAAAAATTTTAATATATTATTTGAAGTTTTAAAATAAGTGGAATGTAAAACATTTAAAAAATAATGAACCTGTCTGAATTTTATATCAACGGAATATAAACGGAGAGTTGCAGTCAACAAATACGTCATACTACAATTTAGATTTACATCGACTCTGCTCCGGTAATAGGGAACAGGTCGATAAATGACATTAAAATGCAACAAATAATAAACGCTAACAAGCAAACGCTACTGCTTGCAAGACGATCGGAATAATTATTATGCGGAAACGGAAATACATCCGTTTATAATAAATTCGAAGCTTTAATCTAAGGCTCATCTATTTTTTAAGAGAAACAGTTTCGTCGATAGTGACCTTTTTCAATCCTTTGTTAATTTTTTTTCGTGTAAATGCATCTGGTGGTTTCGTTGATTTAAGACAATTTCTTCAATCCAATCCAATAATAGGTCGAGGTGTTATGACTGTGGCGCGGAATTGTCTACCTTGTATACGAAATATGGGTGGCGTGTGCAGCTTTAGGAAGCACTTGAAGACCTTTTTTTTTTTAGATCTTATCAAAATTTATAACAAATGAACACTACACATCATAGATGCTGTGGAAGCGCTCTATCTCCTTGTAGTTGAATATTGTTAACGCAAAAAAAAAAATTGATTTTTTAGCAACCAAAATAATATAAACAAGGCACGGCTTTTAGACTTTTATTGAACGCAGGCGTTTCGGAATATCAAGAGCATCCCTTAACTCAAAAGTTACGCCACGCCACTGATCAACACATACGTGTATACTACACCTAAAGTCAAATGTGTCACTATCACAGTTCGGCTTCATTAGACATATGAACACAACATCACATATCGGAACATTTACAAATATGTCACTATCACAGTTCGGCTTCCCTATAAATAAACATATGAACACAACATCACATGTAAAATTTACAAATGTGTCACTATCACAGTTCGGCTTCCCTATGAATATAGTAGAGACATATGAACAGAACATCACATATTGGAACATTTACAAATGTGTCACTATCACAGTTCGGCTTCCTTAAGAATATACATATGAACACTACATCACGTATCGGAACATTTACAAATGTATCACTATCACAGTTCGGCTTCCCTATGAATAGATATATGAAAACAACATCACATATCGGAACATTTACAAAGGTTTCTTTGTAGTTCGTCTTCCCTTAGTAAGATTTCTGTAGTTTTCTTACCCAATATATTTTTCTGAACATGTGCAGATACGGGGAAGCATGTTATTAAATAGAAACAACTGCTGCCTCATATGCTTACAATTAACTTACATATATTTATTTTGTAATATTTTAATCTGTCGGTAATAGTGGATAAAAGTTCCAAGTTGGAACGCCCGTGTGGAGAGTTTGCTGCCTAAAAGATGCTATATAAATTCTCCTTTACTATTTCTTCCAAACAAGTCGGCGGCTGTTTGATAACGGTTAGCATTCACTGGTTCAATTCCTAGCGGATTCACTTCCGGGCTAACTTTACTATTTCAGATCTGAATTTAAGAATTGAGTTGGCACTCTTCTGAACTACATCGAAGTATTTCAACCTCCCTTGTTTCTTTAATAGGTTGAGCCAATTAGGAAGGGCTCTTGAGATGGTTGTTATGTTCAGGAAACAGCACTCAACCTAATTATAATTAGATAATTATCTGTAATAAAAATTAACCCGCTTTTATTTATAATTATTATTTAAAGTTATTAAAATATTTATTAATATTAATCTCCGCGACACGTGTTTCTACCTTATATCTAGAAGCTCTCTTCAAGCGGAATGATTATTATAATTTGTTACGATAGCAATGTTTCATTCAAACTGGTGAAATGTTTTGTCGGAAGTGTGTAGTCAATTGACCAAACGGAATATTTTTAAAAGAGGTGAAACAATTTTCTTTCATTAATTAAAGTTATTTGTCTCTTATAAAATGTTTTGCATATTTTGAAGAATTATTATTAGATATGCAACGTTTATGCTCTTGTAATCCAGTTTCCATATTACTGTCATTTTAATATATGAAGTTCCACAAGGTTAAATCCGAAACCTTTGAAAAATTATTCAGTTATAAATGTTGACGTCCGTGGTCTAACGGTTAGAATTCACGCTAAACAAACGGACTCCCTAAGTTCGATTCAATTCCGGACTGGTTTAACTTTTGAATTGTTTTACATTTAAATTAATATTTTTATGTAGCTTATGCGTGCCATAAGTTCGTATATTGCTAATAAAAAAAAACAGCACACATATATCGTTATATGGAAGACCTAATAAAAAGGCTACAGTAGATTAAACCATCCAATCGTCTTGATCTCCTTGCCATTGGTATGTGTACTTGATTGCTGAAGTGCAACAGCTTGCACACTATAAACCAAACACGCGTAGGTGTTTCCATCGATAAGATTGCTGATTAAAAAAAAAAGAATCGTTCTTAATTGTTACAGAAAAAAATGCCACTTTATATAAATAACCACACGCAGTGACTTATAGGGAATCGTGAATGTCCTTGCTATTGAGTTTGATCTGTTATGACTGTGCTAGCTAAATTACAACAGCTTGTACATTATAAACCAATACTTCCTCATACTCGATCACGATGGTTCGAGTATCGTAAATATCTAAATAATTTTAAAAGTTACCGCCAAGAAATGTTCAACGTGCGTGTACAATTTCGTGCGGTCCCGTCAATCGAGTTCAATATACCCTTTCAGTCGTGTGGATCAGACGCATGGGTTATCAACAATTCTGAAGTGTTACAGGAAGAAGCCATTAGTACGATGATGCGCGAAAGTAATCATTCAATGTCCCTTAACAGTTAGTTTCCTTCCTTTGGGCGAGTGGGCTGCACAGAGAAACAAATTAAATCGATGACCTCGATGTATGTATATTCAATTTACGATCAAATACGTAAACATTTTAGCACGTGTGTGACTTGCATTAAGTTTAAAATAAACACTTAGAAATAATAAAAAAAACATTTAAGGCCCGTTCTCACGGTTTAAGTTTAGTTGACCGATTAAAGTTGATCAACAAAAGTTGAATACGACTTGAATCAGTTTTTGTTCACACGTTTCAATAGAAACTGATTCAAAGCCCGTTCTCACGGTTCAAGTTTAGTTGACCGATTAAAGTTGATCAACAAAAGTTGAATACGACTTGAATCAGTTTTTGTTCACACGTTTCAATAGAAACTGATTCAAAGCCCGTTCTCACGGTTCAAGTTTAGTTGAACGATTAAAGTTGATCAACAAAAGTTGAATACGACTTGAATCAGTTTTTGTTCACACGTTTCAATAGAAACTGATTCAAAGCCCGTTCTCACGGTTCAAGTTTAGTTGACCGATTAAAGTTGATCAACAAAAGTTGAATGAAATCTGTAGTGAGAACCTTTGTTTCAATAGAGTTGATCAACTTTTTAATTGATCAAGAAAATATTGACCCAGTCAAACTTTATCGTTCAAGTGATGAGTCAACAACTCGCCGGATGCCCGCCGAGTTTGTCGTATTCAACTTTTGTTGATCAACTTTAATCAGTCAACTTGAACCGTGAGAACGGGCCTGTATTCAACTTTTGTTGATCAACTATAATCGGTCAATTAACCTTGAACCGTGAGAACGCGCCTTCACTGCAGATTTGATTCAACTTTTGTTGATCAACTAAACTTGAACCATGAGAACGCGCGGCCACTTTTCTAATGCAGCCTGACCACCGTGTCTGAGGATGGCCCCCAAATTTATACACAGGTTCTTAATAATGTCGTTATAGCTGGTACCAAAGAGCAAATAAAAAAGTTAAAATCGTAAAATGACGGCTGTCTGAAAAAAATTCAACCTTTTTACCTCTTTTTATGTTATTTATTTTTTAATTTTCCAAGGTAGGGACGATATAAAAATGTTTATTAAAATTTTATACAAAATTTGAAGGCAGTGGGTTGGATACAACTTGAGATTTTATGTCGACCAGGTCGAAAAAGTAGTTTCGAGAAAAACGCGTTTAAAGTTTTGAGATTATTGTCTAAGTCATTCCGGTGCGGCTTAATTGCTGCCTCATTTATAGCTATAACTTGGTCAATATTGGGAATTTTTAAATTTCCTTTCGAGAACTAAACTTAAAGAATATGCAAATAACAAAAAAATCTAATTTCTAGAGTATAATACCCTCTAAAGTCTCTCATCTTCGTAATATTCATGTATGGCACGGAAACTTAAGACTGAGAGCAATCGAGAGACGTAGAATAGATGCATTTGAAATGTGGTGCTAGAGAAAGGTGTTACAAATTCCATGGAAAGCATGGTGAACTTGCGTCTTCATTCTCGAAGAGCTGAAAATCACAGATTGTCGACAATATGTCGGTCCTCCGATTCTTTGGGCACATTGCTCGAGACAGTTTGGAGAGATTTGTGATTATTGGAGGCGTGGAAGGACGACGTACAAGAGGAATAATCTATATAGATTACCCTTGACAACCGCCTTTCGATTCGCGAATATCAGGGATGCATAGGAGTTGTCGGAGGCTATCATGGGAGTCACGATGCACAGTCATCGCGGATATCAGGGATGCATGGATAGGAATTATCGGAGGCTATCATGGGAGTCACGATGCACAGTCATCGCGGATATCAGGGATGCATGGATAGGAATTGTCGGAGGCTATCATGGGAGTCACGATGCATGGATAGGAATTGTCGGAGGCTATCATGGGAGTCACGATGAACAGCTACACACAGGGTGATGATGAAAATGAGAAAAATGAATAGTAAAATATTGTTCATGACGAAATGTATGAATCTGGAGGAGGCGAAAGTTGTGTGATTGGATAGAAAAGTTTGAAGATCTCAAGGGGCACGGCATGATATGTATGTATATTATAATTAATGAAAACAAAAAGTTTTTATTTGAGAATAATGATTATTGAATTTTGAAATAATTAAAACCATTTTGAATCGATAAAGTAATTTGTATTTAATATTTTTTTATTTATTTTCGCCTAAAACTGAGATGATTTAGTCTATCCATGCCAGTTCGGGCATAATACAGTCTTGTTTGTGCTCCCCTGATGATTGAGATAAACCTTGAAACAAGTGGGGTCATATCATTATCTTAAGTGGAAAAAAAAACAATGTTTTTAATTAAACAAATAATTAAACCTCCAGAGTGTTTACATCTTAACTATAAAAAAATATATAATATTATTTAGTTTAGTTTTGCACGACGATATAAGACAAAGAAAAAAGCGTGCGAAACTTTAAGAAAAACGATATCACTTAACTAGTTTTAGCACTTACCAACTTTTGGCAATAACGACACAGCACTATATGCACGCATAGGCCACAAGCATGTTCCGAGATCACAGCTCTGATTTTTCTCGTTATGTACCTACTATTGATACACGAACTCGCCGGGTGTATTTTTCCACGCAGTGTTTACCCCACAGTCCGAACCCTTCGTTTGTTTTGTGTCAGATCGTGTTTGATCGCCAGTAGTCATGAGTTACAGGGTGATCTTTATTATAATGACAAAAAAAATCAACTATTTTCTGAATTTAATTATTTTTAAAGGGTCTTTCACATTGAGCGTTTTTTTTTTTTTTTTTTTTAATTATTGGATAAAACACAGATGGCGTCGCAAACTTGCCTAGGGCTTATGACATTTGAGAAGTGTAATGTATGACATTTATAAAAATGGAGTCGTATATAATACAACGCGTTCAAATTGTTGAATTATTTTATGAATTGTAATTGTCTACGGTTTGGGCTCCTCATCAGCTCAAATATAAAAACAATATAGAACAAATACAAAAAAAAATCCTCAGATATCTATGGTACATAACAAAGGGCGATTAGCCAAAATATGCTCACCATGCCGAACTTCTCACGGTGTGTAACTATAGAAGCCTCGAAACAAGAAGGCAAGAATCCATTGCGATATTCCTAATAAAGTTTTTCCAAGGTTCCTTTAACTGTCCCGCGATTCTAGAAGCACTAAGTTTTTATGTAACCAATAAATATAGCCATGCAAGGAATCATCCTCTGTTCTACATACCAACTTACAGGACGAAGATCATGGCTAAACACTCAGTCACACATGGTATAGAGATATTGAACCAACTGAATGACACGGTTGATATATTCTCGGTACCGCCTAGCAGTATGAGAAGAATCCTGACTTATATTATTCCTAACGAATAAGCTAACGCTAGAAGCAGACCCTCTTTGTATAACAGGAGAAATCCGTGCAAAGTGGATAAAAAAAAAATAATAATAATCTCCGGAAACGGTGATGTACTAATTCCTCCGGTACTAATTCCTATATATTCGAACCGGACAGTCAAAATCTGCAAAGATGATAGTCCACTACAGTATTTTAGTATCCAATGTATGGGAGTGAAACGTGGACGTGGAAAATAATGAAAGTTGCCGAATGAATGCAATAGAAATGCCTGCACTGAAAAAATACATAGGGGGACCATTTATGTTAGAATACGGAATGTAGTAATTGGAAAGAATATTGACTTACTCGTAAGACTGATGTGTTAAGATTAACAAGTTTGAGCATATAGAACGAATGAATGAATAAAGACTAAGAAAAAAATATATAGTGCCAATTTGAGTAGAAGGTGCAAAAGGAAATAGGAACGTATGGTTGGATAAAGTGAAAGATATATTGAATAAAAGAAATGTCCAACCAACCAGTCAGAAAAGTCGTCGGAGTCGTATAAGATGTGTGAATGGACAAGAGGCGAACGATGTGTCGAAATAGGAAAATCTGGCGCTGTACTTTCTGCTTATCCCGACAGGAAAATGGCGTGAATATATGTATCTTATAAAAAATTCTGATTATACATGAACACACACTACACCTGAAGCCGATATATGTATTATATCACATATCGAAATATCTACAAAGGTTTGATTGTAGTTCATCTTCCCTCGGTTAAATTATTTACAATTTTCTTTTTAAATATGTTTTTGTAAACATCTGCAGATACCAAGAAGTAATCTAATGGCCGCAGCCGCCTATCCTATCATTGCATTCAATGTGCATAGGTATATTGTATTTTATTATACTTTCGTTGTATGCAGTTCAACCTGGCCGGTTATTGCCATGTAGCAATATCTTCCAACATACCAGAAATGTGTTTAAGTGGCCTTAAGTGAAATAAAACGAATTTCCATCAGGATTTGACCCCGCAACCTCCGGGTTGGGAGACGAGCGTCTTACCAACTAGGCCATGGAAGTTGTCTTGATATACGAGTATATTTACTTTGTAATATTTTAATCTGCCATTAATACTAGGTTCGAATCCCGAATCAATGTGCCTTTGAGAACGACCTCCGTGGCCTGGTGGTAAAACGTTTGTCTGCCGATCCGGAGGTTGCTAGTTCAACCCAGATTTAAAAAAAAAAGACAGTCTGCACTCTAAACGGAACTTTATTTTTATTATTATCGAAAAAGGGCTGCAGCAGGTTAAATCCTGACGATGCTTTTGAACCATGAATCTCCTCGTTGAATCATCCATCCTCAGGGTGGACCAACAGTATTAGTCAATTGCGAGAGAGTACCTATCAAAAAATAACTGTAATTTTGAGCCGTTAGTTCTTTATAACAGTTCTTGGACGCCCTGTAGTAAGATTCGATGTTGACACAAATCGTGTTTGCTTACACATTGCGCAGACAGGGTCGTTATTAATATCTAGATTTATTTCCGTTTCTGGAATGAAAAATAATTCGTTTCAAAGTGTAAACAGAGTACAGGAAGAGATCGGAGGGATCGATTGGTGTAGAAAGAATGTATATAAAATCAGTATTGAATAACAATTTGGCTACAATTTAGTAGATATCAAATATTAAAAAAAATGAAATTTTTCTTTCACAATAATATTTATCAACAATATAAATATCACGTTATGCCTTTATAATGAAACAAACACATGCTAACCGAAATTAAGGTCAGGATATATAATCAGAGATAGAACAGATGAGAGCCGATACCAACAGGACAAAAAAACCTTCTCAGAGTGGCAGAAATGAAAACCCTACGCTCCATCGCAAGCAGAACTCTTAAGAGTTCGGATCAGAAATGAGACGATAAGGTCTGTATGTGGTGTTGAAGACATAATGAGATGGAGAGACATAGTGAGAGATCATGTGGACCGCATGGAGAATATAAGACTGGCAAGAATCGCTAAGATAGAAAACCCTAACAGCAGGAGATTACCAGGAAGGTCGCCGAAAAGGTGGAAGGATAGCTGGATGTCATCATCCCAAGACAGTCCACCGTCACAAACAGGTCATACGACCTAAACCAAGAAAACGAAGAAGAAGAGGCCTTTATAATGCAGACAGAGAGACCAAATCTTCTTCTTCAGTTACAATCCTGGGGATTGGTTAGCAGCAAAGCTCTGCATCTCCTCCTCCACTCCGCTCGGTCTTCAGCGATCCTCTTGAGGTCTGTATAGGAGGTGCAGTCCATATCGTGGCATATTTGCTCCATATACTCCAGGTCTCTGCCAATCGATCCCTCAATCATTCCCTCCAGAGATAATAGATCACCACTTCATTTTATCCTGACATATAATATATCTACCGCTTCCGCCACGTATATACACCTTGACATGCATACTCTCCCACCAAAAATGTTTATCACATTCCATGAAAGAGTGGAGAGTGATAAGCAATTTTGATTGCTTTGGTCGTGTTACGTTTTTCAAGGTTTTTGCAAATTTCTTGTTCATTGTATTATTGTACTAAACTTTAAGTTGTATATACCATAGCATTGGGGGGCATGGCTGAATGGTAACGCACTTGACTTCTTTGCAGAAAGTCATCTGTTCGAGCCCCACGCTGTGCTACTTCCCTCGAATGACAGAGACATTTTTTCATCCTAGTATTTAGGGTCATAAGGATACCTATGACGATGGTTATAACTATTATTCCAAAGAAGGGGGAAAGGGGGAATGGCGGTGTTGCCGGTAAGTTTGCTGGTGCCCAACGGTTTACTAACTTAAAGAAGAAAAAAAGGATAAAAGGGAAGAAAACTCCACGATTCAGCTTCGCTTTCTTCCTCGACTATGAGGCCCAACAACGACGATATATACATTACAAGTATCATAGTAATTTAATGCAATGTGGAAATACTTTTTACTTGTTCATTTGCTTCTTATAAAGATTTTTGTTTGTAAATCTTTCATCTTTTATCCTTACATTATATTACACTTTCATTGTACACCGTACCACCTGTCGAGTTATTGTCAAATAACAATAACCCGACAGCTACATTGATATTAAAGCGACCACAAAAGAAAACCACACTGCAATCCTTTTTATGAAGTTAGCGTTATAACGGCACGAACTTGCAGCCCCCAGATCGGAAGACAGACCTCCACCAATCAGGTCATGAAGGTCGTTTCATTCTTTCTACATGATCAAACCATCTGTTCTTTCTTCAATTTCAGATTGATATTTTTTTTTCAATTTCCATTCTTTCCTAATGTCGTCTTTCTCCTTTTCCATCATTTATTGTATTTCTACACATTCTACGCAATGGTCTTATTACCACAGTATTTATCTTACTTTCATAGCTCTTTTGACACAGTCAGAGCTTCGCTTTGAACTTAATTGCATCATTATATATTTAATACAAATACTTTATAGATTTTATTTGTATTAAAGCGGTAACAAAATTTGCATTAAACCGGTAATAAAGCAATATACGTTTTATCGACAAATGCACTGTTATTTCGATATTCATATAAACCAAATAAATACATTTATAGTATACAAACATTGACTGGAGTGCATTTGCATTTATAGTTATTATCTTTATGTGTGCATGTAAAGGTGTGTTTATCTGTCAATGACTAATGGGGAGATGATTTTTTTATGTTTATAAAATGAATTCAATTTATAGTGTTAGGTTTTTATATAAAATGTAAACAAGATAAAGTGTAAACATGGGCGTGGGTGTAAAATATAAATATATGAATTCAATGAAATATTTTAAGTAATGTCTTAATTTATTCCATAAATAAGTTGATAATAATAATTCGATAGCGGTTGAAAAGTTCAAAGCGATTTTCAATTAGTCATCAAGTGTTATCTGCTGGGTGGTTAATAGGTTTTTTTAGTGGTTAATAGGTTTTTTAGTGGTTAATAGGTCTCTTATTTTCTTTTTTTCTTTTCGCTTGTGGTAAATCAGGGGGATGGTGCGTGCGTGTTATCTTCCCATTCATTCTTATATTACTGCTTAACTATTTCAATGTGTTGTTTATAGTTAAAGCATTAACGTTGTGGAGGTTGAAAGAGATTGTAATTTATTTTTATCAAACACTGTTTATTCCACTTTTTTGTAACGGTATAACCCTACCGGTTTCAATCTTTCACCTCATCTTCAGGGGAGCACAAACAAGACTATTTCAATGTATTGTGTCGTGTTTTTTTTTCATGTGTGAACATCATTTGCCATTTGTCATTTTACTTTTATAAAATTTGGACTCCTTTGTTGAGGCTTTTCTTTTTTTCGCTCTTGCTGACAAACCTGAGGTGGTACGAGTATATGTGGGTTTATTTTTAATTTTGTTTTCTGTCATACATTTTGTTATTTTTTAATCTAGATATGCGTGGGTGTGGGCTGAAAGCCTCCCGATGTCCTTGCGGTCGGGCTCGCCCTACATTATCTATGTATCTCGGCCGGGGGAATGTTTGTGGGATGAGCCCGGACCTTTTAATGTCTTATCTCTTAAATGTATTTTACTGACATCTATTTATTTTCTGCGTTTTTTTTTCTCTTCTTATTCTACATGTGCAAGGGTGTCAGCTGAAAAACATCTGGTGTCCCCGTGGCTGGCCTGCTCTATATTGGTGGGGTGTATCTTGGCCGGGGGGATGTTATTAGATGAGCCCAGACCTTTTGATAGCTTCTGTCTTTAATGTATTCTCTGCAATTTATGTGTTCTTGAAGTATATTTAAATGTATTATGTATATACTATGTTGTTATCAATAAACCTATATTTATTTATTTAAATGTCATGTGGACACTAGATATATTGTAGTCGTAGTTTAATTCCATGAACATGGTTTGGATACTTCCAGTATAATAACAATTTAAGTGTCATGTGAACACCAGATATATTGTACTCGTAGTTTAATTCCATGAACATGGTTTGGATACTTCCAGTATAATAACAATTTAAGTGTCATGTGAACACCAGATATATTGTACTCGTAGTTGAATTCCATGAACATGGTTTGGATACTTCCAGTATAATACAATAACAATGAGTCCATTGAATGTCCGGCATCTGGCAGAATATGACAATTGTTATAATTAAATGCATAAGAAAATATTAAAGAAAAGTTATTCTAAAAAATATGATAAATGTCATTTGTGCTACTGTATCTGTCCAGATGACCCTGGAGAGTGCATGAACTGATATATGTCCGATAAGAGTTCAGCGATATATTTAAACATAATTTCTCCGTTTAGTTTATCGTAAAACTGTGACCTTTTTTAAAATGTCTATACAGCTGTTATAAATAAACAATAGGGTATTTGCAAAGTCCATTAAGTAATTATTTTTTTAATAAAGTCAAATGTGAAATAATCCAAGCATGTGGTTTTTTCATATATTTTTTACGATTACTTACAAACGCTCATTATTTTTTTGGTAAATAAATTAAAGACATGATTACTCACTAAAGAAACTTAAGTGTGTTTGATTTCACTTAACGAAACAAAAACGGTAATCCAACGAAATGTGAAAATCGTTTAAATGGGTACGAAAATAGTATGAAATAGCTTTAAGTGTGTATGTTTGATTTAAATATAAATAATATCGTTAAAGAATTTAAGAAAATGTGAAAGTGGGAATTACTAAAGTAAATATACATATTAAACACACTGCATAGTCGCATACCGGAAAACAAATTAACTAATTGTTGTTAAGTTGAGATTTTTTTTAATAAATTTATTTAAACTGTTATTAAGTGTCATAAGTACGTAACATAAACATGTTTTGATATCAACAAAAACTTGGTTAAATTCATTAATAAATCCTAATAAAAAACCTCGGAAGTATCCTAGTGGAAGACCTCGACCCAGAAACCGAAGTCAAGTGCAGAATTGAATCGTCTCGTGCGGCTTATAATAAAATGAGAAGCGTATTCTGCGATGATAATCTAAACTTGAAACTTCGACAACGGTTAGTCAAATGCTACGTTTGGTCAGTGTTATTGCATGGAGTGGAATCATGGAACCTCAAAGTTGGTAGTATGAACCGATTGGAAGCATTTGAAATGTGGATGCACCGGAGAATGCTGCGGATACCCATGACGGATATGGTCAGCAACACGAGAGTTCTTCATAGAGCCAAAGTTGATAGAGAGTTGCTGACTACTATTAAAATCCGAAAGGTGTCCTACTTAGGTAATGTACTTAGAGGAGCAAAGTACAAATTACTGTACCTGATCATCCAAGGCAAAATAGAGGGTCGAAGATGTATTGGCAGGAGGTAAATCTCCTGTCTCCGCAATATACGTGATTGGACTAGCAAAAAGGGCGTTGGGAGTCTTTTTAGGGCTGCCGGAGACAAAGATGTCCACTCTCAGATGATATTCAACGTTGGAGGGACCTGACATGACACTGGGAAGAAAAATAAAAATGTTTTACGAGTTTTCTTGATAACTCTAGATAGATTTCTAGATAGAAATACCTATGTAAATTTTACGATACAATAGGGTAAAATGAAAAAAAAATATCTGGGAGCTCGTGAATATATGTATTCACTAAATATTGAAATATTTCTAAAGCCTGATAAGTGGAAACTTAAATGGAACAAAACCTAATTCATAGTCAACATTTTATATAAAATTTTACATGATTTAAAAAAATTCTATCATCTATAAATCACTCGTTACAAAACATTTGTGTAATAGTAACATCATATTAATAAAAAATAACGGCACGAGTTTTGCTAGCTGCCATAATACGGCCATCCCTTACGACACTCGTAAAATGATTTTAAACCTTACACTTAACCATTTAAAACAATGTACGACCCACAACCGAGAGACATTCGAGATAACTGTCTCATAAACCGTTGGTTTTAACGACATTAATACTTAGAGAGTGCAGCCCAGTTAACGACTCATTTTTTAAAGCATACTACGTTCGATTGCACAGATAAACGGTTAAAATACAACCGAATCTATTGTTCTCTCATTTTTTTACTGCTTTATATAAGTTATATTGGTTCTAAGAAATAAATAAACAACTTCGATTAATTTTAAACTAATAATATTTCTAAATTGATAAAGTAAAATTTTTAACCAAAATATATAATATATACTTAAAGTAAATAATTGGAGGAAAATTAATTTAAAACTTTTAGGAAAATCCAAATGAGGATGGATCAAATTAACATAGTAAGGCCAAAGTAAATTTCAAATATTGACTGAGTTTGCTAACAATATTAACAATTTGCACAGAAACCATTTTAAACAATTGTTTAAAGTTTTGTTTTATTATGTTAACTCCCTAAATTATAATTAGGGAGTAAACATAATAAAACATATTAGAATACATAATACGTATACGTAAACATTAGACATTAGCGATATGTCTGTTTTACTTTCATAAAAGCATTTTGAATTATCGACGACCACACACATTTAGTTTTTGTGTAAAAATAGTACAAACACTTCGTATAATCACGTCGTGTCCCTTGTGGCATCTTCTACCAACCGCAAGGGGCACTTCTGATTAGATTTGTATACCATACTCGCTTAGTCATTCTTTCCCCATATCCATACAATTTTAAAGCTCCTTTTTGCATTTGACTTTAAACAACAATTCATTCATTAATTTCTGACGTCTTCTTTCCGACTTTTTGTATGCATTAACACCACATTTTTTTCATCTACACGACATTTATTTTTCTTTTATACTTCTTCTGCTAAGTCCAAGTTTCAGTTCCATACACCACAGTGTGAGGCAACAATACACTATTATTTACAATATTTTGGTTACTTTTAATACAACGCGGTTGTTGTATATTAAATCAAGTGCTCCGTTTACCTTGTTACCTGTCGCTACCTTTCTGACAATGTCCCTATCAATTCGCCCATCATATGTAAATATGCCAGGATAACAGAACTCATCCACCTGATTCACTTTATCTGAGTTAACCCATACATACATCGCACACTTTCTACCACACCTATACATCATACATTCATTTTCAAACCTTTTATTTACCATCTCTCGTATAAACTTCCTGCCCAGTATCCCACGGCGGAGCTTTTCAAAGAGTATTGGGTCCTGAACATAGCCAATTTGCATCTCAAATCCATTCTCTGGCACTACCATCGAGAGGAAGGGAAGATGCAGACTCAGCAGAGACACATGACACGCATGGCAACTAATGAAATGTTCACCATCCCTAGAGTTAAAACCTCTTTTGCCCAAAGGCAATATGCTTATTTAGCTCCAATGACATACAATGGCGTGCCGAATTCAATAAAGGTAAAGGGAGGAAAACCATTTAGGCAGTCGATAGGAGCGTGGTTGTTATTGCGACAGGAGTTTAAGTACTTGGGCTTTCAGGATGAATGACGTGTGAAAAATGTTTGTGTGGGCTCTTAAGTGTGGGTTTCTTGTTGTTGTTTTAATTTTGTTATTTTATATTTGTATTTCTGTATGTATTTATGTATTTTTGTTTTTATTTTTATGATTGTGTGCGGTATATTATGGGATGAACATTTTTGGTCTTTCTGGAGTGATGATGTGTGAGGAGTTTGATTTCGCATGATGTTTCCAGTTGTAATTGAGTGTCACTGTTTGCCAGGTTGATGAGAATGTGCAACGGGTTTTTGTTTTTGTGTAATCGAAAATCGGAAAGAAGTATCGATTTACTTTTTTCATGCTAAATATCCTCAGTGAGATACAAGCAAAATCCTAGTTTACTGGAGACACGACAAATGAAAGGCAACAAACCCAGACCCATTAAAATTGTATGTCCAAATTAAATAATCTGTTGTTTTTTTTTTGCAAATTATGTATATTTCTTGTCATATGTAATAAATAAATAAAAATAAAATAAATATAGCTCACTTATCATCATATATCTTAAATCGACTATATTTTCAGTAAGTATAACTATGTCACAAGCGTACAGAAGTTCACATACATTAATTTAATTAATTTTGCACCTCTCTTGTCATTTTTGAAACCGTGCATACATAAAGCACTATGAACAAACAGTGGATTTCCAAACAAATAGATAATTTTATTAAATCAATATAAGATTTGTATGCATGATTGAATCAGAAGAAATCGTAAATAAGCTTCAAATGATGTCAACTTGAAATTGAAGCAGACCGTCATTGACTTTAGATGCAGCTTTCGCCGTATCGGTAAATAATATTGACCTACTAGATCACATCTGGCGATCCGATTTTACACTTCTGCGAATAATAAAACTGATGAATAACTTTATGGCAAGTGCGAAAATTGCTTGAGAAGTATGTCAATAAAAAAAATATAAATTATATTACTCGATATAATACGTCTCAGAATGTATAAAACGTAGTGACATATTTAAAAAAAAAACATATGCAAAAAACACATAGCACAGGAAAGGCGATATAACTCGTATTTGTATTTTGTTTTACATGTCAATCAAAATTTGTCAAGTTTTGTTGTAGAAATGTATTATATAATACTTATATTATACAATGACTCGCCACTTTGTTGTATTTCGAGGTTTTCTTTCGTCATAAACAATGGAGAACATTCCTTAAATCTGCCTTAACAAATCCTCTAATTTATTCTGAAATGGCTAATCATTGTCAATGTGAAAACCATACTTTTTCTATCGATGATGCCAAATTCTTACATATCAATATTACTCGATATAATACGTTTCAAAATCTATAAAACGTAGTGAGATGTTTAAAAAAAAACATATGCAAAAAACACATAGCACAGGAAAGGCGATATAACTCGTATTTGTATTTTGTTTTACATGTCAATCAAAATTTGTCAAGTTTTGTTGTAGAAATGTATTATATAATACTTATTTTATACAATGACTCGCCACTTTGTTGTATTTCGAGGTTTTCTTTAGTCATAAACAATGGAGAACATTCCTTAAATCCGCCTTAACAAATCCTCTAATTTATTCTGAAATGGCTAATCATTGTCACTGTGAAAATACTTTTTCTATCGATGATGCCAAATTCTTACATATCAGTAGTAACTGAAATAAATTGGACAGATTAGAGGCCCTAGAAATGTCTAAATCAGTACATCGGGGTGAACATCTGGTGAACAGTTATATCCCAAAAATCTCTCCGCTCTTGGCCGAAATCGTCCCATGCCTCCCTCACCCCCCAACCGTTGAAGCGTGTATATCGGTACCAGTTCGAACAGCATTTAGTCTTGTTTGTGCTCCCCTGGAGATGAAGTGTGCACCTTGAAACCGGTAGGGTTATACCGTCACAAAACAGTGGAATAAACAGTGTTTGATAAAAATAAATTACAATGGAGAACATTCTTTCTGTGGGTTATTATTAAGGCCGGACAAATGAAATAAGATGTCAAGATTGTTTTATGAGTTCAACAACCCTAGTTAATTTTCCGAAAGATAGGATATTTTCCTCGCGCTGCATGAGAAAGCATCGTATCTGCAGCACATATTATTCCAGCGGCTGCGATGTTTGAAGTGTCTCTGAACATAAATAGCTTATCGTAATTTCAGCATTAAATGTGTAAAAAAAACCTTTTAATTTATTAACAAAAATTATTACATTGTATACTTGTGTATAACACATTGTATACTTGTGTATAACACATTGTATGCTTGTGAACAACACATTGCTTACTTGTGTATAACACATTGTATGCTTATGTATAACACAGTGTTTACTTGTGTATAACACATTGTATGCTTATGTATAACACATTGGTTACTTGTGTATAACGCATTGTTGACATGTGTATAACATATTGTTTACTTGTATACATTAAATGAGACAATTTTGTCATTGCCCAGTGAAGTGTTTCTCTATATCCACAAAATAAGTTTTTTTTGCTAAGTCACGTACTTAGTATACGGTTCGCATAACAATAAAATTATATCCTACAATCATGCGATTTCCCTAACCGGGTAGGCTATGAAGACAGGTATCCAGACTTCCCTATCTCAACACATTTCCTCACCTCTACCAAATCCACTTTCCTCATACAACTTCTACAATTACTCCGAATTTCCACGATTTCAAAATATAATTCGCTTAATCCAACCAAACTTTCCTTGGTCTTTCTCTACCACACCTTCCACACTATATATTTGTTTAATTAGTATTTCGTCAGTCATGCGTTATACATGTCCAAACCATCTTAGAGTGCCCTTTTTCACCTTAGTTAAAACATTTGCCTTATGTTAATATTTATTCCCAATAACTTCATTCTATATTCTGTCATACATTGTCCCCCCGTATATTCATAGTGTAAACATTTCTACAGCATTTACTAGACTACGTTCAGCATTTTTCCACGTCCACTTGCCACTCCTATACATTGATTCGAGTATATGTTTTAGTGCCCCATTGACTTTTTTTTCTATCACTAGACTCAAGAAAATGTAGCATGGTCCCAGTGACGTTGGAAATGCCACGTATCAAAAAGATAGGGTAAAATCGATTTTTTTACAAATCGAATCGTTTTTTTTTATAAATCGAAAAATTGTTTTCTCTAAACTGACGTTTTAATTCCTAATTTTCATTATACTGACTTTCTAATGTATTGTACGATTTTGTATCTATCTCTAAATAGGCCAAGATCCACTAGAATTAATACTAATTACGAACATTTAATTTTAGGTATAAAAAATCGAAAATTCAATTATCGTATACCCCATCCCTAGCCAATACGGACTAACGTAGTGACGTTTGACGAACTTTGCCAAATAATATTTGATTTTAACAAGCTGACATATTTTTGCTAATTTGTAACAAGATGTATTCATTTGTCATTTTTGTTAGTTTTATATAACGTATTTACCTAAATAACTTGCTATTTATTAGAATAGAGGCTTATATTAAAGTTGATAAAATAATTAAAATTACTGAACGTCGTTACAAGGTTGTATTGGGGCAAATTTGTGAACTGTCACAGGGACCATGCTACATTTTCTCTAGTATAATTCATTAGTATTGTTTTAGAATTCACAAGGACTATTTTGATACCTCATTCTTTCTTAATATGATTCATAATGTATACTTGATCACAATGGATTTCTATTTTTCAAATGATACTATACAATCTTAATTTGGCAAGCACATATAACTGTCCTATTGAAAGCAATAAAATAGTCAATGTACTGTAGGTTTTTCATACATTATTTTACTTTTGTATTTTTTACTTCTACAATTCTTATAAAACACTTAATTTACACATAATTTATTTTTTTATGAAATAATAATCATAACTTTTATTTTTATATACAATAATAATTGTTATGTATTTACCTAAATAACTTGCTATTTATTAGAGTCGAGGCTTATATTAAAGTTGATAAAATAATTAAAATTACTCAACATCGTTACAAGGTTGTATTGGGGCAAATTTGTGAAACGTCAAAGGGGCCATGCTACATTTTCTTTAGTATACACGTCGTTCAGTATCCCTCTTAACTCTTCCATTATCTAAGAAAATACTACCGAAATAGAAGAATTCATCAACTTGCCTTACAAATATTTATTTATATTATCAAAATGATATTTTTTGCATTGTTTTGTACCCTACAGTTCACCATTCCATTAAATTTATTTAAATTTTAAATGCTGTATCGTGGGTAAAAAATGAATACAACATACGTTGCGTAGATATAATTAAAACTTAAAATAAACGACTATTTTACACGTAAATTCTATTATTTTCGAATTGATTGCTCATATATAAAATATACACGATAATTCATTTAAAACATATCAATATATATTTTAAATAAAAAAAACTCGTTTAATTGAAGAATCTATAAAAAATTACAAAAAAAAACCTCATTTAAGAGTAATTAGTTAATTAAGTAATAAGATCTCGCCAGTTTCTAGTGTAGTCTTCAATATATTAACCCACTTTCCTCTCGACCAACCTGCCGCTGACGGCGAGAGTGAGTTAACAACATGAGTTCAGTTATCTGAGAACATAACGTTAATTTTGTTTCGGTTAAGAATAAAGAATGTAACAAATATTTTTAACTCTTTGATTTTGAAACAAGTTATCAGATCATACAAATGTTGAATTTGGTCGCTAATTCATAGGTCTATGGTACATAATATTGTATGGGAACAGAGTGAGTTAACAACATGAGTTCAGTTATCTGAGAACATAACGTTAATTTTGTTTCGGTTAAGAATAAAGAATGTAACAAATATTTTTAACTCTTTGATTTTGAAACAAGTTATCAGATCATACAAATGTTGAATTTGGTCGCTAATTTATAGGTCTAAGGTAGATAATATTGTATGGGAACAGAGTGAGTTAACAACATGAGTTCAGTTATCTGAGAACATAACGTTAATTTTGTTTCGGTTAAGAATAAAGAATGTAACAAATATTTTAAACTCTTTGATTTTGAAACAAGTTATCAGATCATACAAATGTTGAATTTGGTCGCTAATTCATAGGTCTATGGTAGATAATATTGTATGGGAACAGAGTGAGTTAACAACATGAGTTCAGTTATCTCAGAAAATAACGTTAATTTTGTTTCGGTTAAGAATAAAGAATGTAACAAATATTTTAACTCTTTGATTTTGAAACAAGTTATCAGATCATACAAATGTTGAATTTGGTCGCTAATTCATAGGTCTATGGTACATAATATTGTATGGGAACAGAGTGAGTTAACAACATGAGTTCAGTTATCTGAGAACATAACGTTAATTTTGTTTCGGTTAAGAATAAAGAATGTAGCAAATATTTTAACTCTTTGATTTTGAAACAAGTTATCAGATCATACAAATGTTGAATTTGTTCGCTAATTTATAGGTCTATGGTACATAATATTGTATGGGAACAGAGTGAGTTAACAACATGAGTTCAGTTATCTGAGAACATAACGTTAATTTTGTTTCGGTTAAGAATAAAGAATGTAGCAAATATTTTAACTCTTTGATTTTGAAACAAGTTATCAGATCATACAAATGTTGAATTTGGTCGCTAATTCATAGGTCTATGGTACATAATATTGTATGGGAACAGAGTGAGTTAACAACATGAGTTCAGTTATCTGAGAACATAACGTTAATTTTGTTTCGGTTAAGAATAAAGAATGTAGCAAATATTTTAACTCTTTGATTTTGAAACAAGTTATCAGATCATACAAATGTTGAATTTGGTCGCTAATTCATAGGTCTATGGTAGATAATATTGTATGGGAACATTTTATATTAAGTGACAAGGGAGGAATGTAAACTTAAGGCTGATGCGTCGATTAAAATTATGAAGAGTATTGTAGGATGGTTTGGGCATATGAAATGAATGAATGAAGAAAGACTAATAAATCAAATATATAATGCTGATGTGAGTGGAAGACGTGCTAAAGGAAGAAGACCAAGGAAATAATGGTTCGATTAATTAAATGATATTTTGAAAGAACGAAAAGTAGAAAATCATAGAAATGATAGAAAATAGAAAAATCTGGTATGGTCTGTCCCCTCTGCCTATCCCGATAGGGAGATGACATGATAGTATGCAAACCACGTTTTATTCCTCTTGTATTTATTTATTACACTTTCATTGTAAACAGTATAACTCGGCGGGTTTATTGACACGAGTCCAAAAACTTACAACCCACAAGATAGTAGTTAGCCCTTCCTGCCCTGTGATGTGTAACTAGTACACATTGCTTCTAAAAACTTTATTATCTCTATAAATATAATAAATACTGACTTTAGATTTTAGGTATTCCTCCGTAATACATTTACGCATTGAATGATAAAATAATATTAATGATAATTAGCACTTATCGGCCACATCAGATATATATTGTTAAAATCGGGAACAAATTAACCAATACAATCAAACGTGTGCCAGTGTGTGACGTAGGTATATTCATTCTAAAAAAACCACGATGGGTGAGGAAGCGACGCTATTCACGTCTCACTCTCACTCTACTTCGGTATATGGGAACACAAGAAATAGAATCTCACTTCGCTCCCTTCTCTCGATTCAGTAGCTCGCGGGCTTTCATTTGAGGTGGTCGCTTCGCCCGTTTTGTGAACGTCGGCTGATGTTTTTTTTTTTCAAGTTTTCAGCAATTAAATTTCAATCATTATCACTTTTGACTTCAGATTTAATTAATTTAATCGATTGGCTATGAATATTCTTATTTTTTTATAAAACAAGGACTATTTTCCGCCAAACAACAGATAATACGAGCATGTATTATAAAATATTTAATGGATTTTCACAAAATAATTATGGAAAACAAGGACTGTTTTTAGTCAAACGACAGATAATACGAGTACGCATTATAGAATAATTGATGGATATTCACAAAATAATTATGGAAAACAAGGACTGTTTTCATTCAAATGACAGATAATACGAGTACGCATTATAGAATAATTGATGGATATTCACAAAATAATTATGGAAAACAAGGACTGTTTTCAGTCAAACGACAAATAATACGAGTACGCATTATAGAATAATTGATGGATATTCACAAAATAATTATGGAAAACCAGGACTGTTTTCAGTCAAACGACATATAATACGAGTACGCATTATAGAATAATCGATGGATATTCACAAAATAATTATGGAAAACAAGGACTGTTTTCCGTCAAATGACAGATAATACGAGTACGCATTATAAAATAATCAATGGATATTCACAAAATAATTATGGAAAACAAGGACTGTTTCAAATTTATGAATGACCCCAGTGAAAGAATGCATAATACAGTCAACTGAAACCGACATCCCGGTGGACGGTGAATTCGTTAAAGAAATACATAACTCAATTAAGGAGCATCATTTATTAGTGCGGAGTATCAACATTTTTTAAGTGAATCAAATATTATGCGCCAGTTAAACGCGGCTGTCTGTCCGAGCCCACATACTGCGATGCGAACGTGGGTATGCGTTACATTGTGTAAAAACGAAATTTCTCCAATTTTTAACAAACTGAAAATGGCGATAAATTTGGTTTTGCGGTTAAAATATAATTAATATATGTACGTATAAGAATCAATAAAACAACATAGAATGTTAAAATCCTGACAAATACTACCTTGGTCAAAAAGTTTTAGGACCGGTCACCGTGTGGCACTGTCAGTCACCCGATTGGAATTCTTTTTTTTTTTTTTTTGGTTACCACATCTATCATTGACACTTCCCTTCAAATTTCAGCGTCATAGCTTGACATTTGTAAAAGTTACGCTGTACTGAGTGCATCTACCTTTGTGCGTGTTTTCGATTTTTTACAAGTTTGAAAAACAGAGGACTGGCGGAGGACTTGAACATTGCTTATGGATCCGCTCAAGACATTTTGGTTAGTGATTTGGGACTCAGACGTGTCGCTGCAAAACTGGTGCCGAAACACCTCAATTTCATGCAAAAAAAAGGACCGCGTTGAAATCACGAGACATGATTTCCATGAGTTTTTGACCAAAAACAACACGAATACTATCCAGCAGCCTTCGAATTCACCTGATCTGGCTCCCTGTGACTTTTTCCTGTTCAACCGACTAAAAAAACCGCTTCGCGGAACGCGTTACAGCACTTGAGAGGATGTCATGAAAAAATCGAAAACGGCTCTGATGGACATACCGAAAATTGAGTACCAGTGGTGTTTCGAGGATTGGATCAAGCGCTGGCGTAAGTGCGTTGCAGTCGATGGGGAGTACTTTGAAGGGGACCATATCGATTTTGATGAATAAACTTGTATTTTCGATTTTATGAATTAAGTCCTAAAACTTTTTGATCATGGTAGTATTAGGGATACTGACAGATATTGGTTCTGGATGCCGGCCATGTTTAAATTTATTTTAAGTTCATTCACGTTTAAAACGACCTTCTTGACCTAATTGGTAAGACGTCAGTTTCTCAACATTGTTTCGGCTTCGATTTTCATTGAAACCATTAGTGGTTTTAAAAAAGATCACAATTTGCTTTTCACTTCATGTCACTTTAAAACATCTTTCTGGTTGTATGGCAGAGATTCTATAAGACAATGAGCGTACCAGGTTGTACTGAATACGCCTAAACTATAATTCAAAACAATATTAATTTGTGTAATAGATATAAACATTAAATTAAATCACAAATTTCAAATTACTTGTTTAAAATCGAACAAATATCTAGGTTTATATGTATAATCGTTTTTAAAATGATCAAAAAAGTACAATTAATGCATTTTAAACGATTATATGGACGTAATTATGCAAAAAGACCCAACCTACATTTTACCCGTTTTGGAATAATTGAGGAAATATCTCGCCGCTTTCTTTATGGGCTTGTATGCAACAAAAAAATACTTGTACTAAGTCTTAACCATACTTAATTTAACCATAAAATATCCATTTAATGGGCTTGATATTTTTGCACATACTAGATATTAATCCATGGGTTTTTTTATGATATATAGGGGAACATAAAATCGGTTTATGTATACTTGTATTAAATATTTTGTTATTACGGAATTGAAAATATAAAATACATATTGTGCCAGTTTGATACACCAAAAGGATTGATTTTTTCGCAATATCCAAAAAAGAAAAGTGCTTTAGATCAAATATTTTTTGGCGTATATATGCTTTTTCAATACTTCAAATATAACAAAAAAAATTAATTACCAGGATGGGTCATTTTTAAATAATTGCTCATATACTACATATAAGTTTAAACTATTATTCAGAGTAAAAAAAGTGCAATCCAGTGTTTTCAACGCTCACTAAAGCGGTGTTGTAATATTTGCTTGATCCTTTTCGTTGTCACGTTTGTCAATGCTTCAAATACCCCTAACCCAGGGGTCGAAAACGCACAGCACGTTTCATATTAAATATATTAATAACGTTTGTACCAAATAAATGAAAGAATCAGCATGCGTGTTTAGTTTGGGGTAAATTCTGGCATATCTCGGACTGGTTTTACTTGGAGATGTATTGCCATATTATGTGTAGACTGTTGTACTTCATAAAGCACAATCTTAACATATCAAATGTGAGGTATCGATGGCTAAAAAAATACATATTCAGCAAGTTCAATCTACTATATTCCATCTTTGAACAAATTTATGTTTACAGCGTTAATTTTTGTACCACTTAAGCTAACAAGACCCGGATCCAGTCAATAAATGATGGTTATATAAGAAATGGAGCATAGAAGAGTGGGAAGACCAAAATTGAAATAGCTGGATGGCCAGAGAACTGTAACACACTGGGTATTACCAATTGGAGAAGGGATGCTACCCAAAGAGATAAAGAGGTAGTCAAAATTCACCCTGGGTACAGTGGGTTTCATGAGAGTTTCCACTTTTTAATACATTGAGAAGCTTAGTGCGTAATATACAAAATGTATCAATGTATTAGTAAGTATCTTTGCCGTGATTGGTTGATGTGATCCGTTAGTATTCAACTGGCATTCAACTTTGCCGTGATTGGTTGATGTGATCCGTTTATTTGACGATAAATACGGTGACCATAATGTCTGAAGTAAGGAAAAAGGAAGAGCATTGTGTGGACAAACTAAAGAAGTGATAAGCTATCCACTTTTGCATTGCATATCCATGTAAACACTCAGTGAGGAAGAATATACTAATAATACTTTTTTTGAATCAGCGTTAGGGTAATTTATTTATTTTTACAATACATAACATACATACCTAGTTCTAAGTAATTTTTAATTGGTCTTAGAATTTATTAGTGTTAATTGTATTTTCTTTGCCTATTGAATAAATTATTACATTTCATATTGACCATTGATTTAATAATTTTCATTAGGTACATACCATAATCTAAGATTATATTATTATTGTGATAAGTATTTTATTGGAATATATACTATAGTAAAGTATTAGATAGACAATATTTAAAAATATATAATAATATATTACAAAATAAATTAAAATATGGCCACCCTAGATCAGCAGTGCAAACTCTCGTGAAACCGACTCTAGTAGGGGTGATAATTGTGATGAGGTTTTAATAGAAATTGACAATGTTTCCAAATGTCATTACACCATATTATGAATAAATTCACGAAGAGTCGAGATTTAAAAGGTTGGCTATTCCTTTTCTACCTGAATGGTCCTTAAGTTTCCTGCGTAAACTGTTTTCAACAATCTAAGGGCATCTGTAGATACAGCGATTCCGAGAAGAATGCGCCCAAAATGGGACAGATATTTCAAACTAAAACCTATCACTTTAAAAGCTTAAATGTGTGATAAAATATTTCAATATAATCGAAAGCGGAAGTAAATACTCCATTACACATTCCCTTATCTTGCCTTCCTAGCCTTTAACCTAAATTTCAAAACTGATCTAAGTTGATTAGTTTTGAAATTTAGGTTCAAGAATAGTTTTGAATAATAATTTAAAAAAATTAGTAACATCACTATTTTCGGCCAAGTGAGCCGAGTTCTAACATACACAGTTAAGCGCCATATCTCTACGTGACTTTTGCCCATATCCATTTCTGTCACGTTATGCCTTCAATTTTACCTATATAGCTCACCCGATTAACCTTAGATAGCTGATTAACTGTTGTAATTACTTTTTAGCCTGCTTTATTTAAGGCTTTTTCGGTATCAATTTAGTTTTTAAACTTGTCAGCAAAACCGTTGAACGCATTTGTCTTATATTTCCTCAATTATATAAAAGGTAAAGAAATTTTAACATACATAATATATACCATCAAGATAATACTCGTACATCAAGAAAAAAATATTTTAATATACGTCCAGCACTCGGGTTGTGTATTTTAAAACCTATATGATGTATGCAGATAATTCATACAAATTCATACAAATCAAACGTTAAACCTCAGAGACTTAGTAATTTATTTGACAAATAATAGTTTTTTTCTAAATAATGATGATATAATGACATATTTTTTACGTCGTCCTTTACTGTCCATGCTGTGTGACTTTAGAATCAGTTACAAACCAATATAAGACTCGTTCCGTCCTTGGCATGCTTTAAGAAGCGACTGAAAAAAAAATTAATTTCTAGTCAGTAAAATAACGTGTTTCATTCCTGATTTTTTATATTCATTTCCTCACCACCATCCCTTCCTTTTCTTTTGATTAACGATATTTCACTTTATATGAAAAATAATGTTCGGGTGATTGTCCGTCTTTGTGGGTTTCGTGGACATATGCTCACGTATGTGTTTATGGATTTCGTGTGGATGGATAGTTATTTGAATAATTTATGCGACCATGTAATTTGCTTAATTTATTTTTGTCTGGTTGGCTGGAAGAGATTGCCGCCTGGCAATAAGCCCGCCAGATTGTATTTGTAATAAAAGTGTTAAATAAATAATAAATAAATACATCCATACACCTTCACATATTTCACCATAGACGCCAAATTCACATACTGTCTCTATTGTATAATATCCTAAACTGTCCCGCCGCACCCTCTTATCTCGCCGAAAATTTTCAGCGTCTTTCCAATCATGGATTAGCGCTACGCTCAAACATAGATTGTCTATTGGCCTTTCCAGTTCACCGCTCCTCTTTCTTTACGTCGTCCTTTACTGTCCATGTAGTGAGACTCTGGAATCAGTTACAAACCAATAGAAGACTCGCTCCGTCCTTGGCATGCTTTAAGAAGCGACTGAAAAAACTCTTAATTTCTAGTCAGTAAAATAACGTGTTTCATTCCTGATTTTTCTTTTCCTTTCCTCTCCACCATCCCTTCCTTTCCTTTTGATTGATGATATCTCACTTTATATATAAAAAAGAATGTTTGGGTCTTTGTGGGGTTTGTGGACAAATGCTTACGTATGTGTTTATGGATTTCGAGGGGAAGGATAGTCATTTGAATGATTTATGCGACCATATAACTTGCTTCATTTACTTTGTCTGGTTGGTTGGAAGAGAGTGCATCCTGGCAATAATTCCACCACATTGTATTTGCAATAAAAGTGTTAAATAACTATACGAGGAATACTTATATAAAATAGAAGCATATTACTCATTTCCTTAGATTCTGAAGTGTGTAAAAAAGGGAATGATTCACTGATAGAAATAACATACTATAAGTACCACGTGCGAATGTTATCTTGGAAGAAAAAAAATTATTTATAAATCTATAATAATATTTATTACATTGAAAGAAAAATAATAAGATTTTTTTGTTAATTTTGTTCGAAATCTATTCTAGTATGTCAATATGAATGAACAAGTCGAGATGCGGTGAACGCACGCATGCCGAGTCGCAGCTTTCCCGCAGACGCGTTGTATGGGCACTCGAGTGTGCCATGAACAATTTTGCTTTTAAAATGAGCACTCTCTTGTTTGTGAACACCACCCATTTGTTAGTTGATGATTGCTAAATTATCCGCGCAAAAATACATAGTCGCTTGACGAAGCATACACTATACGTATATTATATTCATGCGCCAAATGGACTTTGGAAATGTGCTGTTAGCCACGCAAAAATTAGACGATCTACTTTTGCGTGGCCTCGAGGCGAGATACTGTTGTCTTCCGTCAAAGGGTTTCGATGACTTTCCAATGGTGATTTAAAAACTAAAACATTTTTTTTCACGTGCAAATCTTATAATTTAATATCACTCTAGATTTATTAAAAATGCCACGTATCAATAAGTCCGACATAAAAATGTTTAAATACCACCATAATCACGCCATATCCCTATTGGGGTAGAAACCGAGAGTAAATCTCCACTTCATCCTACCTATCTTTAAGTATTTTGCTTCAGTAATGTCCATACACCTCATCATACACACTCTCATATTAGAAAGACTTTTCTCTCATCCATCTTTCAAAATTATATTAATATCGTTTTACTAGGTCTTCCAAACCTTCTCGTGCCGTCTATACCATTTTTTAAGATCATTTTTGTTAATCTTTCATCCTTTCTACATGACCGAACCATTTCAATGCCCCTTTCTTAACCTTAAGCACTACATCCTGTTTCAATCCGCATTATTTCTTAATATTCTCATTTCTTATTATGCTACGAGTATATATTTTCTCACACATTCTGCACAACGCTCACGTATAAATAAATATAATAAGAAAGAAAAAAATTATAGCAGTTTCGTAATTCAATTTTGACTCAAGAGTTTCAATATTAAATTTACAGTAGCTCTTAACAAATTTATAGTAGCTCTTAACAAATTTATATAAATAAAAAGTATATCTTTCAGAGCACTGGTACGAATGGAAAAAATCTATGATGTTGGAACAGATAATAAGATTATTTATATTTCCGAAATTCTAGAATGAGTCCTGTGACAGTTCACAAATTTGCCCCAATACAACCTTGTAACGATGTTCAGTAATTTTAATTATTTTATCAACTTTAATATAAGTCTCAATTCTAATAAATAGCAAGTTATTTAGGTAAATACATGACATAAGGTTGTATTGGGGCAAATTTGTGACCTGTCACAGGACTCATTCTAGAATTTCCGAACTATAGTGAACTTATTAAGTTGGAAGACATATTCGTATAAGCGCAGTGCCGCATTTATATCAATAACTTGCACTCTCTCACCCCCAATAAGTAACTAAAATAATGTTAACCCTTTCTATATCGGAGGATGACCTTAAATGAATATACATTTCCCGCCACAACAAACCACTACAGTAATTTTAATTATTTTATCAACTTTAATATAAGCTTAAATTCTAATAAATAGCAAGTAATTTAGGTAAATACATTACATAAGGTTGTATTGGGGCAAATTTGTGAGCTGACACAGGACTCATCCTAGAATTTCCAAACTATAGCAATTATTTTGAGGCACAGTGCAAGTATAATATATGCGAGGTTGAAAATGAAAAGCTTAGAAGATCCTAAGTTAAACGAGTATTAAAATATAAAAACTATATTATTCATTCTATAGCTTATTTAGTTCATATATTTTAATCTACTTTATACGATTCTAAATTTAAATTAAAATATCGTTAACTATTTTTTAGTTCGTACATTTTAATCTACTTAGTTCATATATTTTAATCTACTTTATACGATTCGAAATTTAAATTAAAATATTGTTAACTATTCTTTAATTCATATATTTAATCTACTTAGTTCATATATTTTAATCTACTTTAATAGGTTAGTCAATAAGTTTTGAAAGCGACATCTATGGAGCAGTAGAAAAACCAAAATTTCTACGCCATTTTAATATTTCATCTGTCATAAGAACGTACTCAAAATTTCATTTCGATCTGTCAATCCATTCTTTGTTTACAAGCCATTTGAAGTTGACGTGTCAGTGTATTTTTTAACAATGGAAAAATCCGAATATCGTGCAGTGATTAAATTCTTTGTTTTGGAAGGTTTATCGGCTACTGAGATCCATGCAAAGATGGTGAAAGTATTAAAGGAGTATTCTCCTTCATTTCCAACCGTTCACCGATGGGTTTTGGAGTTTAAACGTGGCCGTACAAGCGTTGAAGACGATCCACGCTCAGGACGTCCAAAAAGTGCATCAACACCAGAAATCATAGCGAAAATACAGGATATGGTTTTGGAAGATCATCAATCGACTGTGGATGTGATAGCTGACACCATAGGCATGTGATAGCTGACACCATAGGATTGCCTAGTATACGATTCTAAATTAAAATTAAAATATTGTTAACTATTTTTTAGTTCGTACATTTTAATCTACTTAGTTCACATATTTTAATCTACTTTATACGATTCGAAATTTGAATTAAAATATTGTTAACTATTCTTTAGTTCATATATTTTAATCTATTTTATACGATTCTAAATTTAAATTAAAATATTGTTAACTATTCTTTAGTTCATATATTTTAATCTACTTAGTTCATATATTTTAATCTACTTTATACAATTCTAAATTTAAATTAAAATATTGTTAACTACTTTAATATTCGAAATCAACCGTACACTGCACAAAAAAAAATATTTTGCAAGTTGTAAGGTAATTTTAGAACCGTGTCTAACAGTTATAAGCCGTTTTAGTGGCAACGAAACAGAATTGTATTAGTGGTCCAGATAATGGAAAAACGACTGTCTTGTGAGATTTTTCTCAAGAAACAATGAATGCACTCTTCGGCTGCACAATAAACAAATTATTAAGATATCAGTGCAATGAACGTCATAAATTAATACTATCTCCTTTGTTTACAAATTAATTATTATATATTAATCTCTCGCTTAGTTAAGATGTTACAAAAACTCGAATAAAAATTAAATAGATTTTATTTATGACAGAAGTCATTAAAAAAAAACACAGATATAGCCAGTCAAAGGCCAATGTAAAAGAATTATATTTCACTTCAGTGACGAGGCGAGTTCATCGTTCTCTCATTATGTTATACCAATTTTGGTGTATGGAAGAGAAACGTGAAACAATACTAAAAAGAGTGGAATAAATGCTGTTGAAATAAATGCGTGCACTTAGAATATAAGGAGTGACAATGAACGATAGAATGAAGTGATTAAGTATGAATTTGATTTTAAGTCAAATGTGTTAAGTATCATGAACACTTTGAGATGGTTTATACATGTAGAACGAATGAACGAAGAGATTAACAAAAAAAACATATACAAGAAGGCGTAGGATAGGAAGACCAAATTAAGTATCGTTTGGTCAAGTTTATAATATTTTGAAAGAAGGGAATTTAATAAGTCAGAGACATTGTAGAAACTGTATGAAAAGATCTATGGATGAATTATACTCGTAGAATTTAAAAAAATACAAAAAGTTTGAAAAGCATTGTATGAAATTTAGATCACAATATTCAACCTAGACCCAGAGAGTATTTAAACGAATCCAAGTCATGAGACTGTCATAGACCACGGGTATGGGAAAACGTGTTATGACGGTGTGAATATTGTGGAACATACCATAGTGTCTAGTATAATGGGAAACTGGGTGTTAGATGCTACTTAAAATACCTTCTCTCTTTATGCAAAGACTATCCAACCCACATTCATTGCACCTGTTTTCAGGTATATGGGAAAACATTAAGGCGTATGGTTTATTTATTAATTTATTTAACACTTTTATTGCAAATACAATCTAGCGGGATTATTGCCAGGCGGCAATCTCTTCCAACCAACTAGACAAAAGTAAATGTCATGTATCTACCACAGCGGATGTTAATCTTATCTTCTTATCTCATTCACCCTCAATATATTCAATGTACCACTTATCTAAGAACCTATTTGGCATTATCTGTAACACGGTATAATCACCAAAACCAATGTTATCTTATCCACATTCAAATAAATATTATAAGTTATATTATACCCTTGTCAAGCTTATCGATACTAACCATGTTCTAAATCCTATAAATATTAGCGCTATCATATTAGTGTCAATTTAACTTCAA
Source organism: Odontocerum albicorne (assembly GCA_949825065.1). Taxonomy (NCBI): domain Eukaryota; kingdom Metazoa; phylum Arthropoda; class Insecta; order Trichoptera; family Odontoceridae; genus Odontocerum; species Odontocerum albicorne. The sequence continues at coordinate 5,659,351 of OX463843.1, forward strand.
TGCTTTATATTTAAGTTATCTTCTCGTCTGCCTAAAATCAATAAAGATTAAATATCACTAAATGGGTAAGCTGCGACGAGATAAATCACAGATATCGACTTGACCTTAAAGGGCAAACATAACATGCCCGACGCATTCTTTCTTAATCTATTGAAGGGTCGTGGTATAATTATCTTTGCTTTAAATAGGTCATATCTGAGGCAGCATCATTATTCTTAAAGCCGCTAAGATATTAACATCATCCTTATTATAATACTGTTAATATTATACTTCAAATGTAATTCAACCTTTATACAAATAAAACTACACGTTGAAATTCTAAAAGTGTTTTCGTTGCAAAAGGCCATAACATAAATGAAGCAAGTTACGTGGTCACATAAATAATTCATCCCCACGAAATCCATAAACATATACGTGAGCACAACCCCACAAAGACGATCAACATTATTTTTTTATATAAAGTGAGATATCATCAATCAAAAGGAAAGGAAGGGATGGTGGAGAGGAAAGGAAAATAAAAATCAAGAATGAAAACACGTTATTTTACTGACTAGAAATTAAGAGTTTTTTTTTCAGTCGCTTCTTAAAGCATGCCAAGGACGGAGCGAGTCTTATATTGGTTTGTAACTGATTCCAGAGTCTCACTGCATGGACAGTAAAGGACGACGTAAAGAAAGGGGAGCGGTGAACTGGAAAGGCCAATAAACAATCTGTTTGAACGTAGCGCTAATCCATGATTGGAAAGACGCTGAAAATTTTCGGCGAGATAAGAGGGTGCGGCGGGACAGTTAAGGGTATTATACAATCGAGACAGTATGTGAATTTGGCGTCTATTTCTAACATTCAATCAGTTCAATGCCTTCTGGTATGAAGTATAGTTATACTTGAACGGAATATTAAAAAAAAAACGAAATTAAACCTACTGACATTTTTGCGCATTGCAATTGAAGAATGCTATTTCAAATACGAGTATATTAAAAACTGAGTTTTATTGATTTGATTATTTCTACGTTTGCGAAAAGAACGAATCCATAAAAAATACAGTTTTATGATAATTTTAAATATTGAAGGAGAATATCTCAATTATCAACGTGTGAAAATCTCCAACTGATAAAAATGTAAATTTAGTGATAAAAAAGTTATTTACAAAAATTACATCAAGATGTCCAAACAGGTATAATGTGAATTAAATTAATATTTTTGAATGCGCAAAAATTTATTCAACTCACAAAACAGCGAATACACGGTTTGTTTATACGGGCAGATAAAAACATCCAGTCCGGTTAAAAATGTTCAACTAATAAAAATGTGTATTTTGTGTGTTTTTTATTCATTCGTGTGTAATCCCATAACATGTATGTTATCGTGATTAAGAAATGTTGAAGTATGTACTCGAACATTCGTGTTAAAATCCATTGGAGTAGGCATATCATTCACAGTTTAAATTCGAGTTAATAATGAACGTAAAAAGACAACAACACTTTCGCACGTATACGAGTATCGCTTGCGAGTATCGTTACCAAATGAATTCTTAACGAAAACTGTGACACTTTCTAATGTTTTTTTTTAGTTACCGTCTGCAATCAAAACCGAAACGCCTGAACGGAAGTCAAGTGTCTAACCAACTAAGCCACGGATGTCGTCGCTTTTGTGGCTTAAATAACTCTTTCATGGTTTAATTCGGGTATATCCGTCTATTAGTGTTTTTTGTTAAGAAGTATTGTATCGGACGTATGCGTCATCCCATGATGTGTACATATTTATATATATATATATATATATATAATATATATATATATATATATATATATATATATATATATATATATATATATAATATATATATATATATAGTATATATATATATATATATATTATATATATATATATATATATTTATATATATATATATATATATATATATATATATATATATATATATATATAATATATAATATAATATATATATATATATATATATATATATATATATATATAATATAATATATAT